>CM039502.1:44403351-44856082 GCA_022432975.1 Begonia masoniana
TGTTATTTTTTTGACCAAATCCAGCCCATTTTTGCTATTAAGATACCATATTCGTTGGATCCACTAGCAAGTTGTATTGTGCAAGAGCATCATTAGATTACATGGAGTTCCAAGCCTATAGTTGTCAGACCGAGTACTCTATATTACACATCTAAGTTTGGAAAGTTTGGCATAAGGCATGGGAACGCAACTTAACTTAGGCACAGCCTTTCACCCTCAAACAGATGTACAATCCGAGAGAACTATTACAGACCTTAGAGGATATGCTCCGAGCGTGCATATTAGATGTTCAGGATCTTGGAGTAGTAATTTACCATTGGTAGAGTCTCTTAGCAACAACCGTTTTTCTTCAGCGACAATAGGAATGGCCCGTATGAGGCATTATAGGGACGAAAATGCGATCAACCGTTTGTACTGGGATGAAGTTGGTGAAGACAACTACTAGGATCCTATAAATCGTGCAGCAAACATGGAAATGATGGCCCAGCATTCCGACAGAGAATTTTGACATCTCAAACCGACAGAAAGCCTATGCAGACAAGAAAAGAGACCTGGAATTTGAAGGCAGATGATGAAGTTTTCTTAAGATATCCCATTCAAAGGAGTGTGAGGTTTGGAAAGAGGGGCAACTAAACTCCTAGATTTTTTGGACCGGTCCCAATTCTGAAGAAGATCGGGACAACAGCTATCATACAGCTACACCTCCTCATGAGGATACATACGTGTTTTCTGTCTCTATGTTTAAAGAAGTGTGTGCGGATCCAGCTCAAGTTTTTGAACATGCAAAGCACGGAAATTCACTCTACACTTACCTATGAAGAAAGCCAGTAAAATTTTTAGACCTTGCAGTGAAGGTATTGCGCAACAAGAGTACCATTGGCAAATCGTGTGGCAACAATCAGAATAGTAGAAGTCGACAGTGGGAGCGCCAGCAAGACATGTTAGACCCAACAGCCAGAGTTATTCATGTACTGTGAATTTTGAGGACAAAATTTCTTTTATGAGGGTAAATTGGTAGCACCGTGGTTCTATCAACCATCCTTTTAATTATTAAAGTATACCCTTACTAGGTAATGAATAAATAAGGTTATTGAACACTTGTTGCAGTTGTTAGGTAAGTTTACAATGTCGAAAAGTTGGGTAACGTATTTAAGGATAAGTTGGTTTATTGCACTGTAGCCGCCACCCCCCCCCCCCCCCCCCCTCTCATAACTCTTCTCGTTCGAAACTTTTTCGCTCAAGCAGCCGACTCTCTAGGCTTCGCCTCGCTCGGTGCTCCTCGCTTAGGTAAGTTCTTTTCCTTATTTCTCTTGTGTATAGTGGTGAAATGCCTGGAGATTGCCATGTGGGATTTTTGAGGATGCGGAGATTGAGTGTAGATTCGTGTTTAGCGATAAGTAGGATGCTCGGTAGTAGAGTTTCTAACATATTTCTCGAACCGCTGTTTGATATTTTGAAAGGTTTAGTGGAAGCCTTGATTTATATTCTGTATGAATTAGGTGAACGACCATCCGAAGTAGCTATCAACCAACAGATTTCCAGGACCAGTGTAAGTAAAGTATTGCTTGTGCCTTCGGGCCTACATCACAAAACATTAGGTTATGTATGGCTTAGACTGTTTCTATTGTCCAGGCATCATGTTTGGTTTAAAGTTACGAAATGAATTCTGTAAGGAATGGTAAGGGTATTAACTGTTATGCGACAGCACAAGCTAATTAAGGAAACTAATCCACCCCTTAACTTATGCAGGGATTTAGACATTGGAGAATTGAGCCCTCCCCAGGGAAACATGGGATCAGATCAGTGTTAAGGAATTCATCTTCCCCGTAATTAAGTAGGAGGATGTATAATTGGGAGAATTGATCCCCCCCAAGGGAACCATGGGATCATAAGATCATGTTCTGAACGAATGGCGAAGATGCCCTGCGATGATAAAATAGAAACGCATATTAGGAGTTTAACGTTCACATTTTACTCATTCATCTACTACTGCTTTACTACTTAGCATTAGGCTAATAGATTAAGTTTTGTGATGTAGTTGAAGACGTGTTAGCAGTGTGTCTCCATGATAACATGAAGAAGTTGAGGAAAAAAACTAGTGACGTTGGAGGAGTGCAGTCAGCTTCGGCATGGTAACGGATGGGGCGGTTAGCCCTGTTGTCTACAGCTGTTGGAGGGTTTAGTGGATAATGATTTATCGGTATATACTGTTATTAAATGAGATTACAGCTATTTTCACTGTTGGTTTTCGAGAATTGCTGATTTTCATGTTTTTACTGATTTGATCAATACAATGCCTTGAGTGTTAGAATGGATTTTTTGTTTAAAGTGTTTTAAGTCTGTTAGAAGTCCGAAGCTTTCTCGGGTTATAGACGGTTTGTTTAGTCCATTGGAGGATTGGATAGTTTTGTATCAGTGGGATAGGTTAATAGGTTTAGTGCGTTCTGTGAAGGAAAGTCGTGTGATTGTCCTATCGGAAGAAGCAAGTCTATCAGTAGATGTGGTGTTCATCTGTCGGAAGATAAGTCTAATCGGCAATGCCTTAAGGATTCATGTGATAAGCACGTGTCTGCTAATGTAACGTATTCGATCGGAAGGTGTAGATTATTACCGCGTCGAGTAGTGATCGGCAGGTGTATCTGAGAGAGTTAAGGGTTTTTGTCGTTTAGGCGAATCGAAGATGTAGAGTAATCTGTTTTGTCGTTTAGTGAATCGAATATGTATGTATGTTAATTCTCATCGGAAGAGTCAATATTGTGATATCGGAGTTGGTCGTGTGTTTAATCTATTGAGATATGAAATTTCGCTAACTTCTCGGCAATGACGTTATGTTTACTTCATCGCAGATGAAGTGGTGTATGAAGTTTCACACTTCATCCGCAGATGAAGTATGTGGGTGAAGTCCTTGTAACCTTCATCGGCATAAGCCTTTGGTTTGCTACTTCGCTTCTTTCTTTTAGACTTTGTCGTCGGCAGATGAATTTTCGACTTTTGTAATTCCTTGAGTAGTCCATCACTTAAAACCTTAATTCTTTTACCGACACTGAAATATTCCATTTAAATCTTGCAACACTATTTCACACCGCTGTTTTAACCCCCATTGTAAGTTTACATAATTTTTCTCCGCTTGCCAGTTTTCAAATGTTTTGAACGGTTGTAAACGTCAAATTTTTATGTCGAATGAAGTTTAAAATTTATTTGAAAGTTCTAGTCTGGCAAGTATGATACTAACCTGGTCCAGATAACTCGGGGCGTTACACAATCAAACTCGATACCATACATTATCTATCAGGAAAGCTCAATGCTCCAATTTTCATCCGCCAACGGAATTCGAAAATATTCTGGATGCTCAATATTGTCAGTCTGTTTACGGCTATTAGCACTTCTATTTTTTTAAAATATTAAATCCACACTTTGACACCTGAGTTTTCGTCCTCGCGTAGTTTTTACATTCACTCTCCTCCCACCCAAACCCAGAACTTCGTCCTCTAGCACGTTTAACCGCTCATATACTGAATGTTTTATTTTATTCTCAGAACTCTACTACTAAAATCGTCTCCCTCCAACGACGACATCCAAATCTCGACTCTTAACTCGAATTGTCGCATGCCTCCTCCTCGTTGGTCTGTAGCACAGACCTCAGAAGCCAGCTCACTCCCTGTCCAGGACTGCCTCACTGCCACTGCTACATCTAAAGACACTTACCCGCTCCTCCTCTCAACTTGGTACCCAGCACCTCAAGCTCAATTCGCCGGTATACTCCCGACCCACCATCTCCGACCAAGCTTTCACCTGGCGTCTCGACTCAGGTGCAACCACCACTTTAACCTCCTAACCGCAATGCTCAACCAGCCCCGCCCTTATCGGACCGACGCAAATCTCAACGGCTGAGCCAGTACTCTTCTCCTATCCCCTCACTGGTTCTGTTCAACTTCCTACTCCAAGTCGGTCCTCCTCATTTTAAACTTTGTCGGTCCGTCACAGCTCTCATAATTTGATCATTGTCTCTCAAACTTTGTCATGATAATTCTGTTTTCTATGAATTCCATTCCACTGTTTTTTTTTTTTTTAAGGATCACCCTACTCACCGACTCTCCTTCGGGGTTCATTATTGCATGATGGCTCTACCAGTTTCAACTATCCGAACATACCTCATCTCCTTACTGCTCAAGTTGCCAATCATCCACTGCCACTTCTCAGCACCTCTAGCACCTAGTTAGGTTCATCCTTCCCCCTTTATATTGACTGCCTTTACAATTTTTTAGTCCATGTCCTTTGTAAAAATAGAATGAATCAAATCTGTAATTCCCTGTAAAAATTAGCAAAACTCATCGTTGCCATTTCAAATCATCAAATTCTCTTCTCATGCTAGTTCATTTTTTGATCTTATCATACTGATATTTGGGGTCCCTCTCCTATAACACTATTATTGTGCACGTACTTTCTCTTGGCTTGTTGATGATTGTACCCTCGTTTTTTCTTGGTGTTTCCTTTGCGTTAAAAGTAAATTTACTCTACATATGTGTCTTTCCCAAAATGGTTTCAAATCACTTTGGTACCACTTTAAAAGTTGTCAGCTCGGACTGGGAGGGTATTTCAATCCCTCTTCTCTCCTTTTTAGTGTTAGAGCAATCTAACAATATTTTTTTGGGGCCCCTGACAAATGACATTTTCATTAGGATGCTCTCAGTATTAATGGTTGGAATCCAGAATCATTGAACGGAGGAGAAGAAGATCTCTCGAAGAGTTCTGAAAGAATCTAATTTCTTCAATAATGAATCATACATTTCTCTATGCACTATCCCCCGTATAAAGGAATATCCTTTAATTGCAATCTATAAATCTGGTAGAGACTAAGATTATCAAATAAAACTTTAATTATTTAGTACCCACTAACCAAGTATGGCTGTTCATGTTGTACAAAGGTGACGCTTATTTTTTTAGGGCATGCTACATGTTTGAGTGTCTCTTTATGACTTGTTGTTGCTCGAAAACCAAGTAACCAGGTTTGTGTGCTATGAAATGTTTACAATATTTTTCAAGGAAAAGTCCACGCCTAATGCACTAGTCAAGTAGTTTTCTTACAAATTTTCTAGATACTTGTTTTGGTGATGTGTTGAACTTTACTATGAGACGAACATATAGTAGTTTGTTGAAAATGATTAAATTTTACATCCCCTATTTAACATGGATTCCAAGATCAGTATAAACTCGAGACACCCACTTTCTTATCAAGCTCACAAAATTGACATAAAACTGTTATATTATTAAAGAGGTAGGAGCACCATTGCATCTTTCTGTAAGTTTGTAGGATGAGAGATATTTCTCCTCCTCTTCCTTTTCGTATTAATAACGCACAATTTCCCATAACCCATAAGCTACTAGTAGTGTTTTCCATCGTGTGAATCTAAGATCAATATTAATTCTAACTATTTGATCACCCTATAACAAGGATTACTAATATTTTTGTGTAAAAATAAAATGTGATGTAATTTTTTTAATCCACAAGAACACAAATTGTTCAAGAAACTGTGTTTTAACATGTTCCTAAAAACTCATCGTATCAGTGTTAGAAATAAAAGGTGTGCTATTAAACGTTAATTTATTACATTTAAGTTGTGTGGTGTGGCTCTTTTGGTTGTATAACCGATAGTATTTAATTTGTGAGTTTCTTTGTGGGAATGATCATTTGAGATTATTTAAGTTTTTTTTAACTATTATTTTCCCTGATTGTTTCTTCTTTTGTAAGCCTATAAGGAATGTTTATTGAATGAAAATTTTCTATTTCTTTAACTATTGTCCTTTTATTGTTTTTTCTTTTTGCTAAGACAGAGTGGTAAGTAGAGCGTACATAAATAAAGTGGATAATGGCCAACAGTGGGGAATGTCCGCTTCAACTACCGATGCTTACCAAGCTCCACTTTACTATTGGAGCATCAACATGAAGGTGTTAATAGGAGCACAAGACGTGTGGGAAATCAGGGAAAACGGTTTCTAACAGCTTAGAAGCTATAGTCGTATCAAGCGCAAAAAGACCGTTAAAAGAAACAAGAAAGAAGGACAATGAAGGCCTCTATCATCTTGTACCATTCGGTGGACGAAGACACCTTTGAAACCATCGTCCAATTGCCGAGACTCAAGTGGCGTGAGACAAGCTCCATCTACTCATAGAGACCGATAGTACTGAAAAAGGTACGTTTGCAAACTTTACGTGGCGAGTTTGAATCGTTACACATGAGAGAGACGGAGTGATAGCATAAGCTCACCAAAAGTAAGACCCTTGTCAACCAAATCGAGACGAACGGTGAAGAAATCGCCGATGTTTGTGTCATGGAGATGTTCTACGGAGCCTAAATACAAATTTTGAGATCATTCGCCACGACAATCGAGGAGACAAAGAATCTCTAAACATCTCGATTGCACAACTCATAGGCTCGTTTTGCAAGCCGATAGGAGAAAAAGAAAAGAAGATGGAGCAAAAGGAGACCGTAAAACATCTTCTCTGACTCAAACTCAAGGAATAGAACATCGTGGATGTGGAAGAGGTCAGGTGTGTTCGAGGTCATGGTTGACGAGGCGACGCGAACTCAACGTCTAAAACTACATCGCATGAATCCTTCAAGAGGAAAGGATGCCGCTGTCGTGGAAGACGGGGGAGGCTCGGAAGAGATAAATCCAGGTAAATGTTGTAATTGTAATAAATATGGACATTATGACGGATGAGTGTTACTCGAAGCCGACTGACTGAAAGCAAAAGGACCGGTCAACTGCCGGCAATTCGGGAGTCCAATTATGGGAGAAGACGAGACCCTTATTCATAGCTTCAAAGGTAAGAACGAGTCAGATAGCAAGTGGTATCTTGACACCAGAGCCTCAAATCCATGTGTGGGGAACCGGGGGGGCAAGTGTTTGCAGAGTTGAATGAGATGGCGAACGACAATATGCTTTTGGAGACAATTTTTTTTGTGCCACCATCAAATACTAGGTAAAATTCTCATTCGGTCAAAAAATGAAAAATTGAATATCAACAAATGTTTATTCATTCCCAATGTAATACACTATCTTTAGTGAGTACAATGTTAGAAAAGGGAAGAGGTTTTGAAATTCAATGCAAATAATTGTTTGTATTTGAGAGATTAATCATGAGAGACTGTTGCTCTAGAGGTATCCATGACCAACCGAATTTTTCCTTTGAATGTATCTAATGATGTTCCGAAATGATTGAAAATGTGTTAGGAGGTCTCTCTTGGCTTGACATCTATGGTATGGGCACTTCTATTTTGGAGTTTAGAAACTTATCGAAGAGAATATGGTGCTGGGTTTACCGCAATTCACAATCCACCACAGTTTGTGCAGGGTGCCTACTCGGAAACATCATCGAATTAGTTTTTTTTTGAAGGAGTCTATGACAAGAGCTAAGAGCCTATAGAAACTCATCAGCTGATGTATGTTGAATGATCAAACCGGAGTCTCATGGTAAAGTAAATACTTCCTATCTTTATTGATGATTTTTTTTAGAAAAACATGGTGTATTTTTTGAAGGAAAATATCAGAGTATTTGCAATCTTCAAAAGATTTAGTACGTGTTGAGAATGAAAAGCAACCTACGATCAAGGCCATGAGAACCGATCGCGGTGTGATTCAAATAGTTTTTTGATTGAAAAAGGCATCCGACTTCCTTACCGGGTGCCAAGGCCACCACAACAAAACAAACGGCATGGTAGAGCAGAAGAATCAGACAATTTGAACATTGCAAGAAGCCTCTTAAGACCAAGAGCTGCAAGGGATTGCAGCCTATTTGACAACCGAGTACCACCAAAGTGTACTTGACAGACGAACCTCAAGAACCTGGAGCGGAGAATCCCGAATTGGTTCACTTTCAGGGTTTGGAACATTATTTGCATGGTCCCCCTTTTTTCCTCGTGTCGGAAGAAAAAAAGGACCAGCTCTACGTCGAAGCGAACAGCTTATCTCATTGGCTATGAGCAAGTTCAAGATCCTGGGTTGACACCTGAGAATTTTCTATGGCGTTGCGTAACTTATGATTAGACGTACTACGAGGGTTTAGTTATTCAGGGTGTTGTTTTGTTTTGAAGGTATTGAATAGTGAAATTTGGAGTTGAACAAGTCCACTTATTGTGATTATGGAGGAGGGTGGAGAAGTGAGGTTTGAAATTCTAAGCACTTATACCAAGTTGACTTAGTAACTTGTGTTGAATCATGGTGTTTTATGGATGACTTTGCGTTGAATTTTTAAAGAGACGTATGAGAAGATATTTTGAAATGTCAAACTTTTTGGGATTGGTAGAAATTGGTGTTTGAAAGTCAACAACCAATGGTAAATTGTGTTGAATGAATGAAGAAATAATTGTGAATTTGTATCTTTGGCGTTGGAAATGCAATGGAATGAAGGCTTTGTGGTATTTACTGGAGTTATTAATGGTTATTAATTAAAGGATTTAAAAAAAGAGAGAAAGATATATTTTTTTCATTCTTTCTCCCTCTTCATCGTGCTTCTCTCTCATTCCTCCAATAGCCGATCCTTGCCTCCTCTTTCTTCCTTTTCTTCAGTGATTTCCGGTAATTTCCATGGGTTTTGATTTGCAATAGCTTTTGCATGAATTTTTGGAGTGTTTTTTGGTTGCGGTATTATTCGGAAAATTTATCATGAGCCTAGAATCTTGAGAAGACCGAGAAGCTCACAAGACGAGTTGGAATGTACTAAATTTAAAGCTGAGTATGAATATCTGATGATTCGTACTGAGTTCAGCTACGCCCAGATGACGTATTCTGAAGTTTCGTAATAGATGGTATGTTCCGATTATGACAACGTCGAAGGAGATTCTAGCTGAAGCCACAATTTCTTCAGGTTTCGGATTCCATCCTGCAGTACAAGCTGTACAGAGATCCTTAAGCATCACTATGGTGGCCAGGTATGAAGAATTATTGGCTGAATTTGTTGACATGGGTTTTAATTTGTCAGCAGGTGAGGACAGACTCAGAGACCGCTGGAAGTTACAAGCCTTAGTATGCCAGTCCTGATGGAAGTGGGACCCAGATATTCTATGGAATTGTGGTCGATTGCCTATGACGACGAGGGATTGCGGTATATGGTGATAGTGGATCTTTTAACGAGTCATCCCATTTTCTTTTCTGCCGGGAAAGAATTATTCAGTTGGATCAGTTTTCCTGAATTGTACATACATGAGATTTTGAGGCTCATGTGTTCCAATTTTGATAGTTCGGACGCATGGGGACCGAAGTTCACATCCAATTTTTGGAAAGGTTGCATAAGGCAGATGAAGAACTCGATTAACTTTCAGTATTGCATTTCATCCTCAGAACGGACGGGCAATCTGAACGTACTATTCAAAGACTCTTGAGCATAGTTCGAGCCTGCTACTGGAGTTTCCAAGTTCCGGAGCAGGTATCTGCCTTTGGTAGAGTTCTCGTATACATAGTTATCGGAGACTATTGGTAATGGCTCCATACAGGCGCTTATATGGAACAGGAAGTGCAGATCGCCTCGTTATTGGTATGAGGTCGGAAATCTATTTAAATTGCCCAGACATTATACAGCAAACTACTACTTATAAGATCCAATTTATTCGGCAGCGTATTTTAAACAGCTCAGGTCGCCAAAAGAGCTATGCGATGGTAGGATGAGCTGGAGCTGGAGTTTACATTGGTGATGAGGTTTTCCGGAAGAATCCTCGCCATTAAGGGTGTTATGAGGTTTTGGAAAGCGGTGGCAAGCTTAATCCGAGATAGGTTGGTCAATTTTCCGATTGTGAAGCGAGTGGGGAAGACTGCATACCAGTTGGACTGCCAGCTACGATGGAAGGAGGGCATAATGTATTCGTGTCGATGCTTCGGAGTGTCTGATGGACCCATCGCACGTGGGTGGTCCAACACGAGATTCGACGTGCAACCTACGTTGTCACTACGAGAAACTCAGTGGGAGGATCTTGGAAATGCAGTAAAAAAATTACGAAAAACAAGGACATTCCACTGGTGGAAAGTGCTGTGGCGCACCACAACCTTGATGTGTCTACTGGAGCTCACAGGACATATGGCGGCGTTATCCAGAATTGTTCAGGTATACACATTTTTGAGGACAAATTTTTATAAGGAGGTTGGATTGTAACACCGAGAATTTTCTATTGCGTGCGTAACTTATGATTAACTCTACGAGGGTTTTAGTTATTCTAGGGTTTTGTGTTTGTTTGAAGTGTAGTAGAAGCAGTGAACTTGGAGAGTTTGACAAGTCCAACTTATTGTGAGTTGTTGGAGAGGTGAGAAGTGAGGTTTGAAAAGTCTACACTTTATACCAAGTTGACTTATAGTAAAATTGGTTGAATTAATGTGTTTTATGGATGACTTTGGCGTTGATTTACAGAGAGTAAGTGAGAGAGAGAGTTTGAAATGTCAAACTTTGGGATTGTTACATTGTGTTGAAAGTCAAACAACCAATTGTACAATTGTGTGAATGAATGAATCAAATAATGGGTAATTTTGGTATCTTGGCATGGAAATGCATTGGGAATGAAGGGTTTTTTTGTGGTAATTTTACTTGTGGGAGTTATTAACTGGTTATTCATTCAAGGATTTAAAAAAGAGAGAAGTAGATTTTTTCATTCATTTTCTCCCTCTTCATCGGCTTCTCTCTCATTCCTTCCATAGCCGATCCTTCCTCCCTCTTTTTTCGTCCTTTCTTCAGTGATTTCAAGGTAATTTACATGGGGTTTGATTTGCATAGCTTTTGATGAAGTTTTTTGGATAGTGTTTTTGGGAGTTTTAGGTGGAATTTTACTAATTTGGAAAACCCTAGTTAGGGTCCGCATTTTGGTTTTTAATGGGGTTTTCCTTCCATTTTGTATGATTAGTTGGTTGGATGGGTTAGGATATTTAAATGATTTATGGAGTTAGATAAGATTGGAAGTAATTGGGGAAAAACGGTGTTTCTGAGTTTGATGCCGTTCTGTCTTTGTACATTTCGGAAGGCTAAGCTGTGTATTTGGTTAATTTCAGGCATTTTTCAAATGGATAGTAGACGTGTAGCGCTTTCCGAGTTGGGTTGGCACGTCGAATTCCCCCGTTAAAAAACGAGAAATTTATTGCCGTTACAGTTGGACGTGGGTAATTGTACAAAACCCGGATTTGTAGGTGTTTAGATGTGAGAGTTATTAGTTGTTGGTGAGTTGTAAGGTTACGAATATTTAGATTGTATTGGTATTATTACGTGAAGTTTCATTATTTAGGTCCGTCAGCGTGTGATTGGACAGTGAAAGTAAGCCAGTGAAACCGAGCATCCAGGTAAGTAGTGGGGCTATCCCTTCGCCTTTCGGGCCTACACCATAGAAAACGGTAGGGTTGTTTATTTCGGGTTGCGTTGGTGTTGTTGATTCGTGTGGGTTTAGATATTTGAAGCATGCATCATGTCTAGCACGCTAGGTCACGTTAATAGCATTGGTTGGCATTGTGAGCAATAAAGAAGCATTACATGTAATTGTAATTTTGCATCTCAAATAGTGGGTGCTTGGTCGGGCGGGTTTGCTGTAGTGAGCACCCCGGGGAACTCTATGATAGGTACCAAGCTAAAACTAGAATCCTTAATAGTGCCTCGTCGGGCTGGGGTTTTCTGTTAGTAGCACCCCGAGGGGACCTCTATGAATGGATGATTGGCAAAACTTGAAGTCTGAATAGTTGCCTTGCGGGCTGGTGTTTGCTGGTAGTAGCACCCCGAGGGGACCTCTATGAAGAATTAAAGCAATAACAGCAAATTAAAGCAACGAACAGCACAATTAAAGCAATTGAACAGCAAATACCATAACTGAGTGATAGACACTGCATTGTTTAGTTGATTGCATCGGGTTTTGTCGCATGTGCTGCCCGACTTGCTAAGATTAGGCTTGTTTGTTTTTTTGTGTTTTGTGGTGTAGGTGCGAGCACTTCTCAGTGAGCTCAAGAGTGAGGAGCATGCTAGACATCGGGGATCCACGGAGCTCGCCGTGCCAAGGCTATTTGTCGGGGTGCTTCGACCTTATTCTTGGGGTATGTTGGTAGTTCTTGGGGTATTTATGTTTTGTGGTGGATTTTTGGTTGGAGTTGGTGTTTTGTATGTCTATTTTGTGGTTTGATATTGGGGTGTGATAATGTATGGGAGTTTTGGGTTTTGTGTGGAATTGTATGGATTTTTATTTTGTTATTTGAAGATATTTTGATTTAGTTTTAGTTATATGTTTGAATGTTTATAGAATTAGGTGATACTGGTTGGAATTGTGATTTTAAATGTGTTTGTTTTCAGTTTTGGATTTTAAAAACTTTTTAGGCCGTTTATTGGCCCTTTTTTAAATCAATAACGGTCGAGTTTACTTTCGCTGTTTTTATTATTAATCGTTTTTTAAGTCTAAATTCTACGAAAATTGTTGTAAACAAGCTTTTAACGCGGGGTTGGTTAGCAAGAGTAGCGTACCGAGCCAGGGCGGTTCGGTGGGCGTTACACCTGTGAAGTAAATGAACAAGGCCATTAAGGATTTCACCCAACTCTATAACTAAAGTACGTAGCTTCCATGAGCTTGCCTATTTTTACAAGAGGTTCATAAAAGACTTTAGCTCAATAGTCTCACAGCTCACTGATTGCACTAAGAAGGGAAAAAAGTTTACTTGGACCCCAGCTTGCCAAAAGAGCTTTGAGCTAATCAAGGACAAGTTATGCCACTCACTAGTGTTACCACTCCCCAATTTTAACAAGGTATTTGAAATTAAGAGTGATGCTTCCGGAGTTGGCATTAGAGCCGTACTCATGCAAGAGGGGAAACCCATTGCATACTTTAGTGAGAAACTGAAAGAAGCCGTGCTCAATTACTCCACGTACGATAAAGAATTTTATGCCATTATTAGAGCATTATAGCACTGGTAGCATTACCTCTTATCAAGAGAATTTGTTATCAATATTGACCATTAAGCTTTACGATATATCAAGAGTCAGCACAAGTTAAACAAGAGGCATGCTAAGTGGGTAGAATTCTTAGAGAGGTTTTCGTATATTCTGAAGTATGTGAAAGGAAAAAATAATGTAGAAGCCGATGCACTTTCGAGGAAATGCATTCTGCTTACTGAGTTAGGAACTAGATTCTTTGGATTTGAATGGATTAAGCATAATTACGAATCCTACCATGACTTCAGATCTTATTACATCAACTGCAAGGAAAAGGCCGAAGTAGAATATCGACTTATGGACGACTATTTATTGAGAGCGGGAAAATTATGTATTTCGCAAGGAAGTTTAAGGCGATGTCTTGTTAAAAAAGCCCATTGCGGAGGATTAGCCAGTCATTACGGGAAAAAGAAGACCCTCGATATGCTTAAAGAACACTTTTATTGGCGACATATGTAAAGAGACGTGCACCGCATGGTGGAGTCATGCGTTGTTTGCAAGAAAGCCAAGAGTAAGGTTCTACCACAAGGCTTATACATGCCCTTACCCGTTCCCTCACACCCTTGGACTGAAGTTAGTATGGACTTCATTTTGGGATTGCCTCGAACTACTCGTAATAAGGATCCGATCATGGTGGTTGTGAATCGTTTCTCTAAGATGCACATTTCATTCCTTGTGCAAAAATGGATGAGGCCTTCTCTATAGCTGACCTTTTTTTCGGAGAAATCGTTTGCATGCATGGCATACAACATTCCATAGTGTCGGACCGGGACATTAAATTTTTAAGCGCCTTCTGGACCACTTTGTCGAAGAAGTTGGGGACAAAGTTGTGTTTTAGCACATCTTTTACCCCCAAATTGATGGGCAAATAGAAGTTGTTAACAGAACCTTATGCTTCCTCTTACACAGTATTGTAGGTAAGAAACTATCAAGTTGGAATGTAGTCCTTCTAGGATTGGAATTCGCTGACAATCGCACCCTTCATTCCACTACTTAGCAATCGCCATTTAAGGTTGCCTATGGGTTTAATCCTTGTACACCATTGGACCTTGTTCCTTTGCCATTTATTGAACTAGCCAACCCATCAGGAGTGAGCAAGGTTGAACAGATTAAGAAATTACATGAGAGCGTGCATCAAGCCATCAAGAAGAGAAATACAAGCGTGGCCAAACGAGTAAACAAAGGCCAAAAAGAAGTTATCTTTAACGAAGGAGATTTGGTTTGGTTGCACCTACGAAAAGATAAATTCCCCCAAAAAAGGAAATCTAAGCTTCTTCCTGGAGTGGATGGATCCTTCAAGGTGTTGCAGCGGATCAATAACAATGCTTATAAGATTGAACTGCTAGGAGAGTACGGAGTATCGGTAACGTTCAATGTCATGGACCTATCACCCTATATAAGAAATGAAGAAAACTCATAGGGGCCTGAATTAAAGAATTTAAGGTCAAATCCTCAATCACCTTGGGAGGATGTTGTGCCTCATAGGCCCATTACACGACCTCAGGCCCGAGCCCATGTTTTAACTAACCCATGCACTTACACACTTGTCTCTTTTGCAGGTAATAGATCGTGCGAAGACTTGGAGGACACCGTGGGAGACTTGAAGTGGAAGATTAAAGCCATGGACGTGGACCAACCAAAGCACCTCATCATGTGGAAGGACAAGAGAGGCGACCTTAATGCTCACATGGGAATTTGTCTTCCCGAGCTTTGATATTTGTAACTTTTTTATTTCAAACTTATTAGAAAACGTTGGTCTTCTTGTTAAACTTTATTATATCCATGCGTGTCAGGCATTTTAGGTTTAGATGAATGTTATGATTAGTTGGTGGCTTGGTTAAAGGTTTGGCCCACTTAAAGTTGAAGACGTGGCTTGCAAGCCCAAATGATGGCCCAACCCACTAAAAACCCTAGCCTACCACCATTAGGTCTATATATTCATGGTATTAGTGCTTGTAAGTTTTTTTGGGTTGATGTTAATGAGCACACTCGTATTTTCTTCTCACCATTAGAAGAAACTTGGAGCAAAAGACACCAAGGTAAGCTCGGTTGACAACAACCGAGGGGTTGTGCCCCCGAAACCACTCTTCAAGCTTGGAAGCTTGTAAGAGCGGATTTTCGCCATCTTCTTCTCCATTCTCTAGAGAGTGGAAAGACACAAGAAGTGGCCTTAACCGATCCTTGAATCAAGTTCTTTTCCTTGGAAAAAAACTCTTGCCAAAAGCTTTATAATAGCATCCATTGGCCGATTCTCGAAAACATTCCATAACTTTTTCATATCAACGAATCTGGACCACGCCTTCCATTTTTTAATTTTGGATTTCTCGATTTTGCTAACAAGGGAATTAACGGTCTTCTTTTGAGTTTCTTGAACAGTGTTTGCAGTTAGGTGTGCAACATGCATGCTCACACAACAACAATCTTCAGTGCTGGCAAAGCTATCCACCTTGCGCATGCCATCCAAACTTCGACGCTAGGTTGTGGCACCCACCCGTGCGCGCCTATTTTCTATCAACTCCCTTGAGCTCACCAAGTCATTGATCACTCGAGTGATCCAAAAAACAAAAAAATGAACTAAGCATGCATGCCATATAACGAAAGGCCAATGTTTGCAACAAAATACAAGAAGTACAAGCATGGTTACATGAATTTGTCTTCGGGAAGAGAAATTCCCTCTTCAACGCCAAATGCTTCTGACGGAGTTTCCAATGAGGACATGCATAGAGGCTCTGGTTGCCACACTAAGTTATCAAAAAGATCTTCACCTGCAAAACTAGCAAACTTGTTAGAGAAAAGATTGGTCGGGTGACGTACGTTGGTTTGAGAACGCGTCAAAGGCCTCCGAGGCGTATCATCCTCCCCGAGTGATTGAGGATTTGACCTCAAATCTAGGCCCGCTTCGATGTTGTTTTCATCTTCAACATAAGTTGAGAGATCCTGTACGTTAAAAGTGGCTGATACTGCGTAATCTCCCAATAATTCTAACTTATACGCGTTGTTATTGATCTATTCTAATATCTTGAAAGGTCCATCTGCTCGGGGAAGAATCTTGGATCACCGTTGTTTGGGGAAACGCTCCTTTCTTAGATGGAGCCACACTAAATCACCTTCATTGAATACTAATTCTTTGCGCCCCTTATTAGCCTGTTTTGCATACCTCTCGTTCTTCTTTTCAATGGTTTTCCTAACCATTTCATGCAATTACTTGACTTGCACTGCCTTGTTAGCCCCGATCGGATTTGCAAGATCCTTCATAGGGAGCGACACGAGGTCCAATTGCGTGAGGGGGTTGAAGCCATAGGCCACTTCAAAAGGAGTCTTCTAGGTGGACGAGTGGACACTCCTATTATATGAAAACTCCAAGTATGGAAGTTAGACATCCTAGTCCATTAACTTTTTTCTCACAATACTTCTTAAGAGTGTTCCTAGGGTACGATTGACTACTTTGGTCTGACCGTCAGTTTGTTGATGGAAGAATGTGCTGAAGAGTAGTTTGGTTCCAATTTTTCTCTATAAAGTCTTCTAGAATGTACTTAGGAATTTTGTCTCTGTCTGATACAATAGACTTTATCACTCCATAGAGTCTGACTATTTCCTTGAAGAAGAGGTTGGCAATGTTGATGGAGTCATCAGGTTTTGCACAGGCAATGAAGTGTGCCATCTTGGAAAAATGATCTACGATTACCATAATGAAATCTTTAGCTCTGGCCGTACATGGGAGTCCTAGAATGAAGTCCATGCTTATAATCCTTAAGATAGAATGAAGTCCGTGGGTAGAAACCCACGGGTGGGTGGGAACCAGAAGAGGCAAGTATAATCCTTAAGGTAGGACCCTGCTCTTTGCCTACTTGCACACAATACATTGTTCTATGACTCGGTGCACATCTTGTAAGAGGTAGGGTTAGAAGAGATGCTCTTTGAGCATGTCTAGTGTTTTCTTTTCCCCAAAGTGGCTGGATAAACTCCTGCTGTGAGTTTCCTTGACTAGGAATTTTCTGATGCCACCATTGGGAACACATATCTTACCTCCTTTGAATAGATAGCCTTCTTTGACGTGGTAATCCCCTTTTGCCTTATCTTTGTAACACCCGGTTCTTTACGAAATTTTGTAAATTAATAATATAATGGCATTTTTGTAATTATATCAATTAGGTCAGTTTCGTGAAAAGAAAGCGTTATTACGATCCTAATGATTAATAAGGATTTTAAGAAAATTTCGAGAATTTTAGGAGTTTAACGCTAATTTTACGAGAATTACGTTTATCGTAATATAAAGGATACTTTGGTAAAAATAGTAAACGATATCCGATTTGCGAACGGACAGTTTTAATGGAACCCTAGTAATAAGTTGGAGTTATGGGCGAAATAAGAGAAATTGGAGGAGCTGAATCGTTAGCTAATTAACGAAACAAAGAACGAAACAAATAGAAAATTAAAGGAAGGGCAAAACGATCATTTGACAAGTCAAAATTATAAATAAAAAACAAAACTTCTTCTTCTCCCCCACCACTCTCACGATTTCTCTCCTCCTCTCTGGCGACTCCCTTTCTCCAGGAGGCGATTCCTCCTCAACGGCGACGATTCCTCTCCGATTAACCTCTGGTTCTTCGTGTTTTCTCCTCCAATCAACGCTCTAGGTAAGGTTTTATAGTTTTCAGACTTTAGTTATCGATTTTCACGAAGTTACACGGTTAGGGTTTCGTTAAAAACATGATTTAGGGTTTGAAATCGATAGGTTTACCGTAGTTGTGGATGTAATGGACGTATTGAACGTTATTGGACGAAGTTAAGTCGATTTGTGAGAAGTGTTAAAGTTTGAGGATTTTAGAGGTTTTTCGAAAAACTCGTTAATGGTGGTTTTGAGGTATCGAGCGTGAGTTGCTCGATAAAATGCCTCGATTAGTCAAATTAGAACATTAGGAGACTTCTTTAGTTAAGGTTTCATTTATTAGTGCCCACTCGGCACTCTCCGATGTGCTCTCTTTGACACTTATGGCACCAAGGCATCTGTCAAGCCCCCTGTACTTGCTTCCCTTTGCCTCGATCATTGCCTCCTTCCAAAGGTCTTTTAACTCCCCTCTGTTGTTGTTGAGGCTGTGCTCTAGGCTGACAACCTCGGTTCAGAGACTGAGGGCGAATCTCTCGGAAGAAGCTCTTAGCTGGCTTCCTCGGTTTAATAGAATCTCTGTCAACTTCCTCTATGTCAAGCGCCCTAGCCACAATCTCGTCATTGGATACATTCCGTACCCCAGATATAGTAAGGCGCATCTGGAATTCCTGGTTAATCCCCTGTAAAAATCGGCATACCTTGTCCTCGTTAACGCTGACCTGACGTGGCGCAAATCGGGACAGTGCTTCGAACTTCCTCACATACTCGGCAATAGAACCAACCTGTCGCAACTGCATAAACTCAACCATCTTCGCCTCTCGTACGGTATGGCTGAAATACTTGTCATAAAACAACTCTCTAAATCGCTTCCAACCCATAATCGTCACATCGGTGGTCGTCTTGATGGAATCCCACCAAAACCGAGCGTCCAGTGCTAAGTGGTTGGTCACCAATGCAACCTTCTCTCCGTCCTCAATGCTAGCATCGGCCAGCATGTCCTCCGTGGTGCGAATCCACTCCTCGGCTGAACAGAGATCCGTAGATTGTCCATTAAATATAGGGGGCTGGAGCTTCTGAAATCTCTCAATCCCACGATTTCCCAGAATAGCTGCCTCCCGAGCTCTAGTGCCCTCTCGGTCTGTTAGAGTACTCAGCTGTTGAGACTGTCTCTCCATTTGCTGAGCCTGTCGCTCCATATGCTGAGACTGCTGGGCAATAAAATCATTGAGATTGTCTATCGTATCGTCTCGGTCATCTCGGTCATTTCCTCGACGCACCATAGTTCTATAACTCCTATATAGGTTAAAACACATAATTCTAAGAAAATAGAAATCAAATAAAGCTATAAACATACTTACAGTTGATGAAGGATGTCCGCGTAGTGGCTGTGCAGTCGAGCAGTCTACAGAACCGATTTTAAAACCCGGGGGCTCTGATACCATAAGTTGTAACGACCCTAATACTGTACCGAATTTCCAGTACATATTATTATTATTATTTTTATCTTTATATCCTAAATAAATCTCGTACGTGTGAGCGGAATTAAACCTTTTAAATCGGAATCGAAATTCATTTAGTAAGTCGTTTAAAACAAATACTAAAACAATTACATTAATTAAAACTATTAACTAATTAAAAATAAAACTTATAATTAAAAAAAAAACTAACGGCCGAGGATAAAAAGGGGATTATCCCTATGTAGTGGCGATCAGTTGTAACGAGATCAAGCGTAAACAGAGGGAACACGAGGGTAGAGAGTGTGCAAGTCGATGAAGCTGAGAATTGGTAGGATCCTGAAGAACCCAGGGTGGGTGATGGACAAGGTGTGAGTCCAGGCTGGAGAGGTGGCAGCACTAAGGTCGTGGAGGGGTTCGGTATAGGTGTTCACTGTCCAAAGTGGAAATCTGGGGGTGGTGAAAAGGCGGATCGCGGTAAGGTGGGGCGGAGCGTTGTGGCGGCCAGTGGTGGCGCAGGAGGCGGCGGGGGGGGGGTCAGGAAGAGAAGAGGGGAGGGGGGGGGACCATAGAGTCCGAGCCCCGCGCAGCTGAGCCCCCGGAGCAGAGGCATAGGGTGCGCCACGGTGGGGGGCTGACACTGGTGTGGCGCGGGGGGGGGGGAATGGGATAGGCCGTGGTGTCTGGTGGAATGTGGGTTGGTACGGTACAGGACTTAGGTTAATGAGGATTGGGAGAGAGGGGGTGGAAACGTACTTATGAATTTTGATTCTGATTTAAAAGGTTTAATTCCGCTCACACGTACGAGATTTATTTAGGATATAAAGATTAAAAAAAATAAAAATAAAAAAATAATATGTACGAGAAATTGGGTACAGTATTAGGGTCGTCACAGCATTGACTACAGAGAATTGAATAAGTTGACAATTAAGAACAAGTACCCCTTGCTCTGAATTGACGACTTGTTTGACAAATTACAAGAAGCTAAAGTGTTTTCAAAGATTGACTTGCGTTCGGGGTACTACCAACTGAAGGTCAAGGAGGAAGATATACCAAAGACAGCCTTCAGGACCCGCTATGGACATTATGAATTCCTTGTAATGTCGTTTGGGCTAACCAATGCACCTGCAGCTTTTATGGATTTGATGAACCGAGTGTTTCGTGAATATTTGGATAAGTTTGTGATTGTATTCATAGATGATATTCTTATATACTCACAGACTGAAGCTGACCACGAAGAACACTTAAGAGTAGTTTTGACAACCCTGAAACAGCAACAACTTTATGCCAAGTTGTCTAAGTGTGAGTTCTGGTTGGGTAAGGTTAACTTCTTAGGCCATGTCATCTCTGCTGAAGGTATATCAGTAGATCCAACCAAGATTCAGGCTGTTAAGGACTGGCCACGGCCAAGGAATGTCAGTGAAGTCCGTAGTTTTCTTGGTTTGGCAGGCTATTATAGGAAGTTTATTAAAGGATTTTCTATGATAGCTAAGCCATTAACAAGTTTGACTAAGAAGGACACCAAGTACTCTTGGACTGAAGCTTGTGAAGAAGACTTCCAAACACTTAAGCTGAAGTTAACGACAGCCCCTCTTTTGACACTCCCAGTTGAGGAAGGAAAGTACAGTGTCTATTGTGACGCTTCTAAAGTTGGTCTGGGGTGTGTCTTGATGCAGGAAGGCAAGGTTGTAGCATATGCTTCTAAGCAGCTAAAGAGTTATAAACAGAATTACCCCACTCACGATTTAGAGTTAGCCGCAGTTGTTTTTGCTTTAAAGATTTGGAGACACTATTTTTATGGTCAACAGTGTGAGGTGTTTTCTGACCATAAAAGCCTGAAGTACCTTTTCACCCAAAATGAGTTAAACATGATACAAAGACGTTGGTTGGAGTTTGTAAAGGATTATGACTTCGAAATTAAATATCACCCGGGTAAGGCCAATGTTGTGGCTGATGCATTAAGCAGAGTGTTAACAACAATGCAACCCGCTGTATCAACCATGTCTGTACCATTATGGAAGGAAGTTCAGAAGTTCGAGTTGGAAATAGTTGTTGAGTTGTCAACCTTACTTGCCGATTTATCTATTCGACCAACTATTTTGGACAGGATCAAGGAGGCACAGCAAAAGGATTCGAAGGAGAATAATAGTATGATGAGTAAGTTAAAAGACGCCTCTCTTGAGTTTAGCCTCTCTAATGATGGTATTTTGAAATTTAGGAATCGATTGTATATTCCATGCGAAGAGGAATTACGTAAGTTGATCTTGACCGAGGCTCACTCGTCTCCCTTCTCTTTACATCCTGGTAGCACCAAGATGTATCGAGACTTGAAGTTACATTATTGGTGGCCAAATTTAAAGAGAGATGTGGCTAAGTTTGTTGAGTCATGCATGGTATGCCAGCAAGTTAAAGCAGAACACCAACGCCCAGGAGGTACTCTTCAACCCTTACCGATACCTGAATGGAAGTGGGAAAACATTGTCATGGATTTTGTAGTAGGATTACCAAAGACAATCAAAGGACATGATAGTATTTGGGTTGTGGTAGACAGAATGACAAAATTAGCACACTTTATACCAGTAAGAATGACCTTTTCAATGGACCAGCTTGCTAACCTATACATTCAAGAAATTATCAAATTGCATGGGATTCCCTTATCTATTGTCTCCGATCGTGATCCTCGATTCACCTCAAGATTTTGGCAAAGTTTGCAAGGCACATTAGGAACAAAGTTATCCTTCAGCACTGCTTTTCACCCTCAAACCGATGGTCAATCTGAGAGGACTATTTAGATACTTGAAGATATGTTGAGAGCTTGTTGTTAGAATTTCAGACATCATGGAGTCGATACCTACCTTTGATTGAGTTTTCTTATAACAATAGTTACCAGTCCACCATTGGAATTGCACCTTATGAAGCACTTTATGGCAGAAAGTGCAGGTCACCTTTGTACTGGGATGAGGTCGGTGAGGCAAAACTTCTTTGTCCCGAGATCTTGCAACAGATGTCAGACAAGATTGCCATTATTAGGAAAAGAATGATTACTGCACAAAGCCGACAGAAAAGTTATGCAGACCAAAGGAGAAGAGACCTAGTGTTCTCTATTGGAGATGAAGTTTTTCTAAAGATTTCACCATTTAAAGGAGTTTTAAGATTTGGTAAGAAAGGAAAGCTTAATCCGCGATTTGTTGGACCATTCCCTATCTTGGAGAGGATCGGCAGCACAGCTTATAGACTAAAATTGCCCCTATCACTGGATAAAATTCACAATGTCTTTCATGTGTCAATGTTGAGAAAATGCATACGGGATCCTACACAAGTTGTTAAGTCAGTGGATGTCGAAATTGAGCCAACACTTGTAACGACCCCGGCCAGGAGCCCTCACGTGTTCATATTCTTTCATTAATCGTTTGCTTGACTTTTACTAATATTACATTCACTTACTATCTCTCAACAGACTTTCGCATTTTACATATACTTTTTTTTTCTAAACTGGTAATAGAGACGCAGAACCATTAAGGAAGACGAACCCTCTCGTGCCCGACTTCCCACGCCTCGTCGGCTCAACCTTCACAGAGTCGAGCGACTAGACTCGGTCATTGGCTTCTTGACAATTTCGGGAAAAGAGGAGGTGCCCTCAATTCTCTTAACTTAATACCACTCGGGTTTGCATGGGTTGCACGCGTTGACAACCCTCAGAAATTTAGTCGTCCGGTCATCACGAGCATTACGCGTGACTCGCTTAACATCTCCTAAAAGGAGACATCTTCCGGTGGGCACGTGGGTCTCGCGTGCTAAATTAAAACATCATCCGGTCGCTAATCGACAAAACACATTTTTACATCTTCCGGTGAGCACGTGGGTCTCGCGTGCTAAATTAAAACATCATCCGGTCGCTAATCGACAAAACACATTTTACATCTTCCGGTGACGTCATCCGGAAGACTAAACCATCATACAACTATCCTTCGGCATCTGCCGATGACGTCAACCGGAAGACTAAACCATCAAACAATTCACCTTCGGCATCTGCCGATGACGTCAACCGGAAGACTAAACCATCAACAACTATTCTTTCGGCATCTGCCGATGACGTCAGCCGGAAGACTAAGCCAACAACAACTAACTCTCGGCATCTGCCGATGACGTCAGCCGGAAGACTAAGCCAACAAACAACTAACTCTCGGCATCTGCCGATGACGTCAACCGGAAGATTACCTCATCCAGCTTCCGTCCTACGGTAGAGAACACTAAATCATCAAAGGACTCCTTCCAACTGGAAGAAAACACAACTCATCCAAATGCATATAACGGAAGACTTATGCAACAGATCATTTATAATCTATATAATCATTCCTGACTCAGTGATCCACTAGACAGTTTCAAAGCTCAACGTTTTAAAATAATCTCATCCTACTTAAACTACCATATCCTTTAACATACTGTAACATAAGAGTCTTAGCCAGGGGTCATAAGTCGCCTCTCCAGTCCCGCACTGTCACCTTGAGCATCCTCCAGCAACCAGCCTTAAGCATCCTCTTTGAACATAACATCCTCACCTGAACCTTCTTCACCTACACCATAAGGTTTAACTATAAGCCTAATGCTTAGTAAGGAATGCATGCCGACAGATATACATGAGTACACAATTTAAAGAGACATAATTCATAAACCATTCTTCTCTTCATTCATGTTCATCTTTATCATTTACATAACATGTATTAAGGCAGGGAACGAGGGAGGAAGACAGGGGTACATAGTCATTTGCCTATCGCGGCATCATTTGCCTATCGCGGCAGTCGTACATAATCATTTGCCTATCGCGGCAATCATGATACATCACTCGGCCTCCCCAGTGGGAGAATTCGCGAGCCATACGTGTCATTACTCGGCCTCCACCAGTGGGAGAATTCGCGAGTCATACATATCATTAACTCGGCCTCCACCAGTGGGAGAATTCGCGAGTCATACATAACATAGTCTTTTCCCCGTTCTGCACTTAATCATGGTTACATTTACTTTTCATGTTCTCTACTTAATCATAAACGTGGGCATAATGCATAGACATGAGGTTCATAGAGAAAAGTCATACCATAAGGACAAGTAGAACATCCTGTAACTTTACATTTACTTACACAACTTCTTCATATCGTGGAAATAACAAATCATAGTCAACAAGCTAACATCTCAGTGATTTCCTAATACCCTTGCGGTGTAGGGCCCTAGTGGCCGGAAATCTTAACACATTCACTTACCTGGATTCCTTAGCAATCCGAACTTCCTCTCTTTAACTTCTTCACCTAAAACATGTACATTACAGTAGTTAAAACAAAGTCCTAGTAGTCCTAATCATAAACCACCCTAGGATCTAATAGCTAAAGTCATTCCGATTCCTCTGTTTGACACACTGCAGTCTGAAATCCGAAACTAGGTGGACAGGTTTTACCATTGATTAAATCCGAGTTGGTTACTTAAAATGCTCAGAATCGATTCGGGATGACATTTCTACTCTCAGATTTAAAAAAAGTCTCAAACTACTCGGCCACTGCTAAAAATCCGAACTCAGTGCCGAGCTGAAAATAGAGCTCTATTTACTAATGAATGACTACATTGTCCATTTCATACCTCGGGTGTGGATTTGCAGAGAAGAGCAAGCTCGAAATCAGCCGTCGGTAAAGGGAAGTTCTGGTAGCCGAGAGCAAGAACTTGGGAGAGAAGAAATCGCCGAGAGGGAATGTTGGCTACAGTGGTAATAAAATGAGATTTAAAGTTTCCATTTCCTATTTATACCTAATCCATCAATTCTAATTACTAAACTGCCACCCAACCTAGTTTTACTCAATTTGTAATAAATTTGTCTTAACATTAAATTTAAATCATAACGGTTAAATAAGAGGGTGACAATGAAAATGGTCAGAAATTCACCTGGCCGAAATGTCGGGTGTTACATCCACCCCTCCTTAAACAAAATTTTCGTCCTCGAAAATTGCTCAAGCAAATAACTTAGGATATTTGTCCAACATCTCCTGCTGCCTTTCCCATGTGGCTTCTTCAATGCCGTGATTTGTCAATAAAACTTTCACCAATGGGATCTCTTTGTTTCTCAGAGTCTTGACTGCTTATTCCAATATCTGTATCGGTTTCTCCTCATACTCCAGTGTCGGTTCTAAACCAATATCCGATGGCTGGATGACCTGCATCGGATCACGCATGCACTTTCTTAACATTGACACATGGAAGACATTATGAACTTTATCCAATGATGGAGGCAGTTGCAGTCTGTAAGCTGTACTCCCGATTTTTGCCAAGACAGGGAAGGGTCCAATGAATCTAGGATTAAGTTTTCCCTTCTTGCCAAATCTTAAGACTCCTTTAAATGGTGACACCTTTAAGAATACTTCATCTCCTACTTAAAACTTGAGTTCCCTTCTCCTTTGATCTGCATAACACTTCTGCCGGCTTTGTGCAGTCATCATTCTTTTCCGAATAGTGGCAATCTTATCTGACATTTGCTGCAGAATATCAGGTCCAAGAAGTTTTGTTTCACCAACCTCGTCCCAGTAAAGGGGTGACCTACATTTCCTACCATACAGTGCTTCATAAGGTGCCATACCGATGGTGGACTGATAACTGTTATTGTAGGAAAACTCAACTAGTGGTAAATGTCTGCTCCAAGTTGTCTGAAAGTCAAGTACACATGCTCTCAACATATCTTCGAGTATTTGAATCGTCCTTTCTGACTGGCCATCGGTCTGTGGGTGAAAAGCTGTGCTGAAAGATAACTTTGTACCTAATGTACCTTGCAAACTTTTCCAGAATCGAGAGGTGAACCTGGGGTCACGGTCAGAGACAATGGATACAGGGATCCCATGCAACCTAATAATTTCCTGAACATAAAGATCAGCAAATTGGTCCATCGTATAGGTGGTCCTTACAGGTAAGAAATGGGCTGATTTCGTCAGTCTATCCACCACAACCCAAATACAATCATGCCCTTTTGTCGTCTTAGTAGTCCTACAACAAAATCCATAGCTATATGTTCCCACTTCCATTCGGGAATAGGCAACGGCTGAAGAGTACCTCCTGGACGTTGGTGCTCGGCTTTGACTTGTTGGCATACTAAACAGGACTCTACATACTTAGCAACATCCCTTTTTAGGTTAGGCCACCAGTATAGTAACTTCAGGTCTCGGTACATCTTGGTGCAGCCAGGATGTACAGAAAAGGAAGAGGAGTGCGCCTCAGCCAAGATCAACTTACGCAATTCCACATCATTAGGAATGCACCACCGATTTCTAAACCTCAGGATCCCATCCTTGGAGAGACTGAACTCGGAGGTGGTGCCCTTCAACTTATCCATCATGCTGATATTTTCCACTGAATCCTTCTGTTGTGCATCCTTGATCTTTTCCAAAATTGTTGGTTGAATAGTTAACTCAGCGAGCAAGACTGATAACTCTGGAACTATCTCCAAGTCAAATTTCTAAACTTCTGTTCTTAAGGGTATAGACATGGTTGAAACCACGGGCTGCATTGTTGTTGACATCCTATTCAATGCATCAGCTACAGAGTTAGCCTTCCCGGGGTGATACTTGATCTCAAAATCGTAGTCCTTGACAAATTCCAACCAACGTCTCTGTCTCATGTTCAATTCCTTCTGCGTGAAGAGGTACTTTAGACTTTTATGGTCAGAAAACACCTCACATTGTTGTCCATATAAATAGTGTCTCCAAATCTTCAAGGCAAAAACAACGGCAGCTAATTCTAGATCATGAGTGGGGTAATTTTGCTCGTAACTCTTTAGCTGCCTAGAAGCATACGCTATAACTTTACCCTCTTGCATCAAAACACAACCTAAACCAACTTTAGACGCATCACAGTAAACACTAAATTTTCCTCCTGGGTCAATACAGGGGCTGTTGTTAACTTCAGTTTTAACGTCTGGAAGCTGTCTTCACAGGCTTCAGTCCAAGAATACTTAATGTCCTTCTTTGTCAAACTCGTTAGGGGTTTAGCTATCATGGAAAATCCCTTGATGAACTTCCTGTAATAGCCTGCCAATCCAAGGAAGCTGCGGACTTCGCTGGCATTCTTAGGTTGAGGCTAATCCTTTACTGCCTGAATTTTGGTCGGGTCCACAGATATGCCATTAGCAGAAACTACATGGCCAAGGAAATTAACCTTATCTAACCAAAACTCACACTTAGACAGCTTGGCATAAAGTTGATGCTCCTTCAATGTCGTCAAAACTACTTTCAAATGTTCTTCATGGTCAGCCACAGTTTGAGAGTATATCAAGATATCATCTATGAACACAATCACAAACTTATCCAAATACTCACGAAACACACGGTTCATTAGATCCATGAAAGCTGCAGGGGCGTTTGTCAATCCAAACTACATGACTAAGAATTCATAATGTCCATAGCGGGTTCTGAAGGCTGTCTTTGGTATATCTCCTTCTTTAACCTTCAGTTGGTAATAACCCGAACGTAAATCTATCTTTGAAAACACCTTAGCTCCTTGCAATTGGTCAAACAAGTCGTCAATCCTGGGTAAGGGGTACCTATTCTTGATTGTCAACTTATTTAGTTCCCTGTAGTCTATGCACATTCTAAGAGAACCATCCTTCTTCCTTACAAATAAGACTGGTGCACCCCAAGGAGAACTACTGGGGCGAATAAATCCCTTGTCAACCAATTCCTGCAGTTGGACCTTCAATTCTTTCAACTCAACAGGTGCCATACGGTAAGGATTCTTGGATACAGGTGATGCCTCAGGGTATGTATCAATTACAAATTCTATTTCCCTATCAGGTGGTATACCCGGTAAGTCATCTAAGAATGCCTCGGGAAACTCCCGGACTATAGAAATATCCTGTAGCTCAATTTTATTCTTCACCCGGTCATCTATTACACTAGCCAGGTAGCTCTCACAACCACCTCTCAGCATTCGGTATATTTCTAGTGAGGATATAATTGGTATCTTACTTATTTTAGGAATAGCTTGGAAGGAATAATGGTTATCATTTGGGGGTCTAAAATCAACTATTCCAGATCGACAACTTATCGTGGCATGATGTCTAAATAACCAATCCATCCCTAATATCACTTCATACCCTTTTATGTCAATGACAATTAATTCCGCATAGAGATTCTTATCCCCTAAGGACACGACATCACCCTTAACAATCTGCTCTGAATGTAGGGACTTCCCTGATGGCAACACAACACTATATAACCTTTCAGCTGGTAAGGGTCCTATGCTATGTTTGCATACAAACAAGGTTGATATAAACGAGTGTGTGGCCCTTGTATCTATGAGTGTATAAGCAGCAAAACCACAGATCATGACGGTACCTGATATGACTGTATGCTGAACAGCTCCCTCATCTTCCATCAACGCATACACTCTGAGTACAACCCTTGCACGGTTCGGGTCTGGCGGCATGGGGCAATCTCTGACCATGTGTCCGGTCTTATCACACCTGAAACACCGGCCAGAAAGCAGCTTGCACTCACCAGGGTGGTTCCTCTGACATGTAGGGCATAGAGGCGCCAGAGGTCTCTTTCCTTTTCCCTGGTCATCATTCTGGTTGAGGGGCCTCTTCGTACCATGCTGTTGTTGCTGTGGTCCCCTGTTCTGTCGTTGCTGCCAACCTTTGTTCTGACGTGGTGGCGGCTGAGCGTCCTTCATGAGTTTCTTTGGCTGTTCGCGTTGTGCATATGCTGTCATTTCTGCCTCTTCTAGCTCCAAGGCCTTAGCCGTCACTTCACCATAAGGTACATTATGTATCCCGGCAGTCTTCACTTTCATGTACAGACTTGGCTTCAGTCCTTGAACAAACTGGTAAATCTTATCTTCCTCATCCTCAATCATACGGGGAGCAAACCGTGATAAAGCATCAAATTCACATATATAATCTGTCACAGAGCCAGTTTGTCGTAGATTCATGAACTCCTTCTTCTTGTTGGCCCGAACAGTCCTGTTGAAGTACTTGTCAAAGAAGGCAGTCTTGAACATCCCCCAGGTCATAGCTTCGGCATTAGCGGTGCTCTGGATCGAGTCCCACCAATGCCTTGCACTTAACTCCAAATGAAAGACAGCATAGGTGACCTTATCCCCTTCGTCAACCTTTGCATACTTAAACATATCTTCAATCTTTCGGATCCACTCCTCAGCATGGACAGGATCTGAAACATACCCATTAAACACCGGGGGTCAAAGCCGGTGAAAGCGCTCACCCCCATGATCATGAGTTGCGTTAGTACTGGAGTTGCCTTGTTCTTCTCAAGCTGTCATCAGTCGTTCTATCTGGTGAGATTGGCGCATGACCAACTCAGTCAACTGAGCAATAGCATTGCTATCCTCATTGGCCTCTCTCTGTTGACCTCTAACCATCTTGGGATTCCTAGACAAATCATTACAGGCATAACTTAACTTAATGACATACATGAAATCATAAACACTTACAGTTGCTGAGGTGTGCTCAAGTGACAGTCAGTGCTGGGAGACAGTCTGCAGAATCGGTTTTAGAACCTGGTTTTGCTCTGATACCACAATTGTAACGACCCCGGCCAGGAGCCGTCACGTGTTCATATTCTTTCATTAATCGTTTGCTTGACTTTTACTAATATTACATTCACTTACTATCTCTCAACAGACTTTCGCATTTTACATATACTTTTTTTTTCTAAACTGGTAATAGAGATGCAGAACCATTAAGGAAGACGAACCCTCTCGTGCCCGACTTCCCACGCCTCGTCGGCTCAACCTTCACAGAGTCGAGCGACTAGACTCGGTCATTGGCTTCTTGACAATTTCGGGAAAAGAGGAGGTGCCCTCAATTCTCTTAACTTAATACCACTCGGGTTTGCATGGGTTGCACGCGTTGACAACCCTCAGAAATTTAGTCGTCCGGTCATCACGAGCATTACGCGTGATTCGCTTAACATCTCCTAAAAGGAGACATCTTCCGGTGGGCACGTGGGTCTCGCGTGCTAAATTAAAACATCATCCGGTCGCTAATCGACAAAACACATTTTTACATCTTCCGGTGAGCACGTGGGTCTCGCGTGCTAAATTAAAACATCATCCGGTCGCTAATCGACAAAACACATTTTACATCTTCCGGTGACGTCATCCGGAAGACTAAACCATCATACAACTATCCTTCGGCATCTGCCGATGACGTCAACCGGAAGACTAAACCATCAAACAATTCACCTTCGGCATCTGCCGATGACGTCAACCGGAAGACTAAACCATCAACAACTATTCTTTCGGCATCTGCCGATGACGTCAGCCGGAAGACTAAGCCAACAACAACTAACTCTCGGCATCTGCCGATGACGTCAGCCGGAAGACTAAGCCAACAAACAACTAACTCTCGGCATCTGCCGATGACGTCAACCAGAAGATTGCCTCATCCAGCTTCCGTCCTACGGTAGAGAACACTAAATCATCAAAGGACTCCTTCCAACTGGAAGAAAACACAACTCATCCAAATGCATATAACGGAAGACTTATGCAACAGATCATTTATAATCTATATAATCATTCCTGACTCAGTGATCCACTAGACAGTTTCAAAGCTCAACGTTTTAAAATAATCTCATCCTACTTAAACTACCATATCCTTTAACATACTGTAACATAAGAGTCTTAGCCAGGGGTCATAAGTCGCCTCTCCAGTCCCGCACTGTCACTTTGAGCATCCTCCAGCAACCAGCCTTAAGCATCCTCTTTGAACATAACATCCTCACCTGAACCTTCTTCACCTACACCATAAGGTTTAACTATAAGCCTAATGCTTAGTAAGGAATGCATGCCGACAGATATACATGAGTACACAATATAAAGAGACATAATTCATAAACCATTCTTCATTCATGTTCATCTTTATCATTTACATAACATGTATTAAGGCAGGGAACGAGGGAGGAAGACAGGGGTACATAGTCATTTGCCTATCGCGGCAGTCGTACATAATCATTTGCCTATCGCGGCAATCATGATACATCACTCGGCCTCCCCAGTGGGAGAATTCGCGAGCCATACGTGTCATTACTCGGCCTCCACCAGTGGGAGAATTCGCGAGTCATACATATCATTAACTCGGCCTCCACCAGTGGGAGAATTCGCGAGTCATACATAACATAGTCTTTTCCCCGTTCTGCACTTAATCATGGTTACATTTACTTTTCATGTTCTCTACTTAATCATAAACGTGGGCATAATGCATAGACATGAGGTTCATAGAGAAAAGTCATACCATAAGGACAAGTAGAACATCCTGTAACTTTACATTTACTTACACAACTTCTTCATATCGTGGAAATAACAAATCATAGTCAACAAGCTAACATCTCAGTGATTTCCTAATACCCTTGCGGTGTAGGGCCCTAGTGGCCGAAAATCTTAACACATTCACTTACCTGGATTCCTTAGCAATCCGAACTTCCTCTCTTTAACTTCTTCACCTAAAACATGTACATTACAGTAGTTAAAACAAAGTCCTAGTAGTCCTAATCATAAACCACCCTAGGATCTAATAGCTAAAGTCATTCCGATTCCTCTGTTTGACACACTGCAGTCTGAAATCCGAAACTAGGTGGACAGGTTTTACCATTGATTAAATCCGAGTTGGTTACTTAAAATGCTCAGAATCGATTCGGGATGACATTTCTACTCTCAGATTTAAAAAAAGTCTCAAACTACTCGGCCACTGCTAAAAATCCGAACTCAGTGCCGAGCTGAAAACAGAGCTCTATTTACTAATGAATGACTACATTGTCCATTTCATACCTCGGGTGTGGATTTGCAGAGAAGAGCAAGCTCGAAATCAGCCGTCGGTAAAGGGAAGTTCTTGTAGCCGAGAGCAAGAACTTGGGAGAGAAGAAATCGCCGAGAGGGAATGTCGGCTACAGTGGTAATAAAATGAGATTTAAGGTTTCCATTTCCTATTTATACCTAATCCATCAATTCTAATTACTAAACTGCCACCCAACCTAGTTTTACTCAACTTGTAATAAATTTGTCTTAACATTAAATTTAAATCATAACGGTTAAATAAGAGGGTGACAATGAAAATGGTCAGAAATTCACCTGGCCGAAATGTCGGGTGTTACAACACTAATGTATGAGGAGAAGCAAGTGCAAATTTTGGAATCTGCTATAAAAACTCTGAGGAATAAGGAAATTCCATTGGTTAAGGTCTTATGGACAAATCATGGAATTGAAGAAGCCACATGGGAACGATGGCAAGATATGTTGGACAAATATCCTGAGCTCTTTGCTTGATCAATTTTCGGGGACGAAAATTTTTTTTAAGGAGGGGTGAATGTAACACCCGACATTTTCAGCCAGGTGATTTTCTTAACGGAATCAACGGTCACCTCTTTACTCGACCTTTTATTTAGTTAATTTTAATGCCAAAGCTTATTGGATTCTATTTGTGTGATGGCAGTGTGGTAATTAATGAGGGACTTAGTTGATATAAATTTGAAATGGAAACCTTAAACCTCACTGTAGCCGACATTCTCCCTTCAGTGATTTTTCTCTCCCGAGCTCTCGCTCTCTGCCTGCCAGTCATCCTTCCTCCGACGACCGGTTCCTTTGCCTTTTCTCAGCTACTCTACGCTCAAGGTATAGGTTAGACAATGTAGTTGTCAGTTATTTGTTAGGCTCTGTTTCCAACTTGGTGTTGGGATTTGGTTCTCTAATGGCCGAGTAACATTAGTACCATTTATATTCTGGATTTAGCAATGTCATTCCGAATCGATTCTAGACATTTATCACACCGACTCAGATTAATCGTTAGTTTAACCTAGCTGTTTCGGTTTTAGGATTTCAGACTGCACATAGAGAACTAGACTAAAAGATTCGGGAATGACTTTAACTACAGATTCTAGGATAACATTTAGTTAGGACTATTCTAGCTTTGATTTCAGAATATTTAGGATCTATATTGACTCTTAGATGTGAAATGATATCAGGTGAAGAGGTTTGAAGTGTAGTGCACGACTTTGCTAAGGAAGCCAGGTAAGTGAATGTATTAAGATTCCCGGCCATTAGGGCCCTACATCTTAAGGGTACTAAATTAGTTATGTGTTTGATGTTTGTTTTAAGTTAGTAAGATGGTTTGTACTTGGATGATTTACGGATGTTCGAGAACCATATTATGTGATGTTTTGATAGAGTCTATGCAGTCAACTGTCTAGTATGATATTTCCATAGTCTGATGATTTAAGAACATTCATGTCATGCATCATGATTTACTTCTCAAGCATATGAAAATGATTTATGAGCATGTATTTCCCATGAACAAGATATGAGAATGAAAATGAAACTTATGCAACCGTATTAAGCGAGGGTTGGGGAGGATTGACGTAAGCCACAGTCCAAAGAGGGACCATGAAAACGACCCAAAAGGGAATATGATCAAAATCACTGTCAATCCCCCTTTCACAGCACAAATCCTCCCTTAATCCATATGATGAAAGTGATGAACAAGAATACGAATAAGGAACAAGAAAAGAGCATGAAAAGAATACGATTATGATTTTCTCTCACTTGTGCATTCACGAATACATGTTAGTTGCATTCCTTACTAAACATTGGGCTTATAGTTTAAATCTTATGATGTAGGTGACGAGATATCAGGTGAGGATTCCAAAGTTAATGAGGATGTCGAGTTTGGTTGCTGAAAGGTGTTCAGGGTGCAATCCTGTGGCTGGATGGCGATTATGACCCGTGGATATGTTCATTTTATGTCAGTAAGACTTATGAGAAAACTGATGCCTAAGTAGGATAGGATCATTTTTCTTATCTGGACCTGAAATTGTCTGATTCAACTTCTGAGTTTGAGGATGATTGTAAGAACCTAGGATATTTTGTTTTATATGAGTCTTCCGCTTACGTATCCTGAACAAGTCTATGACATTTATTCGTTTAAGGTTTATGTCTATCAAGTTGAAATTTCTGAGAGTCGAGACATCCCCTGTGGGCTGCAGTTGTTTGATGATTATTGTGTTTTACTGCTGAATGATAGGAGCTGGATGAGTGTATCATCCGGCTGAGGTCACCAGATGATGTAAACGCTATTTTGTCGTCTAGTGACCGGTAGATGTAGTGTATTTGAGTCACCGGATGATGTAAACGTTATTTTGTTGTCTAGCGATCGGGCGATGTAGTGTATTTCTAATGTCGTGTGATGTTTAATGAGTCATGAGAGATGCACGTGTCCACCGGTAGATGACCTCTACCGGGCGATGTCCATTGAGTCACGCGAAGTACACGTGATAGATCAGATGATGTGTACCCTATCGGCCGTTGCATGCAAACCCATGCAGCCCGAGCAGAATCACGTCGAGTGATCTGAGGGCATTTCTTCTCTGCCCGATTATGTCATGGATCTGATAACCGAGCATAGTCGCTCGATTTTGTGAACTAATGAGTTGTTAGATTAGTGAAAGAATGAAGTTTTGGATGGTTTAGTTTTGTCAGATGATCTGTGGTCTTCGAGTTAAGTTTTAAGTTCTAAGTATTAAAAAAAAATAATACTAATAATGAACAAGGTGCAGAAAGTGAGAATTAACTGATTAAGAAAGTCATGAATTACGTGGCGACTCCAACTAGGATCGTTACACCTCCACCCGAGGAATGATGCAGTTGAAGGAGGATGGCCCGTGGGAGTGTGCTGGGCAGTCGAGGCACCTTTTGACTCGTGGAAAAGTAAATGTATGTTTCGGGAACACGATAGTTGATAATTGTGTAGTTGAACATATTAAGATGTTTGGTTCTGGTTAGCTGATAGAATGATGTATAGATGTTTTGTTAAACAGATTTTATAAAAATGTTTTGTTAAAGTTTCTATTAGGATTTTATGAAAATGCTTGGAGACGTTTTAGGTTGTGTATGGATATGCTCAGGTTTTGGAGCTATTCATGCAGTTGAATTTCATAGTTTTTGTCTCGTTATTGATTGAGATGAAGAACATGTTGAGTCGTTTATTTGGTGGTTATGTTTGAGTAGTTAGGATGTATGAGATATTGAGGTTGTAGAGGATAAAGAAAATGAACAGTGTGTTGTATGGAAGTAAGAAAGAAAAAAAAAGGGAGGGGTGGAGTTCTCTGGAAAAATCAGATTCCAGAGGACTTGGCCATCGATCGCCTAAGGAGGTGATCGATCGCCAAAGGAGATCGCCACTCTCTGTCCAGAGAGTGTGGCAATCGATCGCAGGGGCGATCGATCACCACAGCGATGGGCGAATGATCGCCCCTCTGTTTTTCTAATGTGGTGATCGATCGCCTCTGTCATTTTCGGGACAAATGTCCCTCTTGTCCCTGTTTTTGTTTCTAATTGTTTAAAAAATGTTTTAAATTTTTTTATTTAATTGATTTTAAGAATTGATTTAAACGATTTTCTAATTGCTTCAAGTTTTATTTAAATGATGCGATTTTTAACAATTTAGTCTACGATTTAAATTCCGCTCAAAAGTCACGAGGTTTACAAGGATAGTAAAAGGGTATGACGATAAATAAAAAATAATAATATGGGAAAATAACGGTAAGGGTAAGGGTCGCTACAATCTTGACATCTCAGGTAATAAGGACCAAAATTCAGGTCTGACGCATAGCTATCTTTAATACATTCGAACCCGAAGAATCTGGTTCCAAGCTCATTCAAAAGGATGTGTCTTCCAGATAGCGCATCTGCTACTGTATTGGTCTCGCCCTTCTTATACCTGAGGGGGTAAGGGTACCGCTCAAGAAATTCCAACCATTTGGCGTGTCCTCGGTTCAGCTTGCCCTGACTCTTAATCTAATTGCCTGGTGGTCACTGTGTATGACAAATTCTTTTGACAGAAGATAGTGTTGCTATTGCTTAAGGGCTCGTATGACTGCATAGAATTCCTTGTCATACGTAGAATAGCTTAGGGCTACTCGCTTGAGTTTTTCGCTAAAAAATGCAATTGGTATTCCCTCCTGCATGAGCATGGCCCTGATCCCCACTCCAGATGCATCACACTCTATTTCTGTAATGCCCCCGAACCCACCTCGGCTCGGTGCGCTACTTTGCTAACCAATCCAACGTTAAAATATAATTTTTAAAAAACTAATGTTCAACATAAAATAAAACTGATACAGCTGAATGTAAAGCTAAGTCTCCCGAAGCTCTCTATGTCATACCTAGCTGACTAGACTCACTAATTTCTCTTTATCCTAACCGTTAAGCACCACAACATTCTTCCCGAAAATTTCGGCAAAGTAACGCCTGAAAATGGCACCTCCAAAATGCTAAGTACCTGCAAATGAATCAATCCTCAACCAAATCCAGAATACTCTTACCCAACTATCCAGCATACGAAATCTCCAAATAGCAGTAAAGAGGAAAACTAAATTACGAACATCCCTAAGTGAAGAAAGTCCACAGTATAGAGCGACACATCACCCTTAACTACGACTATATACAACAAATCCAAATAGCTATACCGTAACTGTCAAAACATCAACCAAAAAGAGTCACACATTCCCATCATTTCTACAAACAGACAATTACAATAAACTGCCAAAATACAAAGCCCCACATTCCCGAAGACAATGGTCAAGGCGCCCCAACAACTGCCTGCACCGGCATGCCTCGTGCGTCTCCGACTGCTCCTAAGTCCTGGCTCACTTGCGTAGCTCACCTGTAACAATGTCGTTACCTACACCACAGAACACACACATACGTATGCTTACGCTTAGCAAGTAGGGGATAGCAAATATAAACATGCCTACATAACTCTCACACAACCCTAGCACACACAGTTTTTCAATAAAGTTTGCCTGCATCGACAGATGCCTTAGTTGCCTGCACCAAAAGGTGCCTTAGTTGCCCGCACCCAAAAAGGATGCCTTACTCTTTAACTTACTACCATGCCAATTATGCAACACAACCTGTCACGACCCTAATACTGTACCCTTATTTACCCTTATTTTACCGTACAAATTTTTCATTTTCCTTTATCCTTAGCATTTATGCGGAAAAAAATTTATTAAGACAATTTAAAATCACTTACATAAATAAATTAAAACAATTACAAAACAATTATTTAAACCAATACGTACCCAAACACCTACAAAATACAACCTCAAAACCGACTCGAAACACAACTATACAAAGTACATTTTCATGAAAACGAACTGCATGGTTCCGTTTAAAAGTGTGACATATCCTCCTGTTTACAAAGAAAATACCAAGCAGTTCTATACCATTCAAATAACTGAATTAACAAAAACGCTTTATAAACAGTTTGCCTAATCATCTGCACATCAATCTATCAAAATACCAACCTATCAACTATCATCAAACAATCCCATAAAACTTTACAAAAACAGTTTATAAAACAGGTTCCAATGAAAACGTTTAAAACATCGAATACGAATCTAACACCTAACCAGATCCAAGCATCCTATAATTTCTATACAAACGTGTCCCACACTCTCAAAATCTATACATACTGTCCCCACGGGTCAGGTAAGCGTCGATTGCGCCAGCACACTCCGCGAGCCATCCTCCGTCAACTGCCATCACTCCTCGGGTGGAGGGATCTCGTAGTCACCTGTAACGGGATCACCTACACCATACAGACATCTATGAGATAAAAATCTCAGTAAGCTCTAGTAAATGCAAATGCGTGCTGTGCATATGAATCTGTAAATCATGCATTGTTTTCTGTACTTTACTTTACTTTGCTTGCTTTGCTTTGCTTTGCTATAAACTGTATACCGATTCTTTACTTTGCTTTGCTTTGCTATAAACTGTATACCGATTCTTTACTTTGCTTTGCTATAAACTGTATACCGACGGGCCATTTAAACTATATACCGAAGGGTCATTTAAACTTTTCTTTACTTTGCTTTGCTTTGCTTTGCTTTGCTATAAACTGTATACCGACGGGCCATTTAAACTATATACCGAAGGGTCATTTAAACTTTTCTTTACTTTGCTTTGCTTTGCTTTGCTATAAACTGTATACCGACGGGCCATTTAAACTATATACCGAAGGGTCATTTAAACTTTTCTTTACTTTGCTTTGCTTTGCTTTGCTTTGCTATAAACTGTATACCGACGGGCCATTTAAACTATATACCGAAGGGTCATTTAAACTTTTCTTTACTTTGCTTTGCTTTGCTTTGCTTTGCTTTGCTTTGCTTTGCTTTGCTTTGCTTTGCTATAAACTGTATACCGACGGGCCATTTAAACTATATACCGAAGGGTCATTTAAACTTTTCTTTACTTTGCTTTGCTTTGCTTTGCTATAAACTGTATACCGACGGGCCATTTAAACTATATACCGAAGGGTCATTTAAACTTTTCTTTACTTTGCTTTGCTATAAACTGTATACCGACGGGCCATTTAAACTATATACCGAAGGGTCATTTAAACTTTTCTTTACTTTGCTTTGCTTTGCTTTGCTTTGCTTTGCTTTGCTTTGCTTTGCTTTGCTTTGCTTTGCTTTGCTATAAACTGTATACCGACGGGCCATTTAAACTATATACCGAAGGGTCATTTAAACTTTTCTTTACTTTGCTTTGCTTTGCTTTGCTATAAACTGTATACCGACGGGCCATTTAAACTATATACCGAAGGGTCATTTAAACTTTTCTTTACTTTGCTTGCTTTGCTTTGCTTTGCTATAAACTGTATACCGACGGGCCATTTAAACTATATACCGAAGGGTCTTCTTTCTTTGCAGGTACTTTAAAACATCGTGCAGAAATTCATTTTTCATGATCTTTAAATACACGTGATGCATGAGCAGATATGAACATAAACTAAACAACCAACATGCATACCATGAAGACCAAATTAGAATAACCTATAACAATTATAAACCTATCTACCCAACCAAAGAAATTTAAAACAAACAATCCATTGAGATCCTCGACGCTACATCGAAGTACGGTGTAGGCCAATCGGCCAGAGAAGATCACGAGAACTTACCTCGCGTCCGTTGCAGCTTAAGCTCCGTCCACGAGCGTTATTTGTCTGAGGCAAAACTTCAACAATTATCAATATCACGTGTTTAAACTCCTAATCGTTCGAATTCAACAAAACCTTAACTAAGGAATTTTCCTAAAATATTAACCTAACTAATCGAAGTATTTAAACAACGATTAACGCTCGATAGTTTAAAATCACAATTAACGAGTTTTCCTAAAAACCCGAAAATTCTCAAATTTAACATTTCTCGCAATTCACTCTAACGCCGTCCAATAACGTTCAATACGTCCTTTATATCGGTAATTACTATAAACCTATCAATTTCGGACCCTAATTTGGGTTCGGTAAAAACCGACCCAAAACTTCGAACGCGCGTAACTTTCGCGTCGGTTATCGGAATCAAACGATTCCAGCGGCCACGCGCTCCTCTAATAACAAATTTTAATCTGCCAAAAGGAATTTTGAAACAATCGACCGTAGCTAGGTCAATTGCAGCAAAACCCGAATCTGCCCTAAACTGGGAATTTCACCATTTTCGGTTTTTCATCAATTCTCATCAATTTCCTCACCAATCAACCCTAATTAGCCTCAATTAGCCTAAACAAACCGAAATCACGAGGCAACACACCGAAAACCGAAATCCCTCAATTCGGGACTCTCAGATTTTCGCTCAAATTGAGCACAACACGGCCAGGCGACCTTCGCCGGCCTAAGCCCGGTCATTTGACGCCGAGGCTAGCCAAAAATGGCCGGTGATAGGAGCTCAATCGAGCTCGACACCCTCGGCCTCCAAAAGAACCAAAAACAGGGCGAAGAATCAATTACCGGTTCGGTTCGTGCGCGAGACGGGCCGGAGATCGCACGTCGCCGTCGTCTGCCTGAGAACGGCGAGAAATCGCCGGCGTTGGCTGTCGGAGGGGCGTCGCTCGTCTCTGTCGTCGGGAGCTCGGGTCGCGGTGAAGCAGAATGGCTTCGAGCCATTCTGTTTACTTTTTAATTAAAATTTAGATTTTAATTTTAATTTTATTTATTTCATTATTTGTTTTAATTAGTTTATTTATTTATTGAACGTCACTACCTCTCATGTTTTCAACCGTTTCGAATTTCTTATTTCACCAATAAATCCAACTTATTATCTGGGTTCTATTAAAACTGTCCGTTCACAAATCGGACCTCGTTTACTATTTTTACTAAACGTCCTTTATATTACGAAAAACGTATTTACTCGGATTATATCGATATTATCCCGAAATTCCTTAAATTTCTTTAAAATTCCTATTAATTGTTAGGATCGTCTTGACGCTTTCTTTTCGTAAAACGGACCTGATTTGACATATTTACAAAAATGTCATCCTATATTAAAATAATAATATCCTCAAAAATCCGTACGAGTCGGATATTACATTCTACCCTCCTTATTTAGAATTTTGTCCTCAAAATTTGCCACAGCTTATAGTTCTTGACATTAACGTCTCTTATCTTGCGGCATTTTACTTCAGTTAATCGTCTGCACTTACGGTTCTTCTTCGTGGTTCTAAACCAAAACCCTACTATATTCTCCAACCTTAGCCCTAACCTCATATTCTCTACTTTCGATTGGACTGTGTACGTCCTTACTCAAGTATTCAGCACAATTATTGTAACGACCCCGTTCCCAGCAAGATATTGTCCGCTCCGGGGATTGGGCCGCAGCACAATATCCTCCCCTCACGGCTTTGTTTGGCGAGAGCACTTCCCGGAAGGTCACCCAACCTGGAATTACTCTCGCCGAAGCCCTCTTAACTTCGGAGTTCTTATGGGATCCGTCGTCAATTGAGCTCCAAAACGCGTCTTGCTATGTTGGGAGGGTCTCTTTACATATGTTTCATTTCCACATACTTCCCCAAGCGCTGTGGGATTGTGACGACCCCCTTTTTACGACCCGTCACCTTCCGGTTCGCCCGCGCGGACGTACCGCCATCCGGGTTCCGGTTCGTGCAGCCATCGTACCATACTTACAGATCCAGGTCATCACAATCACCCCCCCTCGGGGGCCCAACGTCCTCGTTGGCCACAATTCCGGTTGGGTACAGGCTTTGATACCATTTGTAACGACCCCGTTCCCAGCAAGATATTGTCCGCTCCGGGGATTGGGCCGCAGCACAATATAATGTAATATCCGGCTTGTACGGATTTCGAATATATTATATTATATTATTATTTCATTATATACTGGCATTTTTGGTGATTATGTCAAACCAAATCAGTTTCGCAAATGGAAAGTGTCATTATGATCCTAACGAATAATAAGAATTTTAAGGAATTTACGGAAATTTTCGGAGATCAAACACTATATTCCGAGTAAATACGCTTATCATAATATGAAGGACGTTCTCGTAAAAATAGTAAATGAAGTCCGAATTGCAAACGGACCGTTTTAATAAAGCCCTGGTGGTAATTATGAGTTGTTGGCAAAATATGGAATTTTCGAGAATCCAAATAGTTGGACGATTAACGAAACGAAGGACGAAACAAATATAATTAAGTAGGAAGGGCAAAATGGTAATTTGCAAAACCAAAATTTATAAAATTAACCAAAACCCCTTTTCTCTCCATTTCCTCTCTTCCTTCGTGATTTCCAGAGAGCTTCTTTCTGCTCTCTCCCTCTGGCCGCCGATGCCGCGCGACGTTCTCCTCCAATCCGACCTCCGTTTTTCTCCGTTCTTCCTCCAGTTCTTCACGTTTTCTCTTCCGAGCAACGCTCTAGGTAAGTCTCTATAGTTTCAGGGCGTTTATTTCAGTTATTTCGGAGTTTGGACAATTAGGGTTTCGTTAGGTTTCGTATTAAAACGCGAATTAGGGCTCGTAATTAATAGGTTAGCCGTGATTAAGTATATATTGAACGTATTTGACGTTATTGGACGAAGTTAAATTGAATTGTGGAAAAATGTTAAATTCGAGAAATTAGGGATTTTCGAGAAAGGTTCGTGAATTGTGATTTTGAACCATCGATCGTGAATTGGTCGTTTAAACGTCTAGATTAATTAAGTTAGAACTTTAGGAAAGTTCCTTAGTTAAGAATTTTATTAAATTGGACAATTGGGAGTTCAGATGCGTCATATTGATAATATTGTAAATTTGCCTCAGACGAACAACGCTCGTGGACGGAGCTTGAGCTGCAACGGACGCGAGGTAAGTTCTCGTGATCTTTTATGGCCGATTGGCCTACACCGTACTTCGATGTAGCGTCGAGGATCTTGAAGGATTGTTTGTTCACTGCTTTGGTTGGGTAGTTAGGTTTAAATGTTTTGTAGGTTATTTCATTTACGGTCTTGATGGTACGTATGCTTGTTTGCTTACTTTTATATTGAACTGTTCATGCATCACGTGTTTTTAAAGATCATGAAAATGAATTCTGCACGATGTTTTAAAGTAAATGCAAAGAAAGAATGATCCTTCGGTATATAGTTTAAATGGCCCATCGGTATACAGTTTATAGCAAAGTAAAGCAAAGAAATCGGTATACAGTTTATAGCAAAGCAAAGTAAAGAAATCGGTATATAGTTTATAGCAAAGCAAAGCAAAGCAAAGTAAAGTAAAGTAAAGAAAACAATGCATGATTTACAGATTCATATGCACAGCACGCATTTGCATTTACTAGAGCTTACTGAGATGTTTATCTCATAGATGTCTGTATGGTGTAGGTGTTTACAAGGAAACAGGTGAGGACATTCCTCCTCCTGAGGCATGAGGCAGTTGACGGAAGATGGGTTGCGGTGGTGTGTTGCGCAGTCGATGCTTTACCGACCCGTGGGGATGTATGTCTGAACTCTGGGTTTATTTTGGGATGTTTTGAGTTGATAATTGTATAGTATACTTAGGTTGTTTGGATCTGGATAGGGATTAGATAACGTTTTGGTAATTGTATGTAAAACGTTTTGGTTTAAACTGTTTAATGAATGTTTGGAAATGTTTGATTGGTTTTAGGTTGATACGGTTATGCTCGATGTTTAGAGCTATCCACGCAGTTGGACTTCGCAAAGTCCGACTCGAGTCGATTGAGTTTAGAATACGTTTAAATTGGATTTAAGTAGATTTAAGTTGTGAGTTATATGGAAATTTGGTGTAAAGAAAAGGAGGTTTGCTCTCTGGAAATCGGATTCCAGAGAGCAAACAGATATGTTAAATGCTATAAAATGATAAGTGTTGAAGGTTGGAAGTCTGAAGGAGGAAATCGCTGCATGCTTGCAGCGATCGATCTTGCTGCAGAGATCGATCGCTGCCATAGCTAGCAGTGATCGAGATCGCTGCCTAGTGCAGCGATCGATCTCTGCACGGCGCAGAGATCGATCGCTGTGGTTGCCTTCCAGTGCAGCGATCGATCTCTGCTGCCGAGCAGAGATCGATCGCTGCTCAGCGACAGCACTCGGCGACCGAGCGCTGCATATAGCAGCGCCTGGTCGCTGCTACTTTTGAGGGCAGAATTCCGATTCTGCCCTCCCATTCTTTTTATATGTTTTAAGGTTTTTATTTAAATGTTTTAAGATTTATTAAATAGTAATATAATTGTTAAAAAATGATTTCAAGGTTTGATTATAATTCCGACTTCGGTTTTGATTTCAACCATAGTTTTAATTCCGCGCAAAGTTTTATTAAAGTATAAAAAGTAATAAGTGTAAAAAAAAAATAATAATAATAATATGGGAAATACGGGTACCATTTTAGGGGTGTTACAATTATATCCTTAATTTTCCACTCGATTTACCTAAACTTCTCAGTAATTTCGTTGGCTCAATCCATAATCGAAACGTATACCAACTCAAATTTCTACATTCCATCAAGTAACGATCCTTCATAATTATATCACCCATAAGATTCCCTAATCACCTACATTCTTAGGCAACCCATCGACCGTTGTAGGCTTCTCGACTAAGCTCCCATCACTATACATCATCAGAATATCTACAAGTCTAAACGAGCCTAACCGAGAGCTAAAGTCCTCACTCTTTTAATATCCTCACTCTTTTATCGCATTTCCATACAACTCTCATCTTTCCTCAAACTAAGTTCATTTAGTTCTTTAAAATTTTTCTCAACTTTACTCATTCCAACGTTACCCTTGTAATTATGGTTGCAATACCACCCCCAATTACACCATGGCCCTAGCCACCTATCGGTACTGACAATTTCTACACATCCCTAAGGTTCTAAATCTTTCTAACTATACACTTTATCGTTCAATCACTCCTACACCCATTGACTTCACTTAGTCAATCATCAATTAATCTCCCAAACTTCACTCTTTTTAACTTACCATGTTTCTTTCACTTGTTCTCAAGCCCATATATCATTGCTCCCAATCACCCCTAAGATCTCGATACTTATAACTATGCCTACTCTCTCACAGGATTCCTTCCTATAATACTTTCTTCTATTCTTCCTAATTGAGTTCTGAACACTTTTCTCAACTTCCTTACAACTGTTCATCTCACAACCTTCTCGTTTATAAACTTGTTATAGTTAAGTTCACATTCCTAATCCAACCTCCCTAAGTTCTCAATCCTTACCCCTTTTCTCTTTAAAGCTCACTAACTAGCCTACTATCTTTCATTCCTTCTAGTCAGGTTCTAAATCTTTCTACTTGTCTTCTTTACAATAACTTGCCTAACAATTTTCTTGTTAGCAAACTTGTTGTAAGTAGACCTACATCCTCAAAGTTCTAAACTTTTCCAGCTTCACGCTCTATCGTTCGATTACTCATATGCACTTCGAGTTCCACTTAATTAGTCATCACTTAAACTCTCCAGTCAATTCTTTTCCTCAAAATCTGGAAATGACACTTCATTACGATCTACCACTCGGGTCCTTTAAACACTAAAGTTCCTACTTACATCTTGGAGGTAAGTCACAGGTTACGGTGTTTAACTTGAACTGTGTCAACCTTAGACTTACTATTCATCTCTTACCTTTCTAGATCAAAAGTTAGAAATCAACTACTCGTTACTTTTCCTAATTGGTACTCACTCTGCCGAATAACACGCACACATGACTTGACGCGTCTAATATTCACAGACCGCCCTTAGCTTAATTAAGTTTTCTCCCTTATCGCGTTGGTCGTAAACCTCACACATCAAAGAGAGAAACAAATCTCCCGTTTATCGACTAACCTTCTAAGGTGGCACGTATCTACTAGTCAACGTCTAATTCTTGTAACTTAAGTACCACCCTACATAAGATTCCCCTAGTCGGGTTCGAATATTATACTTGTCTACTTGACTCGCATGTAAATATTCTTCCAACCATCTTCTTGTTTGCGAACTTGTTGTAGGTAAGTTTACGCCTTTATTCCAATAATTTGAAACACCTCTTCTTTAATGATAACCTTCCTAGTTCCTCAAACACTAATGCTTCTACCTTCATCCTGGAGGTGGCCTCATGTTTGTGGCTCATAACTTAAATTGTACCAACTATAGATTCACAACTTAACTTCTATATCTTTGCTTCATAATCTAATCAAGTAACACTAATCGTCTGACGTGTCCCCAACTCGTCAATTATTCTTAACTTCTCCAAGTCTCCCCCTTACAGTGTGTCGATCATAGTCTTTTCACGAGCTGACAATTGTCCTTTATTTGCTAGGACTCTAGGACGGCACTTATTTCCTAGAGAATGACCAATGTCAGTAACCTGAGTATCACTTGCATATTACTTTTCATATAACTTTAACCATTTTCTGATTAGCTAGAGTATCTAGGTTTTTTTTTTTTTTTTTTTTAAGTTAAATCCAACTCTTATGTCTTAGCCCCGCATTCTTTGGTCGAGCAACATCGCAAGCCTGACGTGTTTACTACTCCTTGATCGCCCTTAACTTCACTAGGTCTCCCTTTATAGTATGTCGGCCGTAATCTTTCCGTGAATTAACAATCGCCCTTAATTGATTAGTCTTTCCAGTCGATACTTATCTCCTAAAGATCGGTCAAACTTTGTATCATGAGTATTACCTTTCGTATGACTTTAACCTTTCATTGTTTATCCCCCCAATAATTAAATCTAAACTTCAATTCTTGAATATCGTTTTCACCTACTCGCCTAGGTATTTCAAGCTCCGCATAGCTCTACGATCTACAAGGCTCAACTATAATTTTTATCTGCTTATGCGCACTATTTACACCTTTACAATTCAGAGCATCATTTGATATGTTTATACCTAAGTTTCAAAACATCTAAGTTTCAAACCCCCTCTCTGATTCGTCATACTCTAAAGCTCCAAAGGTTCGTCAACTGGGGTAATTTCCATTTCTTTAAATCTTAGGTCTCATAAAATACACCCCTCTAATAGTAACTTGAATTCTAGGTGCACCATTTTCGTGATTAAGTCAAGCTAGTCCTATTAACACATAACTATCTTTCTATAGGCCTATGTCGTCCTGCATTTAACCTACCGTCTTCTCGTCGAAATTCTCCAAAGAGTCTTTCTTACTCAACTCCTACTATTCCCTTTTTCCTTCATTTCCCAACCTACTCCGATCTATCGCAACATTATTACGGTCAAGTCCTTATGGTGATCTATCGTATCGTCTCAGTCGTCTCGATCATTCCCTTGACGCACCACATTTATAAATAACTCCTATAAAAATGTTTAAATAAAAACTCTAAGAAACAGTAATTAAATAAAACTATAAACATACTTACAGTTGATGAAGAATGTCCGCGTAGTGGCTGTGCAGTCGAGCAGTCTACAGAACCAATTTTAAAACCTGGGGGCTCTGATACCATAACTGTCACGACCCTAATATTGTACCCTTATTTACCCTTATTTTACCGTACAAATTTTTCATTTTCCTTTATCCTTAGCATTTATGCGGAAAACAATTTAATAAGACAATTTAAAATCACTTACATAAATAAATTAAAACAATTACAAAACAATTATTTAAACCAATACGTACCCAAACACCTACAAAATACAACCTCAAAACCGACTCGAAACACAACTATACAAAGTACATTTTCATGAAAACGAACTGCATGGTTCCGTTTAAAAGTGTGACATATCCTCCTGTTTACAAAGAAAATACCAAGCAGTTCTATACCATTCAAATAACTGAATTAACAAAAACGCTTTATAAACAGTTTGCCTAATCCTCCGCACATCAATCTATCAAAATACCAACCTATCAACTATCATCAAACAATCCCATAAAACTTTACAAAAACAGTTTATAAAACAGGTTCCAATGAAAACGTTTAAAACATCGAATACGAATCTAACACCTAACCAGATCCAAGCATCCTATAATTTCTATACAAACGTGTCCCACACTCTCAAAATCTATACATACTGTCCCCACGGGTCAGGTAAGCGTCGACTGCGCCAGCACACTCCGCGAGCCATCCTCCGTCAACTGCCATCACTCCTCGGGTGGAGGGATCTCGTAGTCACCTGTAACGGGATCACCTACACCATACAGACATCTATGAGATAAAAATCTCAGTAAGCTCTAGTAAATGCAAATGCGTGCTGTGCATATGAATCTGTAAATCATGCATTGTTTTCTTTACTTTACTTTACTTTACTTTGCTTTGCTTTGCTTTGCTTTGCTATAAACTATATACCGATTTCTTTACTTTGCTTTGCTATAAACTGTATACCGATTTCTTTGCTTTACTTTGCTATAAACTGTATACCGATGGGCCATTTAACTATATACTGAAGGGTCATGTAAACGTTTCTTTACTTTGCTTTGCTTTGCTTTGCTATAAACTGTATACCGACGGGCCATTTAAATTATATACCGAAGGGTCATTTAAACTTTTCTTTACTTTGCTTTGCTTTGCTTTGCTATAAACTGTATACCGACGGGCCATTTAAACTATATACCGAAGGGTCATTTAAACTTTTCTTTACTTTGCTTTGCTTTGCTTTGCTATAAACTGTATACCGACGGGCCATTTAAACTATATACCGAAGGGTCATTCTTTCTTTGCATTTACTTTAAAACATCGTGCAGAAATTCATTTTTCATGATCTTTAAAAACACGTGATGCATGAGCAGATATGAACATAAACTAAACAACCAACATGCATACCATGAAGACCAAATTAGAATAACCTATAACAATTATAAACCTATCTACCCAACCAAAGCAATTTAAAACAAACAATCCATTGAGATCCTTGACGCTACATCGAAGTACGGTGTAGGCCAATCGTCCAGAGAAGATCACGAGAACTTACCTCGCGTCCGTTGCAGCTTAAGCTCCGTCCACGAGCGTTATTTGTCTGAGGCAAAACCACAACAATTATCAATATCACGTGTTTAAACTCCTAATCGTTCGAATTCAACAAAACCTTAACTAAGGAATTTTCCTAAAATATTAACCTTACTAATCGAAGTATTTAAACAACGATTAACGCTCGATAGTTTAAAATCACAATTAACGAGTTTTCCTAAAAACCCGAAAATTCTCAAATTTAACATTTCTCGCAATTCACTCTAACGCCGTCCAATAACGTTCAATACGTCCTTTATATCGTTAATTACTATAAACCTATCAATTTCGGACCCTAATTTGGGTTCGGTAAAAACCGACCCGAAACTTCGAACGCGCGTAACTTTCGCGTCGGTTATCGGAATCGAACGATTCCAGCGGCCACGCGCTCCTCTAATAACCTATTTTAATCTGCCAAAAGGAATTTTAAAACATTCGACCGTAGCTAGGTCAATTGCAGCAAAACCCGAATCTGCCCTAAATTGGGAATTTCACCATTTTCGGTTTTTCATCAATTCTCATCAATTTCCTCACCAATCAACCCTAATTAGCCTCAATTAGCCTAAACAAACCGAAATCACGAGGCAACACACCGAAAACCGAAATCCCCCAATTCGAGACTCTCAGATTTTCGCTCAAATTGAGCACAACATGGCCAGGCGACCTTCGCCGGCCTAAGCCCGGTCATTTGACGCCGAGGCTAGCCAAAAATGGCCGGTGATCGGAGCTCAATCGAGCTCGACACCCTCGGCCTCCAAAAGAACCAAAAACAGGGCGAAGAATCAATTACCGGTTCGGTTCGTGCGCGAGACGGGCCGGAGATCGCACGTCGCCGTCGTCTGCCTGAGAACGGCGAGAAATCGCCGGCGTTGGCTGTCGGAGGGGCGTCGCTCGTCTCTGTCGTCGGGCTGTCGTCGGGAGCTCGGGTCGCGGTGAAGCAGAATGGCTTCGAGCCATTCTGTTTGCTTTTTAATTAAAATTTAAATTTTAATTTTAATTTTATTTATTTCATTATTTGTTTTAATTAGTTTATTTATTTATTGAACGTCACTACCTCTCATGTTTTCAACTGTTTCGAATTTCTTATTTCACCAATAAATCAAACTTATTATCTGGGTTCTATTAAAACTGTCCGTTCACAAATCGAACATCGTTTACTATTTTTACTAAAACGTCCTTTATATTACGAAAAGCGTATTTACTCGGAATATATCGATATTATCCCGAAAATTCCTTAAAGTTCTTTAAAATTCCTATTAATTGTTAGGATCGTCTTGACGCTTTCTTTTCGTAAAACGGACCTGATTTGACATATTTACAAAAATGACATCCTATATTAAAATAATAATATCCTCAAAAATCCGTACGAGTCGGATATTACACAACCAAACAATGCAACTCAACAACACGACTTCTACACTTAACATTGCAACCATGCAACACAACCCAACAATGCAACTCAACAACACGACTTCTACACTTAACATTGAAACCATGCAACACAACCCAACAATGCAACTGTGTTTTCTAGGGTTGTGTGAGAGTTGTGTAGGAATGTTTATATTTGTTATCCCCTACTTGCTAAGCGTAAGCTTACGTATGTGTGTGTTCTGTGGTGTAGGTAACGACGCGGTTACAGGTGAGCTAAGAAAGTGAGCCAGGACTTGGGAGCAGTTGGAGACGCACGGGGCATGCCGGTGCAGGCAGTTGTTGGGGCGCCTTGACCATGGTCTTCGGGAATGTGGGGCTTTGTATTTTGGTAGTTTATTGTAAATGTCTGTTTGTAGAAATGACGGGAATGTGTGACTCTTTTTGGTTGATGTTTTGACAGTTACGGTATAGCTATTTGGATTTGTTGTATATAGTCGTAGTTAAGGGTGATGTGTCACCCTATACTGTGGACTTTCTTCACTTAGGGATGTTCGTAATTTAGTTTTTTTCTTTACTGCTATTTGGAGATTTCGTATGTTGGATAGTTGGGTAAGAGTATTCTGGATCTGGTTGGGGATTGATTCATTTGCAGGTACTTAGCATTTTGGAGGCACCATTTGCAGGCGTTACTTTGCCGAAATTTTTTGGAAGAACGCCGTGGTGCTTAACGGTTAGGATTAAGAGAAATTAGTGAGTCTAGTCAGCTAGGTATGACATAGAGAGCTTCGAGAGACTTAGTTTTACATTCAGCTGTGTCAGTTTTATTTTATGTTGAACATTAATTTTTTTTAAATTATGTTTTAACGTGGGATTGGTTAGCAAAGTAACGCACCGAGCCGGGGTGGGTTCGGGGGCGTTACAAGATGGTATCAGAGCATAAATGGTCAAGCGTTCCCAGAACCTTCTGCTTAACATCGAAGCATTCACGGAAACTTCTGCTTAACATCGAAGCGTTCGCAGAACCTTCTGCATAACATCGAAGCGTTCCCGAAACCTTCTGCATAACATCGAACCGTTCACGGAACCTTCTGCTTAACATCGAAGCGTTCAAGGAACCTTCTGCTTAACATCGAAGCATACCCGGAACCTTCTACTTAACATCAAAGCGTTCACGGAACCTTCTGCTTAACATCAAAGCGTTCCCGGAACCTTCTGCTTAACATTACATCGAAGCGTTCACGGAACCTTCTGCTTACATCGAAGCATTCATGGAACCTTCTGCTAACATCGAAGCGTTCACGGAACCTTCTGCTTAACATCGAAGCGTTCACGGAACCTTCTGCTTAACATCGAAGCGTTCACGGAACCTTCTGCTTACATCGAAGCGTTCACGGAACCTTCTGCTTAACATCGAAGCGTTCACGGAACCTTCTGCTTAACATCGAAGCGTTCACGGAACCTTCTGCTTAACATCGAAGCGTTCACGGAACCTTCTGCTTAACATCGAAGCGTTCACGGAACCTTCTGCTTAACATCGAAGCGTTCACGGAACCTTCTGCTTAACATCGAAGCGTTCACGGAACCTTCTGCTTAACATCGAAGCGTTCACGGAACCTTCTGCTTAACATCGAAGCGTTCACGGAACCTTCTGCTTACATCGAAGCGTTCACGGAACCTTCTGCTTAACATCGAAGCGTTCACGGAACCTTCTGCTTAACATCGAAGCGTTCACGGAACCTTCTGCTTAACATCGAAGCGTTCACGGAACCTTCTGCTTAACATCGAAGCGTTCACGGAACCTTCTGCTTAACATCGAAGCGTTCACGGAACCTTCTGCTTAACATCGAAGCGTTCACGGAACCTTCTGCTTAACATCGAAGCGTTCACGGAACCTTCTGCTTAACATCGAAGCGTTCACGGAACCTTCTGCTTAACATCGAAGCGTTCACGGAACCTTCTGCTTAACATCGAAGCGTTCACGGAACCTTCTGCTTAACATCGAAGCGTTCACGGAACCTTCTGCTTAACATCGAAGCGTTCACGGAACCTTCTGCTTAACATCGAAGCGTTCACGGAACCTTCTGCTTAACATCGAAGCATTCATGGAACCTTCTGCTTAACATCGAAGCGTTCACGGAACCTTCTGCTTAACATCGAAGCGTTCACGGAACCTTCTGCTTAACATCGAAGCGTTCACGGAACCTTCTGCTTACATCGAAGCGTTCACGGAACCTTCTGCTTACATCGAAGCGTTCACGGAACCTTCTGCTTAACATCGAAGCGTTCACGGAACCTTCTGCTTAACATCGAAGCGTTCACGGAACCTTCTGCTTAACATCGAAGCGTTCACGGAACCTTCTGCTTAACATCGAAGCGTTCACGGAACCTTCTGCTTACATCGAAGCATTCATGGAACCTTCTGCTTAACATCGAAGCATTCATGGAACCTTCTGCTTAACATCGAAGCGTTCACGGAACCTTCTGCTTACATCGAAGCATTCATGGAACCTTCTGCTTAACATCGAAGCGTTCACGGAACCTTCTGCTTAACATCGAAGCATTCATGGAACCTTCTGCTTAACATCGAAGCATTCATGGAACCTTCTGCTTAACATCGAAGCGTTCACGGAACCTTCTGCTTAACATCGAAGCGTTCACGGAACCTTCTGCTTAACATCGAAGCGTTCACGGAACCTTCTGCTTAACATCGAAGCGTTCACGGAACCTTCTGCTTAACATCGAAGCATTCCTGGAACCTTCTGCTTAACATCGAAACGTTCACGGAACCTTCTGCTTAACATCGAAGCGTTCACGGAACCTTCTGCTTAACATCGAAGCGTTCACGGAACCTTCTGCTTACATCGAAGCGTTCACGGAACCTTCTGCTTAACATCGAAGCGTTCACGGAACCTTCTGCTTAACATCGAAGCGTTCACGGAACCTTCTGCTTAACATCGAAGCGTTCACGGAACCTTCTGCTTAACATCGAAGCGTTCACGGAACCTTCTGCTTAACATCGAAGCGTTCACGGAACCTTCTGCTTAACATCGAAGCATTCATGGAACCTTCTGCTTAACATCGAAGCGTTCACGGAACCTTCTGCTTAACATCGAAGCATTCATGGAACCTTCTGCTTAACATCGAAGCGTTCACGGAACCTTCTGCTTACATCGAAGCATTCATGGAACCTTCTGCTTAACATCGAAGCGTTCACGGAACCTTCCACTCCCACAATTTGCAAACAAAGTTCAAACAATGTAACCAACACAACAACGTAACGCAACAACTTAACACAACACAGTACAACAACACAGCAACGTCTCAATACAACACACACAATGCCAATCAAATGTAACAGTACACAACACCTCAATACAACACACACATTGCCAATCAAATGCAACATCACACAACGCCTCAATACAACACAAAGCAAAACAATAACTCAACAAAATACGAAGCAACAGAAATAACCATTAAACTTTACCGTTCTATGGTGTAGGCTCGAAGGCGAAAGGATAATAACCCCTACTTACCTAGTTGCTCCAAACACGTTTCGTCACTTCGTCCCACCGAACTTGTAACGCCTCGAGTTATCTGAACCCGGTTCGTCACACAAAAGCCCGTACACGACTAAGAAATTTCAACCATATTTTAAAACTTCTCTCAACATTCAAGATTTGACATTTGCTAAAATCACAATACAATTGAAAATTTGCAGCGGAAATCATTTGAGCGACAATAGGGTTTAAACAAAACTGCAAAACATTGTTTGAAATGCTAAGAAACAATCATCAATTAAGAAATAAAGGTTTAAACCGTGGAATACTTGAGAAGTAGTAGAAGTCAAACGCATCAGCTGATGAAAAAAATCAATCGGAAGGAGCAGAAACAGAAACTAGAAGGCTTCTACCGATGACGTCAACCAGAAGAGTTGGAAACAAAAGGCATCTCTCGGTGGACTGCATCTACCGATGACGTCAGCCGGATAAATCAATTATCCAACATCAACCGATCGCAAAACGACAAGTTTTACGACTCGCATCTACCGACGGCAAAACGACAAAAATCTCTCATTTCCTTCTTCCGATAAAATAAACTGCATACACCGATCACTAAACGACAAAGCATAATACCCACTCATACTGATAGTGTAAAATCTACATCTTCCGATAGAATTTAATCTACATCATCTGATTGAATAAATTTCATGTATTGATGGTTTTACTAAGACATCATCCGATGGCTTTACTAAAGACATCTTCCGATAGACAACATAACTATAACTCAACATCTATCGATAGACATCATCTACCGATAGAGAATAGAACGACATTTCAACTATTTCTTGCTATGCAAACACGACTCTAAGTACAGAAAAGAATTTACTACTCCACTGAAACCATTCAGAAATAATTCGAATCATTGCATTACCCAAATCCAGTAAAAACCAACATTTAAAAATTCAACTGAATATCTTTATCAGGAAATCTCAAAACGTATTCAAAATATTAAAAACCACTACTGTCATGAAAACTCAGCATACTTAAATTGAAACATTGTCAACTAAACCTTCACATCAACTAACACCAGTTAAATCGCCCCATCAACTGCCAGAATGTTGCATAGATGCACTCCTACAACCAGACTAGTCCTCGGCAAACTTAGTAAACACACCTGCTGTAACTTCTTCACCTACATCACAAAACTCATCTATTAGCCAAATGCTAAGTAAGTAAAGCAGTAATGAAATGAAATGCTGATATCTGAATCTTAAACATGCAATTTCTATTTTCTCATCTCAGTTGTCATTCATCGTTTCTGTTCAGATCTCCCTGTGAAATTGGGAGTTGGATCAACTCTCCCAAAGTATAATATCCACTGACTCATTAAGGGGCGGATTACTTCCCTTAACAGTAATCTGATTCACATAGCTGTTTCCGATCCCCCTGTGAAATTGGGAGTTGGATCAACTCTCCCAAAGTATAAATATCCACTGTCTCATTAAGGGGCTGATTATTTCCCTTAACAGTAAATTTGTTTCGCATAGCTGTTTCATTATGTTCATTCCTTACCATGCCAACATGCATTCAAATTCATTTTCGTATACTTTTAAAACATGATGCATAATATACAGACACATTCAAATAAACATGTTCCTAATGTTTTGTGATGTAGGCCCGAAGGCGCAAGCAAACTTCACTTACCTGGTCTCCTGGAAATCGCTCGGTTTCAACTACTTTGGAAGCCTTGTTCACCTAATGTCATAAACAAAAATACCATTCAGATCTTCACTAAACCTCATCCTACACCATTCACAAACCTAAGGAGCTAGTTTAGAAGTTCAGATCATCGCACATTCATGATTCATCACTAACCCAAACTCAACTCATTCGCAGCATTCTCAAAAATACACTCATTGCACTCTCTGCTATCTAGCCACTAAATCTCGAGAAAACGAAGGGAAAACTTACCTAGTTTGAGGAAATAGAGATCGAAGGGGAAAAATCGCCTGGAACTCTGTTGAGCTTGAGCTGAATATGAGAAAGGAAAAACGAGGGAATAGCAGTGGCTAAACCTCATTAAACCCTCCCTTAAATACTTTATCCACAATAAAATTACAATTTACCATTTTGTCCTTACTCATTCACTTATTAACCTAATCACTAAATCACTCAATTTCAATTATAAAACATCCTCTATAAATGGAAAAAGGTAAATCGGTTAATAGAAACCGGGTGTTACAATCTACTCTCCTTAAAAGAATTTTGTCCTCAAAATTCAATACCTGAATAATTCTGGATGTTGGTCCACCATGTCTTGCGGGCGCTCCTAAGTCGTCTCCTCAAAGTTCTGGTTACGCCATAAGACTTTCACCAGTGGAACCTCTTTGTTGCGCAATACCTTCACTACATAGTCTAAGATCCTTACTGGTTTCTCTTCATATGTAAGGGTAGGATGAACTTCAATACTGTAACACCCGACATTTCGGCCAGGTGATTTTCTGACTATTTTCATTGTCACCCTCTTATTTAACCGTTATGATTTAAATTTAATGTTAAGACAAATTTATTACAAGTTGAGTAAAACTAGGTTGGGTGGCAGTTTAGTAATTAGAATTGATGGATTAGGTATAAATAGGAAATGGAAACCTTAAACCTCATTTTATTACCAATGTAGCCGACATTCCCTCTCGGCGATTTCTTCTCTCCCAAGTTCTTGCTCTCGGCTACCAGAACTTCCCTTTACCGACGGCTGGTTTCGAGCTTGCTCTTCTCTGCAAATCCACACCCGAGGTATGAAATGGACAATGTAGTCATTCATTAGTAAATAGAGCTCTGTTTTCAGCTCGGCACTGAGTTCAGATATTTTTAGCAGTGACCGAGTAGTTTAATACTTTTCAAAATCTGAGAGTAGAAATGTCATCCTGAATCGATTCTGAACATTTTAAGTAACCAACTCGGATTTAACCAATGGTAAAACCTGTCCACCTAGTTTCGGATTTCAGACTGCAGTGTGGCAAACAGAGGAATCGGAATGACTTTAGCTATTAGATCCTAGGATGGTTTATGATTAGGACTATTAGGACTTTGTTTTAACTACTGTAATGTACATGTTTTAGGTGAAGAAGTTTAAAGGAAAGAAGCTCAGATTGCTAAGGAATCCAGGTAAGTGAATGTATTAAGATTTCCGGCCACTAGGGCCCTACACCGCAAGGGTATTAGGAAATCACTGAGATGTTAGCTTATTGACTATGATTTGTTATTTCCACGATATGAAGAAGTTGTGTAAGTAAAGGTAAAGTTACAGGATGTTTTACTTGTCCTCATGATGTGACTTCTCTCTATGAACTTTATGTCTATGCACTGTGTCCCTGTTATGATTAAGTTGAGAATATGAAAAGCAAATGTAATCAAGATTAAGTGCAGAGCGGGGAAAGACTATGTTATGTATGACTCGCGAATTCTCCCACTGGTGGAGGCCGAGTTAATGATATGTATGACTCGCGAAATCTCCCACTGGTGGAGGCCGAGTTAATGATATGTACGACTCGCGAAATCTCCCACTGGTGGAGGCCGAGTTAATGATTTGTATGGCTCGCGAATTCTCCCACTGGGGAGGCCGAGTGATGTATCATGATTGCCGCGATAGGCAAATGATTATGTATGTCTGCCGCGATAGGCAAATGACTATGTATCCCGTCTTCCTCCCTCGTCTCCTGCCTTAATACATGTTATGTAAAAGATAAAGATGAACACGAATGATGAATGGTTTATGAATTATGTCTCTTTAAATTGTGTACTCATGTATATCTGTCAGCATGCATTCCTTACTAAGCATTAGGCTTATAGTTAAACCTTATGGTGTAGGTGAAGAAGGTTCAGGTGAGGATGTTATGTTGAAAGAGGATGCTTAAGGCTGGTTGCTGGAGGATGCCCAAGGTGACAGTGCGGGACTGGAGAGGCGATTTATGACCCCTGGTTAAGACTCTTATGTTACAGTATGTTAAAGAATATGGTAGTTTAAGTAGGATGAGATTATTTTAAAACGTTGAGCTTTGAAACTGTCTAGTGGATCACTGAGTCAGGGAATGATTATATAGATTTATAAATGGTCTGTTGCTTAAGTCTTCCGCTATATGCATTTTGAATGAGTTGTGTTTTCTTTCTGTTGGAAGGAGTCATTTGATGATTTAGAGTTCTCTACCGTAAGACGGAAGCTGGAAAAGGTAGTCTTCCGGCTGACGTCATCGGCAGATGCCGAAAGAATAGTTGTTGATGGTTTAGTCTTCCGGCTGACGTCATCGGCAGATGCCGAAGGGTAGTTGTTTGATGGTTTAGTCTTCCGGATGACGTCACCAGAAGATGTAATATGTGTTTTGTCGCTTAGCGACCGGAAGATGTAAAATGTGTTTTGTCGTTTAGCGACCGGAAGATGTAAAATGTGTTTTGTCGCTTAGCGAACGGAAGATGTAAAATGTGTTTTGTCGTTTAGCGAACGGAAGATGTAAAATGTGTTTTGTCGTTTAGCGACCGGAAGATGTAAAATGTGTTTTTTCGTTTAGCGACTGGAAGATGTAAAATGTGTTTTGTCGTTTAGCGACCGGAAGATGTAAAATGTGTTTTGTCGTTTAGTGACCGGAAGATGTAAAATGTGTTTTGTCGTTTAGCGACCGGAAGATATAAAATGTGTTTTTGTCATTTAGTGACCGGATGATGTTTTAATTTAGCACGCGAGGCCCACGTGCCCACCGGAAGATGTCTCCTTTTAGGTGATGTTAAGCGAGTCATGCGTAATGCACGTGATGACCGGACGACTAAATTACTGAGGGTTGTCAACGCATGCAACCCATGCAAACCCGAGTGGTATTAAGTTAAGAGAATTGAGGGCACCTCCTCTTTTCCCGAAATTGTCAAGAAGCCAATGACCGAGTCTAGTCGCTCGACTCTGTGAAGGTTGAGCCGACGAGGCGTGGGAAGTCGGGCACGAGAGGATTCGTCTTCCTTAATGGTTCTGCGTCTCTATTACCAGTTTAGAAAAAAAAAAAAGTATATGTAAAATGTGAAAGTCTGTTGAGAGATAGTAAGTGAATGTAATATTAGTAAAAGTCAAGCAAATGATTAATGAAAGAATATGAACACGTGACGGCTCCTGGCCGGGGTCGTTACAAATACTCTGTTGTTCTACAATCTGAGATGGATCTTGTACACATTTCTTCAACATGGAAACATGGAACACATTATGGATTCCTTCCAAGAGGTTGGTAGCTGTAACTTGTTGGCTGTCTTTCCAATCCTTTTCCGGATTATGAATGGTCTAATAAACCTGGGGTTCAACTTTCCTCTCTTCCCAAATCTCACAACTCCTTTGAATGGTGACACCTTGAGAAAAACTTCATCACCTATCACAAATTCCAATTCTCCACGCCTGTAATCTGCATAGCTTTTCTGTCGACTCTGAGCTGCCAAAATTTTCTGTCGGATGAAGGCAACCTTCTCAATAGTTTGTTGCACAATATCAGGACCGAGCAACTGTGCTTCACCAACTTCAACCCAGTACAAAGGTGATCTGCATTTTCGTCCATATAATGCCTCGTATGGTGTCATTCCTATGGTGGCCTGAAAACTGTTGTTATAAGAGAATTCTACTAAGGATAGATACTTGCTCCAAGAGCCTTGTAAATCCAATGTACATGCACGAAGCATATCCTCTAATGTTTGAATGGTTCTTTCAGACTGTCCATCTGTTTGAGGGTGAAAAGCTGTGCTAAAACTAAGCTGCGTACCCATAGCCTCGTGGAAACTCTTCCAAAACTTAGATGTAAATCTTGAGTCTCGGTCTGAAACTATAGAACTTGGAACTCCATAAAGTCTATGATGGGAACCCGGGTGCCAACCATGACACTCAGTTCATATTTGCGGAAGCTAATTACAAGAAAAGAAATGCACAATAAAAGACGACAAACAGAGGAGAGAAACAGAGAACAGATCAGGGGAAAGGAAATTGTACCGAGCGAAGATGAAGTGGGTGAAGTATTCTACGAGCTGAGTTTGTGAGAAACAACCTGTAGACGCTTAAAAGGATCGTCGTTGGATGAGAGGAGGTCCTGGCTGGTCCATAGGCGATCGCAGCGCCAATTTGGAGAAAACTGCTTCGGAGAAGCGAGTTCCAGCAAAAGACGATAATCCCTCTTGCAGTCCTTGCTTCTTCCACAGAGGAGGCCGACGGGGAGGATGGAATGTGATGAACCCGAAGCTGACCCAGAAGCAACATCATGCTTTGGGTGAAAGAATCCTCGTTGCCGACGATTCACAGCGCAAGGGCGAATGGTTTTTACTCAACTTCCTCTGCTTTCCATCTCCTTCTGAGATTGGAGGGAAGATTGGGGATGAGAGCTCAACCAAGCAACCTGAACTTGGAGGAGCAATGGAGGCACGACTCCTCGGTGAATCATCACCGAACTCACGGTGCTACGCACCAACGAAGGAACTCCTTCAAGAAGAAACAATCTTCTGATTTTCCAAATATTTCATTCAACAACTAAAAATTACAAATGAGGAAAGAAAGCTTTATAAAGCTACAAGAGGAATGAGAAAACTGAACGTTTCAGAGAGCCGTTGGAGCGCCTGGAAAGGGAATAGCCGTTAGAGTGAACCGGCTGCAGAATAGGCGTTGGGTGAACCAGTTTGGTACAACAATTGTTCTTCAATTTGGATACATCTCCACGTGGCAACTCCTCTTGATATTCTCTTGCTCCATTCTTTTGGTCAACTCCTATGAGCAATTGAATGCTACAAATATATTAAGGCATGCATGCCTTTTACAAGACTAATGCTTGTCTTACCAAAATAACTTAGCAATTAAAGCCATAAAATATATGGTAATTATTTGCCAACAAAACAAGATAAAAGCTTTTTAAAAATAATAGAAGCTCGGTTACAATATTTGTTAAGGGAAGACAAATTCCCTCTTCTTGAATCTTTTCCAAGCTACATAGAAACATTTTCCTACAAAACTCAAGAACCAATTAGTAGATAAAATAATTGAAATAAGTACCTTGGTTCGTGTTCGAGAATTTTGGGCCGTGGGCATATCATACTCTTCGGGTTATTGAAGATTTGTCCTCAAATCTTAATGGTTGATTCGTCTCAGATGAGGTTCGTTCGAACTTAGACCCTTGGCCCTTACTTGACCCAGAAAAGATTAAACTAGCATAAAGTAGAAATCCTAATATCCGATCACAATGTTCTCAAATAAATTTTAAAAGTTGAATTGTTCATTTCTACAATTTTCAAGCAAACATATATAATAGTGAAAAAATAATTTCATGCTAAGTATGAACAAATTCAGCTTTCCATGCTAAACCAAAAACAATTCAATAAAGTGAGGAAGAGTCATAATTCAAGTTAAACTACGCAAAATCAATTAAAAGCACAAGGAAATTTTCAAACCTTGAAAATGATTCTTATCCTCAATGAAAAATTTAAGAATAAATATAGATGACAATTTAAAACAATCAATTAAACCAAAAAAAAAATCTTCAAATGGGCATCTTCAATTTAATGCTTCTACAAATAAATCATAACAGATTTTCAGAATTAATTCAAGCTGCTCGGGTTTAACAAAAACAGAATGTTAAGCAATTTGAACATTTAAAACAGCCAGAAAAAATGAAAAATTTATGATGTTAAACTTCCATGTTCATTTCTTAACATATTCATGGACGCGCTGGAAGAAAACATTCAAAGAAAAGGCACAAATAGCAGCAAACAGATCTGGTTTTTAAGCAGCAGTTTTCTTTTCTGGTATAGAACAGCAAATACAAACACAAATGAAAAGCTATTCTCAGTTTTGCTTAAACAGAATGTTAAACAATGTAAGCCAGCAAAAACAGCAAGTTAACCACAATATTTTAAAGCTAAACTCTCATGCTTAAGATGTTAACATGCTAGATACTGTGCTGGAACAGAGGTTGATCAGCAGAACAACAACTATCAGCAGAAAACGGGAAATAAGACAGCAAGTACCACACATAGCAGCAAAATGTTTATCTGAATGAGAAAATAAATTGCAGCTGCGAAAATGGTGGTATTTGAAAGCTAAAAACTTCATGCTCAAATCTTTAACAGAGAATAGAACATACTGGAAGTAGTTTTAAACAAAAACTTTCGAAATATATAACAAAAGACAGAAGTTTTAATTGTTCATTAATCAGATTTGGTTGCACTTTTGGTTCAATTTTCAGCACTTTAAGAGCAAACTTTTCATGTTAATCAAATGTTTTGTGTCATATACTTTCATAAGAATATAATGATCAGATAGGTGCAAGAAAACAAGTACATGATTCACACATTTTTGGACTTAATCCAAAGATTTCGCGGTTTGCAAAACAGAACAGCAAACCAGACAATCATAAACAGCACTAATAATCAACATTCTATGATGATTTCAAGCTTTATAGGACACATTAATATGCTGTAAAACATGTAAATTTGAGCTAACAATAGATTAACAATAACCAAACAGATCAAACAAAAAGGAACAGAAAACGCTGCAGGTTTTTGTTTTGAACAGACGATTAAAAACAACAAGCAGCTTTAAAAAGAGAAACGATTTGAAAAACCCGATTGATCATTTCATTAATCTTCATTTTCTCAAGTTTTTGATCATCAAAATTGTTAGAAAATGATTAGCATACGTTCTCTAAGAAAACCAGAACAGATTTGAAGCTTGAAATTTTATTTTAAAAGCTTCTGGTTGATTCTTTAAAAACCAGAATAATCATTTTAATCCACATAACAGCGAGGTAAGATTCAAGATTCATGACATTAAACCTTTAGGTGTAGATCTTAACATGACAATAAAAGTGCTGGAGAGATAGATAAACAACAAGAATAGATCACAGCAGCATTTAACAACAAACCTAGAACAAATATGCAGTAGTTTTTTTTTTTTTTTCCTTGAAAAACAGCAAGGTTTAAGACTCCAAAAACAGCCCCTAGACATGGACATTAAACAGGAACATACAGGGACATTTTGGACATGAAAAGGAGCAGAGAATGCTGCAGAAAATTTCATCAAAATGGGCCAAGATGCTGCTGAAAATGATAACCAGAAAAATGGAGGAAAAAAAAACAGCAAAACATTTTCTTAAAAGAACAAGGCCGGACATTCCACAGAAGCAAACCAATTGCTTCAGCAATCAGAGCACTAAATGTGCTTAAACAGACCACTGGGAACAGGGAAGATATCAACTGAGATATGCTATTAATCAACCTAAACTAACAGCAAGGAAATCAACACTTAAAGTTGATGCACCAGAAAAACAACAAAGAACTCTATCAGCAAACTAAACAAGACTTTGACACACTTTAGACACTAATCAGAAACAAAAAAAAAGAAATTTGACACACATGCTGAACACAACAATTTAAACTTAAACAAGCCTACTAAGAAACAAACAGAAACAACACAATCAGTACAATGGTGCACTAAAACAGAACACAAACATAAAAAAAAAAACGGAACACATCAGAACATGCTTTCCACTTGATAAACATTCTGAAAATTAAAAGATACGGCCATGGTTAGTTCATGCTATCTAATTAGAATCATGAGTTTAAGATGGCAAAAATATATCAGTTAATGACAGCAATGGAAACCAGAGAAAATAACAGATTCAAACACTAAGACACAACCAAAACTACATGATTAATGACTTGAAATTTAAACCAGAATACTCTCAGTCAACAGGCTTGAAGAGTCTCCCAAATAGTTCAAAAATCATGCGAGAAATTAAACAAGGAACGGGGATGTGTAAACAGAAACAAAAACAACAGAACGTAAAACAGAGGGAACAAAACTCAATCACCAGGTTGAGCTTTGATACCAAATGATGGGAACCAGGGTGCCAACCATGACACTCAGTTCATATTTGCGGAAGCTAATTACAAGAAAAGAAATGCACAATAAAAGACGACAAACAGAGGAGAGAAACAGAGAACAGATCAGGGGAAAAGAAATTGTACCGAGCGAAGATGAAGTGGGTGAAGTATTCTACGAGCTGAGTTTGTGAGAAACAACCTGTAGACGCTTAAAAGGATCGTCGTTGGATGAGAGGAGGTCCTGGCTGGTCCATAGGCGATCGCAGCGCCAATTTGGAGAAAACTGCTTCGGAGAAGCGAGTTCCAGCAAAAGACGATAATCCCTCTTGCAGTCCTTGCTTCTTCCACAGAGGAGGCCGACGGGGAGGATGGAATGTGATGAACTCGAAGCTGACCCAGAAGCAACATCATGCTTTGGGTGAAAGAATCCTCGTTGCCGACGATTCACAGCGCAAGGGCGAATGGTTTTTACCCAACTTCCTCTGCTTTCCATCTCCTTCTGAGATTGGAGGGAAGATTGGGGATGAGAGCTCAACCAAGCAACCTGAACTTGGAGGAGCAATGGAGGCGCGACTCCTCGGTGAATCATCACCGAACTCACGGTGCTACGCACAAACGAAGAAACTCCTTCAAGAAGAAACAATCTTCTGATTTTCCAAATATTTCATTCAACAACTAAAAATTACAAATGAGGAAAGAAAGCTTTATAAAGCTACAAGAGGAATGAGAAAACTGAACGTTTCAGAGAGCCGTTGGAGCGCCTGGAAAGGGAATAGCCGTTAGAGTGAACCGGCTGCAGAATAGGCGTTGGGTGAACCAGTTTGGTATAGCAATTGTTCTTCAATTTGGATACATCTCCACGTGGCAACTCCTCTTGATATTCTCTTGCTCCATTCTTTTGGTCAACTCCTTTGAGCAATTGAATGCTACAAATATATTAAGGCATGCATGCCTTTTACAAGACTAATGTTTGTCTTACCAAAATAACTTAGCAATTAAAGCCATAAAATATATGGTAATTATTTGCTAACAAAACAAGATAAAAGCTTTCTAAAAATAATAGAAGCTCAGTTACAATATTTGTTAAGGGAAGACAAATTCCCTCTTCTTGAATCTTTTCCAAGCTACATAGAAACATTTTCCTACAAAACTCAAGAACCAATTAGTAGATAAAATAATTGAAATAAGTACCTTGGTTCGTGTTCGAAAATTTTGGGCCATGGGCATATCAGTCTAACAACTTCATGCACATACAACTCAGCAAGCTGATCAATCGAGTAAGTCACCTTTATCGGTAGGAAGTGAGCTGATTTGGTTAGGCGGTCAACTATCACCCAAATTGCATCATGTCCCTTTGCTGTTTTAGGCAACCCCATAACAAAGTCCATCACTATTTGTTCCCATTTCCATTCAGGAACTGGTAATGGCTGTAAGCTTCCTGCTGGCCTCTGATGTTCAGCTTTAACCTGTTGGCAAATCAAACACGATCCTACATATTCTGCCACACATTGTTTCATACCTGGCCACCAATAATGTTGTCTGAGATCCCTGTACATCTTTGTACTCCCAGGGTGAACAGAGAACCTGGAAGAATGTGCTTCTGAAAGAATCTCATCTCGAAGTTCTTTAACGGCAGGAACAAACCACCTATCTCTAAATTTAAGGGCTCCATCAACTGAATAGTTGAAATCCGAATTAACAGTAGATCCTATGCTTAATTTGTATTTGTTGCATTCCACATCATTTGCCTGAGCTTCCTTTATTTTCTCCAGAATAGTAGGCTTTAAGGTTATGGCTGAGAGTATAGCTGATACACTAGATACTGCTTCTAGATTAAACCTCTGGAATTTTGACTCTAAGACTAATGACATATTGAAAATCATAGATGGGGTTGATGTTGTTACTCTACTCAAAGCGTATGCCAAAACATTTGCTTTACCGGGATGATATTTTATCTCAAAATCATAATCCTTGACAAATTTCAACCATCGACGCTGCCTCTTGTTTAGTTCCTTTTGTGTAAAAATATACTTCAGGCTCTTATGATCTGAAAATATCTCACAAGATTGTCCATACAGGTAATGCCTCCAAATTTTAAGCGCAAATACCACTGCAGCTAATTCTAAGTCATGTGTAGGATAGTTCTTCTCATGTGTTTTCAACTGTCTAGAGGCATAAGATATCACTTTTCCATTCTGCATTAACACACAACCAAGACAAATTTTGGAAGCATCACAATAAATACTAAATTTACCATCTTCGACTGGAAGGGTTAAAATTGGAGCATTTGTTAGTTTCTGTTTCAAGGTTTGGAAACTATGCTCGCATTTCTCAGTCCATATATACTTCACATTTTTCCTTGTTAACTTAGTAAGAGGTATAGCAATCTTCAAAAATCCTTCAATGAACTTTCTATAATACCCTGTAAGTCAAAGAAAACTCTTGATATCTGTGGCATTCCTTGGTTGGGGCCATTCCTTAACTGCCTGAACCTTAGCTGGATCAACAGATATCCCATCCCCAGAGATAACATGTCCTAAAAAGTGAACTTGGTCCAACCAAAATTCACACTTAGAAAACTTGGCGTAAAGTTGGTGCTGTTTTAATACTTCCAACACCAAGGTCAGGTGTCTAGCATGCTCATCTTTAGTACGGGAATAGATCAGAATATCATCAATGAACACTATGACAAATTTATCTAGGTATTCATGAAACACCCTATTCATAAGATCCATAAAGGCAGCTGGGGCATTTGTCAACCCAAAGGACATAACCAAAAACTCATAATGTCCATACCTTGTGCGAAAGACAGTCTTTGGGATATCTTAAGATTTAACCTTCAACTAATAATAACCGGACCTAAGGTCAATCTTAGAGAAAACTCTTGCACCATTAAGTTGGTTAAATAAATCATCAATCATTGGTAAAGGATACTTGTTCTTGACAGTAAACTTATTCAATTCTCTATAATCAATGCACATACGCATTGATCCATCCTTCTTTTTGACAAAAAGGACGGTGAAAAGCTAGGGCATATGAACCCTTTCTCCAATAAATCCTCCAACTGTTTCTTCAATTCCTTAAGTTTTGTAGGTGCTAGTCTATATGGATTTTTAGACACAGGTTCGGCGCCGGTGTAACACCCGACAACTTCAACCAGGTGACTCCCTAACTGTATTAACAGTCATGAACATTCAATCTTCACGGTTTAGAGTTTTATACCAAGAATAACTAATTTCATGTGGAATTAAACTAGGTTGGGTGGAAAAGTTGTAATAATGGAGGGTGATGACCAGTATATAAAGAAAAAGGAAATGTTTTAAACCTCATTTAAGCCACTGTAGCCGACACCTTCCTTTTCGGCGATTTCTTCTCTCCCGAGCTCTTGCTCTCTGCTTTCAGCATACTCTCTTCGACGATCGGTTTTCTCTACCACTACTCGACTACTCTGTGCCTGAGGTATGCAATAGACAACGTAGCTATCTGTTAGTTTGCTAGCCCTGTTTTCTACTCGGCATTGGAGTTTTGGATTTTCCAATGGCCGACTAATAATAAGAACATTTGAAATCTGTGAGTGGGAATGCTTTTATCAAATCGATTCTGGACATTTAAAACAACCACCCCTGAGTTATCGATAATCGAATCTCTCTGTTTTGGTTTTGGGATTTCAGATTACATTGAGCATTAAACTAAGAATTCGGCAATGACTCTTAGCTATTAGACCCTAGGATGACTTGTGAGTAGAACTTTTAGGATTTTGTTTTAACTACTGTAATGTAAATATTTTAGGTAAAGAAATCTGAGGAAAAGGAGCTCTCATTGCTAAGGACACCAGGTAAGTGAATGTATAGGATTTTCGGCCAATAGGGCCCTACATCACATGGATTCTTGATAGTAACTGATATGACGATTAGAGGTTATTATGCTACAGTCTAGTACTTATGTTGACGTTTAGTCTAATGGTAAGTTTTCAAACTGGATGAATGTTCTGTTCTGTAGCCTGAATGAGTTCAGAATTTCCATGTTCATGCATTATCAATGTTTTATGCACATGAAAATGTTTTAAAAGCATGTTTTCCCATGAACAAGATAAGATGAAAAAATCCATGCAACGTGGTTGAGTAAGGGTTGGGGCGGTTCGACGTATGTCACAGTCCAAAGAAGGACATATGTATACGACCCGCAGTAGGGACCATGATCAAACTCACTGTCGAACCCCCTTTACCGGCACAAATCTTCTCTCATTCCACACAACTTAATTGATGATTATGAACAATGATTATGAACAATGATTACGAATGATGGTTATGATTCATGATTATGGATGATGATTATGAACAAGAAAAGACTTATGACCATGTATTTCTCTGAATTATGCATTCACGCATTCATGTTATTGTTGCATTCCTTACTAACCATTAGGCTTATAGTTGAACCTTATGATGTAGGCGAAGAGTTAATAGGTGAGGATTCCCAATTCCAAGAGAACGTTTAAAGCTGGTTGCTGGAGGATGCTCAGTGTGACAGTGCAAGGTTGGATAGGCGATTAAGCTCCCTGGTTATGCTCATAGTAAGTCAGAAAAGTTTATGATGAATAGATCACTAAGTAGAATAGAATTTATTATAACAATGAGATTCAGATTTGAATAGTTTGTCTTTAGAGTCTGATTACGATTTTAAGGATTATTGAATAGTTTGTTTTGCTTAAGCCTTCCACTATGCGTATTTTGAATGAGTTTATGATCCTTACTCATTGAGGTTTATAGTTACTGAGTTAAGATTCGGGTGAGTTATGGTATGTTCTATTGGATGAGGTTGTTTGATGATTATGGTGTTTGTTGCCGTGTGATAGAAGCTGGATAAGGCAGTCATCCGGCTGACGTCATCGGCAGATGTAGAGAGTTTAAGCCATCAGATGATGGAAGTGCTATTTTGTCGTCTAGCGATCGGCAGATGTAGAGTGTTTGAGCCATCGGATGATGGAAGTGCTATTTTGTCGTCTAGTGATCGGCAGAGGTAGAGTGTCTAAGCCATCGGATGATGGAAGTGCTATTTTGTTGTCTAGCGATCGGCAGATGTAGAGAGTTTAAGCCATCGGATGATGGAAGTGCTATTTTGTCGTCTAGTGATTGGCAGATGAAGAGCGTTTAAGCTATCGGAAGATGTAAGTATAGTTTGTCGCATAGTTACCGGATGATGTGAGGGTTTCCTTGTCGTTTAGTGACCGGGACATGTTTTAATTATGCACGTGAGGAGCACATGTCCATCGGATGATGTTTCCTTATTTCATCGGATGATGTAGAGAGTTTCTTTACCGGATGGTATAAACACGGTTTTGTCGTCTAGGGACCGGTAGATGTGGTTTTGTTCCTCTATCGGTAGATGCAGTCTAAAGCTAAAAGTTTTCCTTCACTAGCCGATACACTTTGCACTGCCCGCCGGCAGATGCGTAATGTTTTCCTTGCCGGTTGAGGCTTAGCGAATCGCGTATGACATCTTGAGTTAAATTATGTTTCAAAAATAAAATAAAATACACTACTAATAATGAATCATGTCTGAGTAATAAAAAGTAAATAATTAAGAAAGATATGGTTTATGCGACGATCCCTCTTGGGTTGTTACAATTATGGTATCAGAGCAAAACCGGGTTCTAAAACTGATTCTGCAGACTTCCTTCCAGCACTGACTGTCACATGAGCACACTCCAGCAACTGTAAGTGTTTATGATTCTAGCAATGTCGTTAAGATAAGATGTGTTTATGACTAATTGTTTAGGAATCCCAAGATGGTGAGAGGTCAGCAGAGAGATGATAATGTGGATAGTCACACTATTGCTCAGCTAATTGAGTTAGTAATTCGCCAATCCCGCCAAGTTGAGCAGCTCATGACCGCCAGGGAAGAACAAGGGAATTCGAGTACGAATATTGCCCGAGAACATGGAGATGAGCGTTTTCACCGACTTTGACCCCCAATTTTCAATGGTCAAGTTTCAGATCCGGTTTATGCTGAGGAATGGATTCGAAAGATGGAGGACATGTTCAAGTATGCAAAGGTGGAAGAGGGAGATAAAGTCACAAGTGCTGTCTATCACTTGGAACTGGATGCGAGGCATTGGTGGGACTCGATCCAGAGCACGACTGACGCAGGAGCTATGACCTGGGGAAGGTTCAAGACGGCCTTCTTTGACAAGTATTTTAATCGAACTGTTCGGGCCAGTAAGAAAAAGGAGTTTATGAATCTACGACAGACTGGTTCGGTAACAGATTACATATGTAGGTTTGAGGCCTTGTCTCGGTTTGCATCCCGACTGGTTGAAGATGAGGAGGATAAGATCTATCAATTTGTTCAAGGACTGAAGCCAAGCTTGTATATGAAAGTGAAAACTGCTGGTATCTACAATGTGCCGTATACCGAGGTCACAGCTAAGGCCTTGGAAATGGAGGAGGCTAAAATAACAGTGTACGAGCAGCGTGATCAGTCAAAGAAGACTACCAAGGATGTCCAACAGCCACCAAGACCGAACAAGGGCTGGCAGCCACAGCAGAACAGGGGATCACAGCAGCAGAAAGGCGTGAAGAGGCCATACAACCAGAATGATGACCAAGGAAAAGGAAAGAGGCCTCTGGCACCCTTATGCCTCACCTGTCAGAAGAACCACCCCGGCGAATGCAAGTTGCATTATGGCCACTGTTTCAGATGTGACAAGGTTGGACATATAGTCAGAGACTGCCCCATGCCGCCAGATTCGAACCGTGCAAGGGTGGCACCTAGAGTCTATGCATTGATGGAAGATGAGGAAGCCGTGCGGCATACAGTCATAACAGGTACCATTATGATCTGTGGTTTTGCTGCTTACACACTTATAGATACGGGAGCCACGCACTCATTTATATCAACCTTGTTTGTATGCAATCACAACTTAGAACTTTTACCAGCCGAAAGGCCATATAATGTTACGTTACCATCAGGGAAGTCCCTACATTCAGAACAGATTGTTAAAGGTGATGTTTTGTCCTTAGGAAGTAAGAAACTATATGCAGAACTGATAGTAATTGACATGAAAGGGTATGAGGTGATATTAGGAATGGATTGGTTATTTAGGTATTATGCCACAATAAGTTGTAGATCTGGGATGGTTGATTTTCGACCCCCAAATGGTGATCATTATTCCTTCCAAGCTATTCCTAAGATAAGCAAAATACCGATTATATCCTCACTAGAAATTTACCGGTTACTGAAAAAATGGTTGTGATAGTTACTTAGCTAGCATAATGGATGTTCGGGTGAAGAATAAGATAGAGTTACAAGATATTCCCATAGTCAGAGAGTTCCCTAAGGAATTCTTGGATGATTTGCCAGGATTACCACCTGATAGAGAAATAGAGTTTGTAATAGATACATATCCCGAGGCATTACCCGTGTCTAAGAATCCTTATCGGATGGCACCTGTTGAACTAAAGGAGTTAAAAGTCCAATTGCAGGAATTAGTAGACCAAGGATTTATACGTCCTAGCAGTTCTCCTTGGGGCGCACCTGTCTTATTTGTCAAGAAGAAAGATGGTTCCCTTAGAATGTGCATAGACTATAGGGAGCTAAATAAGTTGACAATTAAGAATAAGTACCCCTTACCTCGGATTGATGATTTGTTTGACCAATTGCAAGGAGCAAGGGTGTTTTCAAAAATAGACTTACGTTCGGGTTATTACCAACTGAAGGTTAAGGAAGGAGATATACCAAAGACAGCCTTCAGAACCCGTTATGGACACTACAAATTCTTGGTCATGTCATTTGGACTGACCAAAGCACCTGCAGCCTTTATGGACTTAATGAATCGAGTGTTTCGTGAGTATCTGGACAAATTTGTAATTGTGTTCATAGATGATATCCTGATATACTCACGGACTGAAGCTGACCATGCAGAGCATTTAAGAGTAGTTTTGACAACATTGAAGGAGCACCAGCTTTATGCCAAATTGTCCAAGTGTGAATTTTGGTTGGACAATGTTAATTTTCTTAGTCATATAGTTTCTGCTAATGGTATATCAGTGGACCCGACAAAAATTCAGGCAGTATAGGATTGGCCACAACCAAAGAATGCCAGTGAAGTCCGCAGTTTCCTTGGATTGGCGGGCTATTACAGAAAGTTCATCAAAGGATTTTCTATGATAGCTAAGCCCCTGACAAATTTGACAAAGAAGGACAATAAGTATTCTTGGACCAAAGCTTGTGAGGATAGCTTCCAGGCATTGAAAGTGAAGTTAACAACAGCCCCGGTATTGACCCTTCCAACCGAAGAAGGAAAGTTTAGCGTATTTTGTGATGCATCAAAAGTTGGTTTGGGCTGTGTTTTGATGCAAGAAGGCAAGGTTGTAGCGTATGCCTCTAGGCAGTTAAAGAGTTATGAACAGAACTATCCCACCCATGATTTAGAATTAGCCGCTGTTGTTTTTGCCTTGAAGATATGGAGACACTATTTATATGGACAGCAGTGTGAGGTGTTTTCTGACCATAAAAGTCTGAAGTACCTCTTTACACAAAAGGAATTGAACATGAGGCAGAGGCGTTGGTTGGAATTTGTTAAGGATTACGACTTTGAGATCAAGTATCACCCGGGTAAGGCTAACTCTGTAGCTGACGCATTGAGCAGGATGTCATCAACAATGCAACCCGTTATATCAACTATGTCTATACCTTTGAGGACAGAGATTCAGAAATTGGAGTTGGAGATAGTTCCAGAGTTGTCAGCTTTGCTCGCAAATTTGACCATTCAACCGACGGTTCTGGAAAAGATCAAAGAAACACAACAGAAGGACTCAGAGGAGAATAACAGTATGATGAACAAGGTGAAGGACACCACCTCCGAGTTTAGTCTTTCCAAGGATGGAATTCTGAGGTTTAGAAATAGATGGTATGTCCCTAATGATGAAGGATTACGTAAGCTAATCTTGGCTGAGGCGCATTCGTCTCCCTTTTCTGTGCATCCTGGCAGCACCAAGATGTATCGAGACCTGAAGTTACTCTATTGGTGGCCAAACTTAAAGAGAGATGTTGCTAAGTATGTAGAGTCATGTTTGGTTTGCCAACAAGTTAAAACCGAGCACCAATGTCCAGGTGGTACCCTTCAGCCTTTACCAATTCCCGAGTGGAAGTGGGAACACATAGCTATGGATTTCGTTGTAGGATTACCTAAGACAACTAAGGGACATGATAATATTTGGGTTGTGATCGATAGATTGACGAAATCAGCCCATTTCTTATCAGTAAGGACAACCTACTCCATGGACCAGCTTGCTGATCTTTATGTACAAGAAGTTATTAGGTTGCATGGAATCCCTTTATCTATTGTATCCGATCGTGATCCTAGATTCACCTCAAGGTTTTGGCAAAGCTTACAAGGCACATTAGGATCAAAATTACCTTTCAGCACTGCCTTCCACCCACAAACCGATGGACAATCTGAACGGACAATTCAAATACTTGAAGATATGTTGAGGGCATGTGTGCTTGAGTTCCAGATATCATGGAGTCGATACCTGCCATTGGTTGAATTCTCTTACAACAATAGTTATCAGTCCTCTATCGGAATGGAACCTTATGAGGCGCTGTATGGTAGGAAATGTAGATCACCTCTTTATTGGGATGAAGTTGGTGAAGCAAAACTCCTAGGTCCCGAGATATTGCAGCAGATGTCAGACAAGATTGCCACTATTAGGAAAAGAATGATACTGCACAGAGCCGACAGAAGAGTTATGCAGACCAGAGGAGAGAGATCTTGAGTTTTCTGTTGGTGATGAAGTTTTCCTGAGGATTTCACCATTTAAAGGAGTTTTAAGATTTGGTATGAAAGGAAAGCTTAATCCACGATTCATTGGACCATTCCCTGTTTTGGCTAGAATCGGTAGTACAGCTTACAGACTGCAGTTGCCTCCATCATTGGATAAAGTTCATAACGTTTTTCACGTGTCAATGTTAAGGAAATGCATACAAGATCTGACGCAAGTTATTAAGCCAGTGAACCATCATTAATGTATGAAGAGAGACCAGTGCAGATATTGGAATCCGCAGTTAAGACTCCGAGGAATAAAGAGATTTTGTTGGTCAAAGTCTTATGGAAGAATCATGGCATTGAAGAAGCCACTTGGGAGCGACGACAGGACATGTTAGACAAGTATCCAGAGTTATTTGTTTGATCAATTTTCGGGGACGAAAATTTTGTTTAAGGAGGGGTGGATGTAACATCCGACAACTTCAACCAGGTGACTCCCTAACTGTATTAACAGTCATGAACATTCAATCTTCACGGTTTAGAGTTTTATACCAAGAATAACTAATTTCATGTGGAATTAAACTAGGTTGGGTGGCAAAGTTGTAATAATGGAGGGTGATGACCAGTATATAAAGAAAAAGGAAATGTTTTAAACCTCATTTAAGCCACTGTAGCCGACACCTTCCTTTTCGGCGATTTCTTCTCTCCCGAGCTCTTGCTCTCTGCTTTCAGCATACTCTCTTCGACGATCGGTTTTCTCTGCCACTACTCGACTACTCTGTGCCTGAGGTATGCAATAGACAACGTAGCTATGTGTTAGTTTGCTAGCCCTGTTTTCTACTCGGCATTGGAGTTTTGGATTTTCCAATGGCCGACTAATAATAAGAACATTTGAAATCTGTGAGTGGGAATGCTTTTATCAAATCGATTCTGGACATTTAAAACAACCACCCATGAGTTATCGATAATCGAATCTGTCTGTTTTGGTTTTTGGGATTTCTGACTATAATGAGCATTAAACTAAGAATTCGGGAATGACTCTTAGCTATTAGACCCTAGGATGACTTGTGAGTAGAACTTTTAGGATTTTGTTTTAACTACTGTAATATAAATGTTTTAGGTAAAGAAGTCTGAGGAAAAGGAGCTCTCATTGCTAAGGACACCAGGTAAGTGAATGTATAGAATTTCCGGCCAATAGGGCCCTACATCACAAAGATGCTAGATAGTAACTGATATGACGATTAGAGATTATTATGCTACAGTCTAGTACTTATGTTGACGTTTAGTCTAATGGTAAGTTTTCATATTGGATGAATGTTCTGTTCTGTAGCCTAAATGAATTAAGAATTTCCATGTTCATGCATTATCAATGTTTTATGCACATGAAAATGTTTTAAAAGCATGTTTTCTCATGAACAAGATAAGATGATAAAATCCCTGCAACGTGGTTGAGTGAGGGTTGGGGCGGTTCGGCGTATGTCACAGTCCAAAGAAGGACATATGAATACGACCCGCAGTAGGGACCATGATCAAACTCACTGTCGAACCCCCTTTACCGGCACAAATCCTCTCTCATTCCACACAACTTAATTGATGATTATGAACAATGATTATGAACAATGATTACGAATGATGGTTATGATTCATGATTATGGATGATGATTATGAACAAGAAAAGACTTATCACAATGTATTTCTCTGAATTATGCATTCACGGATTCATGTTATTGTTGCATTCCTTACTAAGCATTAGGCTTATAGTTGAACCTTATGATGTAGGTGAAGAGTTAATAGGTGAGGATTCCCAATTCCAAGAAAACGTTTAAAGCTGGTTGCTGGAGGATGCTCAGTGTGACAGTGCAAGGTTGGATAGGCGATTAAGCTCCCTGGTTATGCGCATAGTAAGTCAGAAAAGTTTATGATGAACAGATAACTAAGTAGAACAGAATTTCTTTTAACAATGAGATTCGGATTTGAATGGTTTGTCTTTAGAGTCTGATTACGATTTTAAGGATTATTGAATAGTTTGTTTTGCTTAAGCCTTCCGCTATGCGTATTTTGAATGAGTTTATGATCCTTACCCATTGAGGTTTATAGTTACTGAGTTAAGATTCGGGTGAGTTATGGTATGTTCTATTGGATGAGGTTGTTTGATGATTATGGTGTTTGCTGCCGTGTGATAGAAGCTGGATAAGGCAATCATCCAGCTGACGTCATCGGCAGATGTAGAGAGTTTAAGCCATCGGATGATGGAAGTGCTATTTTGTCATCTAGCGATCGGCAGATGTAGAGTGTTTGAGCCATCGGATGATGGAAGTGCTATTTTGTCGTCTAGTGATCGGCAGAGGTATAGTGTCTAAGCCATCGGATGATAGAAGTGCTATTTTGTTGTCTAGCCATCGGCAGATGTAGAGAGTTTAAGCCATCGGATGATGGAAGTGCTATTTTGTCATCTAGTGATCGACAGATGAAGAGCGTTTAAGCTATCGGAAGATGTAAGTATAGTTTGTCGCCTAGTTACCGGATGATGTGAGGGTTTCCTTGTCGTTAGTGACCGGGTCATGTTTTAATTATGCACGTGAGGAGCACATGTCCATCGGATGATGTTTCCTTATTTCATCGGATGATGTAGAGAGTTTCTTTACCGGATGGTATAAACACGGTTTTGTCGTCTAGGGACCGGTAGATGTGGTTTTGTTCCTCTATCGGTAGATGCAGTCTAAAGCTAAAAGTTTTCCTTCACTAGCCGATACACATTGCACTGCCCGCCGGCAGATGCGTAATGTTTTCCTTGCCGGTTGAGGCTTAGCGAATCGCGTATGACATCTTGAGTTAAATTATGTTTCAAAAAAAAAATAAAATACACTACTAATAATGAATCATGTGTGAGTAATAAAAAGTAAATAATTAAGAAAGATATGGTTTATGCGACGATCCCTCTGGGGTTGTTACAGCCGGGGTAAACATCTACAACAAATTAAATTTCCCTATCTGGTGGTAAACCGGGAAGGTCATCTAAAAACACTTCGGGGAAGTCTTGGACAATTAAGACATTTTGAGGGTTTGCTTTTCTTACAAGCTGTGTGTCTAAAACGCTAGCTAAGAAGCACGAATACTCTCCACACAGGGAAGGTCTAGTGTTAATGGAAGTCATCACAGACATTTCCTTACTCTTCCTTGAAGCTTGAAAGGTATGTTTCAAATTACCAGGGGGTTGAAAGCTAACTATTTCAGTTCTACAATCAATTGTGGCGTGGTGTTTAAACAACCAGTCCATACCTAGGATTACATCAAATCCTAATATATCCATAATTATAAGATCAACAGGTAGACTTACGTTCCCTACTAACACGACACTGTCAAGCATCACCTGGTTAGAGTGCATGCGTTCACGGGAAGGTAATGCAATACTAAACACATGCGTGGTGTAACGCCCCCGAACCCACCCTGGCTCAGTGCGCTACTTTGCTAACCAATCCCACGTTAAAACATAATTTAAATTAAATCTAAGTCGCTCAAAACTCTCTTATGTTATACCTAACTGCATAGACTCACTAATTTCCCTAAATCCTAACATTTAAGCACACGACGTCCTTCCTGAAAATTTTGGCAAAGTAACACCTGAAAATGGCGCCTCCAAAATGCTAGGTACCTGCATAAAATCCAATCCCAACCAAACCAGAATATTCCAACCATCTAACCAACCTACGAAATCTCCAAATAACAGTAAAGAGGGAAACGAAAATACGAACATACATAAGTGAAGAAAGTCCACAGTATAGGGCGACACATCACCCTTAACTATGACTATATACAACAATTACCAAAAACTATCCCATAACTCTCAAAACATCAACTAAAAGAAAGCTACACATTCCCATCATTTCTACAAATAAACATTTACAATAAACTACTAAATCATAAAGCCCACATTCCCGATGACCATGGTCGAGGTGTCCCGACAATAGCCTGCACCGGCATACCGCATGCATCACCAACTGCTGTCTAGTCCTGTGCTGTCTCATCCACCTCATCAGAGTAAAACTCGTCACCTACACCATAGAACACAAAACATAACCCTAATGCTTAACAAGTAGGGAAATAATGCACAACAACACACTAAATGCTCGACTCAACCCTAACATGCAGTTTCTATACACTCTGTTGTTTCTTTTCATTTTGGTTGCCTTTATCTTTCACTTTCAGGTGAATCAAGTAGGCACATGCCCCCACACAGTCCAGGACGGCCACACCTTGATCCACGGAGCTAGACCAGAGGAACACGTCTCAACACAGTCCAATACGGCCAACAGAATCTCCCCCAATCGATCGTAGAATCCTCATTGTGCCTTCAAGCACGAACAGGTCGAGGCATTCATACTCACGACACATTACGTTCATTAGCATAGCATCTCGAATAGAATCCCTCGCGGGGTGCTCAACGAGCCACTAGCCCGACGAAGCTATTCTACTCCGAGACCACGTTGCAATCAATTCTTATCTTTTATTTCATCCTCACCCCTCAAACATGTAAAACACGTGGTTTCGTAGTTTAGAAAATAATGATGCATGACACACGATGCATGACACGAATTTAAAACATAGAAATCAAACAAACAATCCCTACCGTTCTATGGTGTAGGCCCGAAGGCAACAAACACGCAACCACTACTTACCTGGCGTCCTAGCTCGCTGAGGATATTCGGTTACCTGTCCACCTACGGCTCGACCTACGACAAATATTCAAACTTTATTAAAAGCAAGCTTATTTTCACCAATTAACTTTCAAACTACTATTTCTAGCCTAATCCAACTAAAACCTAACTAAACGGGCCACTAATTTGGGTTCGGTAAAAACCGACCCGAACTTCAAACGCGCGTAACTTTTGCGTCGGTTATCGGAATTGAACGATTCCGGCGGCCACGTACTCCTCTAATAACCTATTTTAACCTGCCAAAAAGAATTTTAAAACGAACGACCGTAGCTAGGTCAAAAAGGGCAAAACCCGATTCTGCCATAACCCGGAAATTTTCCCTTTTCCGATTTTCTATCAAAACTCCCTCAATTCCTCACTAATCTATCAAATTCTAACCTATTATGCATACTTTAATAAAATATAATGTTTCCAAATCCCGAACCCCCAAAATCACAGCACACACCTCACAGTTTTCACTCAGAAAACAAGGGTATTCCAGCCCTCCATGGATCGCCCCTCTCACACCACTAAATTCCCCATAATTCCGTCACAAAACAACCAAGAAATCGACCCAACCCGCCAACTACCCCCACGTCCGAATAACAGAGAGGAACAGGGAGGAGAAGTTACCTATTTTTCGGTCGGGTCTGGCGCGAAAAACCCAACCATGCTCTGGCTTCAGCTCGCCGGAGGTCGGCAGTGGCCGAAGCCGCGGGGTTGCCGGAGAAGAGATGTAACACCCGGCATTTTTGCCATGTAGATATTCCTTAAATTATTCAACGGGATTAATGGGAATAATCATGCAAGGTTTGTTTTTATTAATTTGCTAATGTTTCCAGTTGAATATGTATGATTCATGAAACCAAATGGTGAAACTAAATAGCAAATTAGTTAAAGACCAATGGAAGGGTAAAATAGAGAGAAATTAAGGTTGGTGGGAAATAGCCAATGGATGAATGCCATCTGACAACTTGTTGAAGAAGCCATGTCTTCTTCCTTCCCTCCCGTTCTTCTCTTCATTCTGGCGTGAAACTCCCTCCTGTTTTCTCTCTTCCAGTCGACGAACAACCATCGAAGTTACTTCGATCTCCTCGGCTCCTTTCTGTTTTCCCGCTGAGGTAAATGTCTGGTTGAATGCTAACGAATTTGGACAAGTTTAATGCGAGTTTTCACTGAGATTTAGGGTTATTATTTTAGAGAAAACTCACTGTTTTTGGATGAAAACACGTTGGTGTGTTTTCTAAAGTGTTGAAACGTGTTTGCTGCATTTCCTACGAGATATTAGTTAGCATTTGTAGCGTGTTTGAATTCTATACATCCATTTACAGATCCGAGCTTTCCAGGGGCGTTCGAGCACACTGCATTGCTGCAAACAGGTAAGTTCATGCATCTACGTTGGCCCTTAAGGCCCTACAACTCGGAGGTACTAGGTCTGGTTCGGGTAGATAGGTTTTAGGTTATGTTTTAAGTTAAACGTGTTTCCGTTATATTCTGTTTCCTGTTGTATTCATTCTGTCATCTGTGAATGTTAAGTTTAAGCATTTCACTTATTCATGCATACACGTTTCCTGTAAAATCATGCAAATGTTTTCAGCACCGATTTTGAAGTAAGTAAGATAAAATCCTGTAAAGAAAATGTATGGTTAAGTGTGGACGAGGACTGGCATCCTGTCAAGTACTCCTGTTATGTCCTGAAAGTGGCATGTACATCCTGTTGCGCCAGCTCCTCCTCCCACTTATACCTTCCTGTCCAGTGAAACTAAATGTGAAGTGATGTAATGTTCATGTATTTGAAACGTTCATGCACATCATATGCACCATTGCATCTCATGTTCTTACTGAGCTCTAGGCTCATAGGTGAACTCCCTGTTGTAGGTACGGATACTCTTGATGAGGACCTTGTGCCTCAAAATGACGAGCTGATGTAGTTGGAGGATTGAGCTCACTGGGGTTGGTTGCTGCAGTCGGACCAATGTCATCCCTGTGAGATTGCATTTTTTTTTATGTTAGGTCAAGTCCTGTATAGCTTTTGAAACTTTAAAACCAATGTGAAATCTGTATCTTTATGTCTTCAAAACTCTTGTTGTGAAATTTTGGAATGTAGGTCCTGTCTGTTTAGTTCTGTTGTAAATTATAAACGATGTATAGGTTTTAATGGTGGTGTATTTTAAACCTCTGTATTTGACAGATTGTATCCATATATTTTAATGGTGGTGTATTTTAAACCTCTGTATCTGGAACTGCTTGAGTTCTCCATTTTTCAGGTCATGCATGGATAGTCTCGAAATTTAGAGCTAACCATGCAGTTTGTTTTTCTTAGAAATCTGTAAATTTTGAATCGGGTTTGAAGGTTCGAAGCCTTATACCTTCTGTTTTAAAGTTTCCTGTTGGAATGTCCTCCCGTTAAAAAGTGGTCCAATTCTGTCTTTAAAATCAAGTCCTCCGCCTAGTGTAAATATGTCTTCCGGTTGACGTCAGCATAAGTCTTCCGCCCAGTGTAAATATGTCTTCCGGTTGACGTCAGCATAAGTCTTCCGCCCAGTTTATTCAGAGTTTCTGTTTTTGTCTTCCGGTTGACGTCATCCATTCTTCCGGCTGACGTCATCGTCTCATCCGATTCTTTCTACTGCATATATCTGCCGATGACGTCATCACATCTTCCGATGACGTCATCACACATCCGATCCAGCTTTACTCAGCATCTACCGGTGACGTCATTCATCTACCGGCTGACGTCATCACCTTCTGCCGATTTGGTTTAAAGTCTGTTTATTGCATGTTTCTTCCGATGACGTCATCACATCTTCCGATGACGTCATCACCTCATCCGGTGTGAGCTGCTGTTTTTATCTTCCGGTTGACGTCATCTTCTCTTCCGGCTGACGTCATCTGTTTTGTTTTATTCAATCTACCGACGATCTTTTAAACTGAGTCTTCCGCCAACCCTACGTTATGTTTTCTGTTTTTACCTGTTTATTTTGTTTAATTATTTTCTTCGCCCCGTCTCTTCTCTTATATTGTCTATTACTGAAACCTGTTTCGCTTCCAACTCCAGAGAACTCTCTCTCTGTCACGTTTTAAAGTTTGTAAATGTTATGTTCCCTGTTTAAAAGAAGAAGGGTTGTCCCCGTTTTCTGCAAATGTCCCGGAGTGATGGCTTCGATCCCGGACCCCGATCGGGTTTCGGTTTCGGGCTGTCACAAGAGACGTCGCTCGGCTCTCTCTCTCGCGTCGGGAGCTCGGGCCGAAGAGAAACAGAATGGCTTATTCGCGAAGCCATTCTGTTTTTCTATAAAAAATATTTTATTATTTTATTTAATCTTTTTGTTATGTTATCTATTTATCTAAAGCAAATTACTAAATCGCCCTCACATATTTTCGGCCATTTCGAATTTCATTCAATCTCATTCTTAAATTGTAGCCCCGGCTTAATTTCACTGGAAATACCCGTACCTAAATAAAACCATTCACTTTTCTTTTAAATTAATTAAAATAACCTACTTTATTATTCTTTTATTTTTTTTCCATTTTCCTTTTAAAAAAAACCCGGGTGTTACAATCAACCCTCCTTACAAAAATTTTGTCCTCAAAATTTGTGGCCTTGTTAGTCCTCAATGTACCCATCTCACCTACCCAATACTCTTACTCATCTATCGGTTACTACCTACCACAAATTCCGACTTCACCTAATTCTGCACGCTCTAGCCCAAATACTCACACGTTCACTAACTATAATCTAATTCATACCCTCAAACCCTTCTTACTGAATTTTCAACTCGATCTTTTCTCTAGCTAAGTTCATCTTTTTCTACTTCTGTGTCTACTAAACACACACAATCCACTACGACTCTCTATGCTACCTCAAGTTTGACTACCCTCTATAACTTCTCAGATCAGGACTAACTCGTTCCTAACTCTTCACACAATACTCTAACTGGTGTACAATATATCCTTATTGCCTATTGTCTTCAACCCCTTGAAGACTCTCAACTTAAATCCTATTAGTGAACATCATTTGACTGGAATACCTATCGTGTATTTCACAGCTTTAAATCTTCCTAACTAAGTTCACCTTGTCGCTTACTTTTCTATTCCAGTGCCTATCAAATGCTTACATAACTATCTCAGATCTCCAAAGCTACCTCAAAAGTGTAACACTAAATTTCTCTTCTACTCTATCATCTCCTTTCTAATTTATCATTCACATTTCTTATACTAACCTACCTCGAGAAATCACGATATTCCATTAATCACCCTAACATTATCTATTGGTCTTGACATGATAAATCCTCACCTATACTCTCAAACTCTTCTAACTGATTTTTCACCTCTAGCCTTTCCTCGAGCTCCGTTTATCTAGATCTTACTTGTCTAAGTTAATATCCATCAAACACTTACCTCTTTTATCCTAACTCCTCACTCCTCAAATGAAATTCTCCTCTCTTTACCAGTTTACTAATTCCTACTACTTTCCCTTATTTATTTTGACATTACATTGATTATTCTAACACGCTGCTCATACTCCAAAGTTTTCGTTTTCGTAACTTTGCTCCCTAACTTATCACAATCATTACATCTCCTTAATTATTCCAACACAACCCTCATACTCAAAGCTCTCATCTCTTAACCTATCAACTATTCCTACTCACTTTAACTTCAACCTTATTAATTTCCAAATTGAAACTTCCCTAGATTCACCGGCTTCAAGAATTACCCTTAATGGGTAAACTTTGTTTCCTTCTATATGATATTCTCTAAATACCGCAGTTTCACACGAAACACTAAAGAATCAATGACTTACCTCACTTCTTACTCTTCACCCACTAACATAGTGCAAACATATGTTTAATTTACTCTATAAGTTCTTCAACTTCATACGAAATATTCCATTTCTACTGGCTCTCTCTCTCATAGTTATCTAATCTCATCACTTCTAGCTTACATCTCCCAACCTCTACTAATACTCGAGTTCTCACTCACAGCTCACTCTTAAGCTCGCCAACTCTTAAGCTTATCCACTCTTCAAATCTATTTACGACATCAACAGTTTCAACTTGGTTACATACGAGTGAACCTATAATCTTTCTAACTTAACATTATCCCTAAATCACTCAAACACTTTCGTGCAATTTCCCATTCCTCTTATTCGAAATTCTCTAATTCCTCAGATCTTACACTACTAATTACTTAAGGTTCAGACCTCGAACTCTAACCTTCCTCTTTCTATAGTATACGACTTCTAATTTCTTCCCAAGTTTCTTAACTCTAATACAATTATCTAATTTCTCTCAAAATTCTCTCCAAAGTTTAATAATTAAATCTACTCTATTTTGCTATTCCTACTCGCCTAATCGTCTATCCGTTACATTTCTATCATATGTGATCCCTTTCGCTAACTTACTATACTTCCTAACATAGCATGTCTTAGCCTAAACTTCAGAATATTACCATAATTCAAATGGCAAGGTTTTTCTCTACCTAATCAAGGCATTTAAGTTTCTATTCCCACCTTTAGGTTTTTAGCTCCATATCCCTAGGTTAAGTAACGCCAAAAGTCCAGCATGTCTACTACTTAACCTATCTAATTTCATTAAATCTTCTTCCTATACCGTGCCGGTCGTAATCTTCTCATGTATTCGCTCTCGTCCTTAATTGAGTCATCTACGGGTGTTGACTACACTTGGATCTCAAATTTATAATCATTCTAACCACGTACTCTAACACTCAACCACTCATGTATTCATTGAATATAGTACTTTGTTTGATTTCTCACTTCCCTAATTAGGTATCTCCATCATTTACTCTTCTAATAAATCCTATTCTAATGTTACCCTTCCATGGCTCATCATGCTCTCTACAACTAATCCTCATTACCACATTTACAACTCTTACTCCCAATAATAGCCTCGAGCATTCATCAGAGGTTGACAACTCTCTAAGATTCTAGTTTAGGTCACTCTAACTATGTCTCTTAATACCCAATAGTCCTTAATTGAGTAAACCACTAAGTTGGTATTTATTCCCTAAGGAGTAACCATGTTTATAACTTAAGTATCACCTTACATCTAACCTTGACCTTCTAATACCCCAAAATCTTTGATCCATATCTCAAAGTCTAATGGCTTTCTAACTTGAAATAAATTTCTCATATTTCGATCCTCAATATTAATTAATGTGAACACTCCTACATGATCGCTAGAATTCCACAATCATCACTTTGCCTTTGTAATACCCGGCTTTACGGGATATTAATATTTTAATATATGTGGCATTTTTTGTAAAAAATATCAAATCAGGTCCGTTTTACAAAAAGAAAGCGTCATTACGATCCTAACGATTAATAGGAATTTTAAAGAAATTGTGAGAATTTTCAGAGTTTAGACGCTATATTTCGAGTAAATTACGTTTCTCGTAATATAAAGGACGTTTTCGTAAAAATAGTAAACGAGGGCCGTTTTGCAAACAGAGTGTTTTAATAAATCCCAAATAATAAGTAGGAGTCATCGGCAAAATAAGGAACTTTGGAGAACCCGAATCGTTGAACGATTAACGAAACGAAGGACGAAACTTATATAAAATCAAAGGAAAGGGCAATTTAGTAATTTACAAATTCAATATTATAAATTAACCTAAATCTATTTCTCCCTCATTTCTTCTTCTCCTTCTCTGGATTTCACGAAGCGCCAGAGAGCTTCCCTTCTCTGTCGTCGGCGATTCTCAACGATCTGACCTCAGTTCGACTTCCGTTCTTCGCGATTTCTCCTCCTCTCGCAACCCTAGGTATGGACCTACGAGCTAAGAGTGTTTACTTCGATTTCTACGGAGTTTAAATAATTAGGGTTTCGTTAGGGTTCGTATTAAAAATGCGAGTTAGGGTTCGTAATTAATATGTTTATCGTGTTTAATGATATAAAGGATATATTGAACAATATTGGATGAGTTTAAACTGATTTGTGAAAAAGTTAAAAATTGGAGATTTTTGGGTTTTTAGATAAAAACTCGTAAATTGTGAATTGAGGTGCCGAGCGTAAATTGCTCGAATAAATAGCTCAATGAATTGGATTAGAGCTTTAGGAAGTTCCTTAGTTAAGGTTTTGTTGAATTCGGACGATTAGAAGTTTAAACACGTGATATTGATGATTGTTGTGTTTTGCCTCAGACAAACAACGCTCGTGGACGGAGCTTGAGCTACAACGGACGCGAGGTAAGTTCTCGTGATCTTCTCTGGCCGATTGGCCTACACCATATGTCGAGGTCGTTTCGAGGAATTTGGTGATGCACTTGTTCGTTTTAAGTTGTTTTGGTTGGGTAGTTAGGTTAAACGTTTTGTAGGTTATGCTTTATAGTCATGATGGTACACGTTATTGCTTGTTTACTTTATGATAGAGAACTGTTCACGCATCACGTGTTTTAAAAGATCATGAACATGAATTTCTGCACGATGTTTTAAAGTAAATGCAAAGAAAGAATGACCCTACGGTATAAAGTTTAAATGCAAAGAACAGAGGGCCCTTCGGTATATAGTTTATAAGTCACGCGAGGTGGGGCTCAGGCACGGCTGTACGTGTTGTAAGCGTGTACCCCCCTCCTCTAACCGCACGGGGTAGTCCGATCACTGGATGGGCCCCCTTCGGTTAGAGGGATGAGATCTCGGTGACACCCACCGAGCAAAGAAAAGCAAAGCAAAGTAAAGAAATTAATGCATTATTTATAAAGTCATATGCACAGCATGGATTTACATTTACTAGAGCTTACTGAGATTTTTTATCTCATAGATGTCTGTATGGTGTAGGTTATTACGAGGAAACAGGTGAGGACGAGATCCCTCCACCTGAGGCATGAGTCCAGTTGACGGAGGATGGCTGCGGTGGTGTGCTGGCGCAGTCGACGCTTACCTGACCCGTGGGGACAGTATGTATAGATTTTGGGGTTTTGGGATGTTTTGGGCCGATGGTTGTATGGATATTTGGAATCTGGTTAGGTAATAGTTTTATGTTTAATGTTTCAAATGTTTTGGTAAACTGTATATAGAAAACATTTTGGTTTAAACCGTTAATTAAACGTTGTGGAAAGGTTTTGATGGTTACGGATATGCTCAGTTTTTAGAGCTATCCACGCAGTTGGATTTTGCAAAGTCCGCTGCAAATTGATCAGAGTTTAGGAAACAAATTGATTGAGTTTAAGATATAAGATGATTGTGGTTATTGATGAGAAATTGGTGTAAAATAGGTGAGGTTGCTCTCTGGAATCGAAGTGTTTTCCTCTCTGGAATCGGGTTCCAGAGAGCAGATTGGTTAAGGAAGATGAAATTCCAGGGAGGGAGGATATATCAGTCGCTAGTAGCGACTGATCGCTGCAATATGCAGCGATCGTGCGCTGGATTATGCAGCGACTGATCGCTGCAATATGCAGCGATCGTGCGCTGCATTATGCAGCAACTGATCGCTGCATTATGCAGCGATCGTGCGCTGCAAATTTCCCTCGACAGAAAGACAGAACTGCCCTCCCTTCTGTTTTAATTGAAATTAGTTTTAAGTATAGTTTTATTTAATAGTTTTAATTGTTTTAAATGGTTTTATATTAATTATATTAAGTTTGGTTTAATAGTTTACAAACAACGCTAACGATTTCAATTCCGATTTCGATTTGATTCCGATTTCGGTTTAGGTTTCCGCTTAGAGTTTAGTTAAATTATAGAGATAAAGTATAGAGATAAAAAAAAATAAAAAAAAATATGTACGGGAAAATGGGTACAGTTTTAGGGATGTTACAGCCTTAATCAATCACATCCTCTAAAAGTGTTAATAACACTTTACTTAAACTAGACGTTGAAATACAATTTACATCTAAGTACTTCCAACTTTTCGTAATTCTAACAAATACCAATTTTTTTCTTTTACACACATTCTCGCAAACTTACTAATAGCATTACGACGGTCTAGGGTGTCTCCCGAGAATTCTGTTTCCAACTTCAAACTCTTATTTAGTTCATCGTATCCTAGAACTTCAAAGGTTTGCAAACTATGGTCAAACTTCTATGCGTAACAATCCTAAGCGTATTACCCTTACAATCACCTTAAGTAATTTATGTCTCCTATCTCCCTCATTTTAAGGTCTATTTTGCGTTGCAATTAACCCATCATGTCCCCACCCTTTTTAATACTAGGACACAACTCACACTTTTCCTAATGACTATCACTTATACCCAGGCTAACATTAACCCGTAACTCGGGTAGATCATACCTCTTTTCTCACATTCTCTAATCTATCTATGCTCAATCCTGCTCAATCCTACTTCTATCTAATGTTACTTTATTAGTTTCACATTTCCAATAAAATCCTAGCTATTTGAACTATCAATTCACTATGCCTATGAATTAGCTTAAGGAATCCACCAAGGTTGTCTCGGTACTCTCAGAAGGTTCTAATCCATTACAGTTCTAAAACAAACAGGAGTTAAACAATCTAATCTTAAATATAAACTATCTAAAAGTAAAGAAATACTTATAGTCGGTGAAGCATGTTGCATGGCGGCCGGCATTGTCGGGTAATCTTTTGAACGACACGACCATTTATGCTCTGATACCATCTTGTAACGCCCCCGAAGCCACCCTGGCTCGGTGCGCTACTTTCCTAACAAATCCCACGTTAAAATATAATTTAAATTAAATCTAAGTCTCTCAAAACTCTCTTATGTTATACCTAACTGCCTAGACTCACTACTTTCCTTTAATCCTAACCTATAAGCACCACGGCGTCCTTCCCGAAAATTTCGGCAAAGTAACGCCTGAAAATGGCGCCTCCAAAATGCTAGGTACCTGCATAAAATCCAGTCGCAACCAAACCAGAATATTCCAACCATCTAACCAACCTACGAAATATCCAAATAACAGTAAAGAGGGAAACGAAAATACGAACATACCTAAGTGAAGAAAGTCCACAGTATAGGGTGACACATCACCCTTAACTATGACTATATACAACAATTACCAAAAACTATCCCATAACTCTCAAAATATCAACTAAAAGAAAGCTACACATTCCCATCATTTCTACAAATAAACATTTACAATAAACTACTAAATCATAAAGCCCACATTCCCGACGACCATGGTCGAGGCGCCCCGACAATAGCCCGCACCGGCATACCGCATGCATCACCAACTGTTGTCTAGTCCTGTGCTGTCTAATCCACCTCACCAGAGTAAAACTCGTCACCTACACCATAGAACACAAAACATAACCCTAATGCTTAGCAAGTAAGGAAATAATGCACAACAACACACTAAATGCTCGACTCAACCCTAACATGCAGTTTCTATACACTCTGTTGTTTCTTCTCATTTTGGTTTCCTTTATCTTTCACTTTCAGGTGAATCAAGTAGGCACACGCCCCCACACAGTCCAGGACGGCCACACCTTGATCCACGGAGCTAGACCAGAGGCACATGTCCCAACACAGTCCAGGACGGCCAACAGAATCTCCCCCAATCGATCGTAGAATCCTCATTGTGCCTTCAAGCACGAACAGGTCGAGACATTCATACTCACGACACATTACGTACATTAGCATAGCATCTCGAATAGAATCCCTCGCGGGGTGCTCAACGAGCCACTAGCCCGACGAAGCTATTCTACTCCGAGACCACGTTGCAATCAATTCTTATCTTTTATTTCATCCTCACCCCTCAAACATGTAAAACACGTGGTTTCGTAGTTTAGAAAACAATGATGCATGACACACGATGCATGACACGAATTTAAAACATAGCAATCAAACAAACAATCCCTACCGTTCTATAGTGTAGGCCCGAAGGCAACAAACACGCGACCACTACTTACCTGGCGTCGTAGCTCGCTGAGGATATTCGATTACCTGTCCACCTACGGCTCGACCTACGACAAATATTCAAAGTTTATTAAAAGCAAGCTTATTTTCACCAATTAACTTTCAAACTATTATTTCTAACCTAATCCAACTAAAACCTAACTAAACGGGCCATTAATTTGGGTTCGGTAAAAACTGACCCGAACTTCAAATGCGCGTAACTTTTGCGTCGGTTATCATAATCTAATGATTCTAGCGACCACGTACTTCTATAATAACCTATTTTAACCTGCCAAAAGGAATTTTAAAACAAATGACCGTAGCTAGGTCAAAAAGGGCAAAACCGATTCTGCCCTAACCCGGAAATTTTCCCTTTTTCGATTTTCTATCAAAACTCCCTCAATTCCTCACTAATCTATCAAATTCTAACCTATTATGCATACTTTAACAAAATTTAAAGTTTCCAAATCCAGAACCCCAAAAATCACAGCACACACCCCACGGTTTTCGCTCAGAAAACAGGGGTATTCCAGCCCTCCATGGATCGCCCCTCTCACACCACTGAATTCCCCACAATTCCATCACAGAACAACCAAGAAATCGACCCAACCCGCCAACTACCCCCACGGCCGAATAACAGAGAGGAACAGGGAGGAGAAGTTACCTATTTTTTGGTCGGGTGTGGCACGAAAAACTGAACCACGCTCTGGCTTCAGCCCGCTGGTGGTCGCTCGCCTGAGCAGTAGCCGAAGCCGCGGGGTCGCCGGAGAAGAGACGTCGCTCGGCTCTCTCTCTCGCGTCGGGAGCTCGAGCCGAAGAGAAACATAATGGCTTCTTCGCGAAGCCATTATGTTTTTCTATAAAAAATATTTTTTTATTTTTTTATTATTTTATTTAATCTTTTTGTTATGTTATCTATTTATCTAAAGCAAATTACTAAATCACCCTCACGTATTTTCGGCCATTTCGAATTTCATTCAATCTCATTCTTAAATTGTAGCCCCGGCTTAATTTCACTGGAAATACCCGAACCTAAATAAAACCATTCTCTTTTCTTTTAAATTAATTAAAATAACCTACTTTATTATTCTTTTATTTTCTTTCCATTTTCCTTTTAAAAAAAACCCTGGTGTTACACATGGAAGGGATAAACTGTACACCTAACCTAACAGCAAATGCAGATGCTATGAATGAATGTGTTGCACCAGAATCTATTAAAGTAAAAGCAGGCACAGAGTTAATAAATATAGTACCTGACACAACAGCGGGCTGTTCCTCACCCGACTCCGTCATGGAGAATATTCTTGGTTTAATCATAGCAGGACCATTCTTAGGAACTGGACAGTCTCTGCCAATGTGGCCGACCTTGTTACAATTGTAGCATCTGGTGATTCTTGGCTTCGAGCATTCCTTGAGCGTGTGTCCAACCTCCTCACAGTTAAAGCACTTCCCAAAGCCCAGTCTGCATTCCCCCGGGTAGTTCTTCAAACACTTAGGACACTGGGAAAATTTCCTGACATTCTGTTCCTCCTGCTCCTTGGCTATTTTGGCCTTCACTTGGCCTCTTCGTTCCTCTTAGTTGGTGTTGGTTAAACCTTTGCGGGACTCCTTTGGTCCAGCACATTTCCTTTCAGCTTCTTCCACTTCCAGAGCAGTGGACACGACTTCGCAGAATGTCAAGCCTTTAATACAACAAAATTTAATCCCTCGGTAGATTTCTGGCTTCAGTCCATGCATAAATTTAAACACTTTATCCTCTTCCTTGTGAGCAAAATGTCCAGCAAACCTGGACAAGGACTCAAATTGCCTACTGTACTCGGCCACAGACCCTACTTGCTTCAAGTTTAGAAACTCCAATTTCTTCGCGGTTTGGACTGTGCTGTTAAAATACTTCTCATAGAAGACGTCATTGAACTGTGACCAAGGCATCGCCATAATATCAAAAGTGGTCTCTATTGTTTCCCACCAGAGTTGAGTTTCACCAGCCAAGTGGAATGTTGCCAACGTGACCTTGTCTCCTTCTCCAATGTTGGCACACCTAAACATACTCTCAATCTTTCTAAGCCATCCATCAGCAACAACTGGATTAGATGACTGTCCATCAAACGTGAGTGGTCTTAGTCTCCGAAATCTATCTCCATAATGTTCATTGCTAGAACACGAGTTGGCACTTCCTTGCACCTCTCGAATCAACAGTACTCCTAGTTGGTCAGACTGTTGGCGCACTAGGTCAATTTGCTGACGCACTAAATCTGTCAGCTGCCTAATCACACTAGGCTCCTCTTCCTCTCTCACGTTTGGCATTTCTCTTGGCACTCTAGGTCTCCTTGGGCATCTTGCCATTGTACTAAATTCCTGCACAGGGTTAATTACACTCTTAAATATCTATTAACTAAGGTTAATATAAACACTTACAGTTGTTGAAGTACTTCCATGCAACGATTGGCATCGATGAGTAATCTTTTGAACGGTTTAACTTAATGTCTCTGATACCATACTGTAACGCCCCTAGTTATCTGAACCCGGTTCGTCACACAAAAGCCCGTACACGACTAAGAAATTTCAACCATATTTTAAAACTTCTCTCAAAATTCAAGATTTGACACTTGCTAAAATCTCAATATAATTGAAAATTTGCAGCGGAAATCATTTGAGCGAAAACAAAACTGCGAAACATTGTTTGAAATGCTAAGAAACAATCATCAATTAGGAAATAAAGGTTTAAACCGTGGAATACTTGAGAAGTAGCAGAAGTCAAACGCATCTGCCGATGAAATAAGTCAATCGGAAGGAGCAGAAACCGAAAATAGAAGGCTTCTACCGATGACGTCAACCAGAAGTGTTGGAAACAAAAGACATCTCTCGGTGGACTGCATCTACCGATGACGCCAGCCGGATAAATCAATTATCCAACATCAACCGATCGCAAAACGACAAGTTTTACGACTCGCATCTACCGACGGCAAAATGACAAAAATCTCTCATTTCCTTCTTCTGATAGAATAAACTGCATACACCGAATCACTAAACGACAAAGCATAATACCCACTCATACCGATAGTGTAAAATCTACATCTTCCGATAGAATTTAATCTACATCATCCGATTGATTAAATTTCATGTACTGATGACTTTACTGAGACATCATCCGATGGCTTTACTGAAGACATCTTCGATAGACAACATAACTATAACTCAACATCTACCGATAGACATCATCTACCGATAGAGGACAGAACGACATTTCAACTATTTCTTGCTATGCAAACACGACTCTAAGTACAGAAAAGAATTTACAACTCCACTGAAACCATTCAGAAATAATTCGAATCATTGCATTACCCAAATCCAGTAAAAACCAACATTTAAAAATTCAACTGAATATCTTTATCAGGAAATCTCAAAACGTATTCAGAATATTAAAAACAACTACTGTCATGAAAACTCAGCAGACTTAAATTGAAACATTGTCAACTAAACCTACACACCAACTAACACCAGTTAAACCGCCCCATCAACTGCTAAAATGTTGCATAGATGCACTCCTCCAACAAGATTAGTCCTCGGCAATCTCAGTAAACACACCTACTGTAACTTCTTCACCTACATCACAAAACTCATCTATTAGCCTAATGCTAAGTAAGTAAAGCAGTAATGAAATGAAATGCTGATATCTGAATCTTAAACATGCAATTTCTACTTTCTCATCTCAGTGGTCATTCATCGTTTCTGTTCAGATCTCCCTGTGAAATTGGGAGTTGGATCAACTCTCCCAAAGTATAATATCCACTGACTCATTAAGGGGCGGATTACTTCCCTTAACAGTAATATGATTCACGTAGTTGTTTCCGATCCCCCTATGAAATTGGGAGTTGGATCAACTCTCCCAAAGTATAAATATCCACTGTCTCATTAAGGGGCAGATTATTTCCCTTAACAGTAAATCTGTTTCGCATAGCTGTTTCATTATGTCATTCCTTACCATGCCAACATGCATTCAAATTTATTTTCGTATACTTTTAAAACATGATGCATAACATACAGACACATTCAAATAAACAAGTTCCTAATGTTTTGTGATGTAGGCCCGAAGGCGTAAGCAAACTTCACTTACCTGGTCTCCTAGAAATCGCTCGGTTTCAACTACTTTGGAAGCCCTGTTCACCTAATGTCGTAAACAAAAATACCATTCAGATCTTCACTAAACCTCATCCTACACCATTCACAAACTAAAGGAGCTAGTTTAGAAGTTCAGATCATCGCACATTCATGATTCATCACTAATCCGAACTCAACTCATTCGCAGCATTCTCAAAAATACACTCATTGCACTCTCTTTGCTATCTAGCCACTAAATCTTGAGAAAACGAAGGGAAAACTTACCTAGTTTGAGGAAATGGAGATCGGAGGGAAAAATCGCCTGGAACTCTATTGAGCTTGAGCTGAAACCGAGAAAGGAAAAACGAGGGAATAGCGGCGGCTAAACCTCATTAAACCCTCCCTTAAATACTTTATCCACAATAAAATTACAATTTACCATTTTTTCCATACTCATTCACTTATTAACCTAATCACTAAATCACTCAATTTCAATTATAAAACATCCTCTATAAATGGAAAAAGGTAAATCGGTTAATAGAAATCGGGTGTTATAGAACTACCCGCTCGATTACCTTAAATCCTTGTCAAAATGGAAGAAATTGAGGAGGAGAGAACCCTAAAATGGGGCTGAAAATTTCGTGGAGAAGAGAACCGAAAATGAGGAAGAAAAATGAGGAAAAACCTAATTTTAACCTAAAGTTTTTTCCTCTATTTCTTTACCTCCACCCTACTTTTTAAAATTGCAATTAAACCCACTCTCTTCACACTTATCTTCTCCCAATCTCCAACGTGATATGCTTTTAAATTCCCCCACTTTTTATTCAATTATTTCCTTCACAAAAATTCCTATTGGTTGTTGACTTTTCACTCTATTTATGTTGAATTGTCAAACCCTTTTTATTTTCTCTTCTCATCTATTACACTTCAAAGCACAACCTTAATCTTTAATAATTAACTCTCCTAACACGTCAAATCATAGGCGACGCACGTAATAGAAATTTCCGGGTGTTCCAATTTTGAATACTTTGTTAAAGACCGAGAGTGCTAAGATGGGAGATTGGCACAATTTTTGTTTAATAAGTTCAAAACTGTGCTGAGAAGCCGAAGTGTAACACCTGGTTTTACGGGTTTTTGAATCGTGCACGCAATGACAATTTCAGTAAATAATTGAAATATGCCCGTTTTGGAAACCGAGAATTTTAATGGAGTCCTTGTAATTAATGTGAATTTTGGGAGAATTATGGGAATTTATGGAAATCAAACCGAGATATAATGCTTAAGTTTTTAGTTTTGACCCTATAGAGATTTAATTCGTAGAAATAGTAAAATAAATCCGTTTGTCGAACGGAAGGTTTTATTAGAGCCCTAGGAATAAGTTGGAATAATTGGTGAAATAAGAAAATTTTAGAGAAACCGAACCGATAGTCGAACAATAGGTCAAACAGAGAGTTAAACCGAGGGGCAAATATGTAAATGGTCAAATCAATTTTAATTAAAACCCACACTTAAACATTTTTCTCTCCCTCTCCTTTCTCTCCAATGGTGATTTTCTTCTCCACGGCTTCTTCTCCTTCTCTTCAACAGTGTGCCTTCCGATCTTCGACGTTTTCTTCATGTTTCTTCACCAAAAACGCTCCCTAGGTAAGGCTCTACGATTTTGGGAGGTTTATGTTTGATTTCTAAAATGATAAACCGTTAGGGTTTTGTTGGATTTTGTCGAAAATAACCGGGTTAGGTTAGAAATGGTTAGTTATCGTTGTTATTATGATTATGGAGTGTTATTGATCGAAATAATGGAAGTGTTTAGCATTTGGTATGAAATGTCAGAAATTTGGAGCTTGGGAACCTCCATTGATGGATGTTTAAGGATTTGCTGAGCGTAAATTGCTCGATGAAATTCCTGAGAGAGGTTTATTAGAATTTTAGGAAATTTCCTTTAGTTAGGAGTTTTGGAAATTCCTGAAGCTTTATGTTTAAGCTCGGTTTTAACAAAAGACTCTATGAATTGATTTAGGTGATCAAGCTCGAGACGAGGAGCGCGGTGTGCATGGGACGCGAGGTAAGTTCTCGTGATCTACTGTGGCCAATTGGCCTACACCATAAGTCAGAAATCGTGTTGTGAATTGTTTGTTTATTTGCTTTGGTTTGGTAGTTAGGATTTAGTTATTTTATAGGTTAAGTATTGTGATATATTGGTAGTATTTGTGAGGTTTTGATGGTATGCTCGTCATGTATGCTTTATTGTTCATTGAACTGCTCATGTATCATGGTTTTTAAAACGTCATGAAAATGAATTTATGCATGGATTTCATGAAAAGAAAATGCATGTAAAGGCAAGTAAAGTATCATGTAAACAGCCATGGCATGGGGATATCGGGGATGAGGTTCAGACTTGGCAATCTGTGGTGATCGGGTTTTCCTCCCTTCAGATGGTGCGGGCTGTCTAACCGCTTGATGTGCCCTATCCATCTGTCGAGCATTTCCGATAACCATAGACTGACACGTACTGATAAATGAATTGACATGGACGGCTTTCATTGCATACATGACCATGCATATACATTTACGTAGAACTTGCTAAGATTTTTATCTCATAGGCGTCTTTATGGTGTAGGTGACTACGAGCAAGGTGAGGACGATGTCCCTCAACCTGACGAGCCTACAGCTTGAAGAAGGATGTTTGTGGAAGCGGCCGGCGTAGTCAATGCGAGCACAACCCGTGGGGAGCATAGGTTATGTGTTTTGGGATTTTGGGATGAAATGGGTTGATGGGTGATGACATTTTGATGAAACATATAGAAATTCATATTATGATGTTAGGTATCTAGATAGGTTGAGAATTGATGTTTTGATGATTTTTGGTAACTTCCACTATGTATGGATAGTTTTGATGAAAATAGATAGGATATTGATGTTGATGTGTATTTGGGTGAATATTGATGATTGTGGAACGTTTTTATGAAATAGAATAGGTTTTGGAGGAGTTTTGGTGATTGGAAAATAGGCTTGTGGTTTTAAGTTGAAATCGAAGTTTTGTGTCCGGATTTGATGATTTAGGTTGGATGTTTGGGTTTTGGATGTGTAATTTAGTTGGATTGTTGATGGATGTTTAGATGATGGAATTTGAAGTGTGTTTTAGGTGAAAAATTGAAGAAAAATGGCAAAGTGGTAGAAAAGGGGGTTAATGGGCGCGGGTGGCGCGCTTGCCACGCGCGGGCCCAGAATATGCCATCCCGATCGATCACGCCTAAGCGCCAATCGATCGGGGTCTGTTGATGTTTTAAATCGAAAACCAGAGAGGGCCGATCGATCGGCGCCGATGTAACGCCCCGAGTCTTCTGAACCCAGTTTGTTACTCATAAACTCAAACTTGACTAAGAAACTTTGGACCAAATTTAAAATTTTGCTCGAAAGTCTAAATTTGACATTTTCTAAAATCCCAAAACATTTAGAGACTTGCAGTGGAAATCATTTGAGCAAAAATAGAATTAAACAAAACTATAGAACAAAGTTTGAATAATCATTTGAGATGTTAGGGAACATTCGGCTAAAAGAAATGAAGGTTTAAATCGCGGAATACTTTGAAAGTTGCAAAAGTCAAACTCGTCTGCCGCTGTACAAAGTCAACAAGAGGGCAAAAATAAAACTAAAGGTCTCCACCGATGACGTCAGCCGGAAGAGTTGTTCTTCTAGCTTCAGCCGATCGCAAAACGACAAGTTTTGCTACTGCATCTACCGGTGACGTCAGCAGGATGATTCGTTCATCCCACCTCAGCAGATCACTAGACGACAAGTCTTTTACTCACGCCTTCCGGTATAAAATACTTGACATCATCCAGTTACAAAACGACAATTTACATCCTACATCTTCTGATGGATTTAACACATGACATCCACCGGTGACTAAACAACAAAACTTCTACTACATCATCCGATGGATTTAACACTCGACATCCTACCGGTCACTAAATGACAAATTACATTCTACATCTTCCGATGGATTTAACACCAGACATCCACCAGTCACAAAATGACAAATTTTCTACTTATATCTTCCGATGGCTTCCACTGAAGACATCTTCCGATAGACAACAGAACAACAACTCAGCATCTGCCAATAGACATCGTCTATCAATAGAGAACAGAGCGACATTTCAACTACTCCTTGCTATACAAACACAACTCTGACTACAAAAAAGAACGAACTTACTTCACTGTAACTATTCAGAAACAATTCAAAACATTGCATTACTCAAGATCCAGTAAGAACCAACATTAAAACTCAACAAAATACTATTATCAGAAAGATCTCAAAGTCATATTCAAAATATTGAAACCACTACTGTCATGAAATCTCAACACACTTAAATTGAAACATTGTCAACTAAACCTTCACACCAACAGACATCAGTTAAACCGCCTCATTAGGATACCAAAACGTGGCATGAATGTGATTCAACAACTTCGCCTATTCCTCAGTAAATTCAGAGAACTCTCCAGTAGTTACCTCAACACCTACATCACAAAACTTATCTATTAGCCTAATGCTAAGCAAGTAAAGCAATAATGAAATGATATCCTGAAACATAAAACATAAACATGTAGTTTCTACTTTCTCATCTCAGTTGTACATTCGTTCGTTTACTGATCTAATCCCTCAGTTCCCTTGGGAGTGGGATCAATTCTCCCAATGTTATACATCCTCTACTCGATTAAGGGGCGGATGAATTCCCTTAATAGCTATTCTGATCCCTCAGTTCCCTTGGAAGTGGGATCAGTTCTCCCAATGTTATACATCCTCTACTCGATTAAGGGGTGGATGAATTCCCTTAATAGCTATTACATTTCAATCTGTACTTGCCTTTCCGTGCCACTACATATAAATTCATTTTCGTATTCTTTCAAAAACATGATGCATAACACGCGGAAAATACTTAAGCATGCATAAACCTACTGTTTTGTGATGTAGGCCCGAAGGCACACTCAATACTTCACTGGTTGCTAACCACTTCGGGTTCTGCTCAAACCTAAAACCATAGACAATGTATTAGTTAAACTTCATTCTAAACTATCCAGGAGTCTAAGAAAATTAGTTTGGAAGCTCAGATCTTCGTGCATTCCCGATTCTGCACTTAACCCAAAACTACACTCATTCGCAACACTCCCAAAACACACACATTGTACTCCCTTTTTTATCTAACCGTCTAGTCATAAGGAAAAATGAAGGAACTCACCTAAGTCAGAGAAATCGCTGGAGAAATCGAAGGGAGGGCCTCCTAGAGCACTCTGCTAAGCTGAGGAGCTTAGAGTCAAAAAGAATTGGAAAACAGTGGCGGCTACAATGCATTAAATCCAAAAACCTATTCCTTAAATACGTTATCCATTTTAAATTTCCAATTACTCTTATGCCCTTGCTTAGTCATCCATTAACCCCACTTTTACTATTGTCATTAAAGTGTGTCATTAATTTAGAAAGAAAAAGACTTGGTTCTATAGAACCGGGTGTTACAGCCGAAGATCGTTTTTAAGTAGGAAAACAGAGAGGGCCCGATGGATCGGCCTTATGTCCCGATCGATCGGCGTTTATGGTTATTTTAGCTAGAGAAAACAGAGAAGACCCGATCGATCGGCCTTTGGTCTAGATCGATCGGCGTCACTTTTGAACCCCAATGTGGTTTTTTACAATTGACTTTCCAAAACACGTTTTATCCCAACCTTTTACGATACCTTTTTAACGTATTTTTACGAGCGATCCCCACGTATTTAAAGAATTTTAATGACCCAAAGAAAAACTGAGTCAACATTTTTTCGAAAAATGGTCTTAACCCCGTTTTAGTGATTTAGACGTTGACGAACTTAGGGTTAAGTTAGAGACCAAATGTCTAAATATGGATTGAACGCCCGAGTCCGTTCTCTAATGATTAAACGAATGAAAATGGAAGGAAATGAAAAATGCAATAAAAGAAAGAAAAAAAAATTTAAGTGAGAACGGGCGAGGGTAATTCACATGTACGTATACATGCACGCACGACACAGGTCGTGGCGGCACCGACATGGGGTCGGGGTCGTCACACGAAGTCCACTGGAAGTATCTTCCTTTCTTGGTGCAGTCTGTGATAGGAGCCACGATAGTGCTGAAATCCTTAATGAACCGTTGGTAGACCGAGACTTGTAGCACCCGGCTCTATTAAACCAAATTTAATTGCCAATTATAATGTGTTAATTTTATGGAAGAATTGAGGGAGAAAGTGATTAGGTTAGTAAATAACTATGTAAGGACAAAAGGGTAATTAGCAATTTTATAAATGGATAACGTATTTAAGGGAGGGTTTAATGAGGTTTAGCCGCCACTGTTTTCCCTCATTTTCCCTTCTCGGTAATCAGCTCAAGCACAACAGAGCTCCAGGCGATTTCCCTCTCCGACCCTCATTCCTCAAGCTAGGTGAGTTTTCCCATTTTATTTCTCGAGATTTTAGTGGCTAGATAGCAGAGATAGTGTAATGCGCGTATTTTGTTAATACTGCGAGTGGGTTGAGTTCGATTTTAGTACTGAGCCGAGAGTGTATGATGATTAAAGATTTCAAACGAGCCCCTTAGGTTTTAGAACGATTTAGGATAAGGTTAGTGGTGATCTAATCGGTATTTTTTCTTATGAAACTAGGCGAGCAAGGTTTCCAGAGTAGTTGAAACCGAGCGATTTCCAGGAGACCAGGTAAGTAAAGTTTGCTTGTGCCTTCGGGCCTACATCACAAAACGTTAGGATTGTGTTTACTTGGATGTGTCTGTGTGTGTTATGCATCATGTTTTAAAAGTATACGAAAATGAATTTGAATGCATGTTGGCATGGTAAGGATTGAACGTATTGAAACAGTTATGTGAATCAGTTTTACTGTTAAGGGAGCTAATCCAACCCTTAATGAGACAGCGGATATTTATACTTTGGGAGAGTTGATCCAACTCCCAATTTCACAGGGGGATCTGAACAGAGAATCAGCTTCACTGTTAAGGGAGCTAATCCAACCCTTAATGAGACAGAGGATATTTATACTTTGGGAAAGTTGATCCAACTCCAATTTCACAGGGGGATCTGAACAGAAACAACGCATGAACAACTGAGAGGAGAAAGTAGAAATTGCATGATTAGGAATTTATGTTTCGGCATTTCATTCTTTTCTTTCTATCATTGTTTTGCTTACTTAGCATTAGGCTAATAGGTGAGTTTTGTGATGTAGGTGAAGAAGTGACAGCAGGTAAATCCTCTGAGTTTATTGAGGGATAGACTGGTTGGGGAGCACATTCATGCCACGGACCTGGTGAACTGATGAGGCGATTTAACTGATGTCTGTTGGTGAGAAGGTTTAGTTGACAGTGTTTAAATTTAGAAATGTTAAGTTCCCATAACAGTAGTGGTTTCAGTACTTCGAACACGTTTTGAGATTTTTCTGATAACGGTGGTCTGTTGACTTTTAAATGTTATTTTTACTGGATTTGATTAATGTAGTGGTTTGAGTTGTTTCTGAATGGTCTTGGAAAAGTAAGCAAATTCATTTCTGTAATTAGTGTTTTGTATTGTATAGTGAGGAATGGTTGAAATGTACTCTGTTTTCTACCGGTAGTTGATGTCTATCGGTAAATGTTGAGTTATGCTGTCAATCGGAAGATGTCTTCAGAAAACCATCGGATGATGTAGGTTTAAGTCCATCGGAAGATGTCTTCAGAAAAGCCATCGGATGATGTAAGTTTAAGTCCATCGGAAGATGTCTTCAGAAAAGCCATCGGATGATAGTCCATCGGAAGATGTCTTCAGAAAAGCCATCGGATGATGTAGGTTTAAGTCCATCGGAAGATGTCTTCAGAAAAGCCATCGGATGATGTAGGTTTAAGTCCATCGGAAGATGTCTTCAGAAAAGCCATCGGATGATGTAGGTTTAAGTCCATCGGAAGATGTCTTCAGAAAAGCCATCGGATGATGTAGGTTTAAGTCCATCGGAAGATGTCTTCAGAAAAGCCATCGGATGATGTAGGTTTAAGTCCATCGGAAGATGTCTTCAGAAAAGCCATCGGATGATGTAGGTTTAAGTCCATCGGAAGATGTCTTCAGAAAAGCCATCGGATGATGTAGGTTTAAGTCCATCGGAAGATGTCTTCAGAAAAGCCATCGGATGATGTAGGTTTAAGTCCATCGGAAGATGTCTTCAGAAAAGCCATCGGATGATGTAGGTTTAAGTCCATCGGAAGATGTCTTCAGAAAAGCCATCGGATGATGTAGGTTTAAGTCCATCGGTTTCGGATAAGCCATCAGATGAGTGTAAAAGTCTTTTGTCGTTTAGTGGCCGGTGGATGTCGTGTGTTAAATCCACCGGAAGATGTAGGTTTAAATCTATCGGATGAAGGAAATCATCTGGCTGACGTCATCGGAAGTTGTAGAGAGTATTTTTGTCGTTTAGTCACCGGTGGATGCGTGAGTAAAACTACCGGAAGATGGAGAGAAATTTTGCGTTTTATGACCGGCTATGATGTCTCTGTTCTGTTTTCTGTTTTTAGCCTTTTCCGTTGACTTGGTTCAGCGGCAGGTGAGTCTGACTTTCGCCACCTTTAAAGCAACTCGCGGTTTAAACTTTTATTTTCCCTTGGTCAACTATTTCTAACATTTCGCCCGATTATCCAAACACTTTTTTTTACGATTTCGTTTAACTCTATTTTTGTTTAAATGATTTCCGCTGCAAGCAAAAAAAACGTGATAGAAAGTTTAGTCATGTACGGGGTTTGTGTGACCAACCGGGTTCAGATAACTCGGGGCGTTACAAGACTAGTCCATGAAAACTTTGCACCTCTGATAACCCTGTAGGGCTAGGCCAATCCTTATGGCCTTAATCTTAGTCTCATCTACCTCCATTCCATCTTTCATGATGCAAAACCCTAAGAAGTAAACCCTTTCATGTGCAAACAAACACTTCTTGATGCGAAAAAGGGACCAAGAAATACACTTGCAGAAGACTCAAATGATAACAGAGGGGTCGGTGCTGGAAGAGCACCCAAACAGACACTAAAACATGTAAAAATAGAGGAGAAGAAAACATGAAATGGTGAAATGGTGGTGAGATAGGTGTTGGGTATTACATGTTAATACTACTTGTAAATACCTCATTGGATTGAAGGGGTTCCTTGCCGGTCCGTTTGGCGACCAAAGTGCCGTTGGAAGAAACTGCTTCGCAGACGAAGGAGTTCCAACAACAGGATGAAAGGCCCTGGAAACTAAATGCTTCTCTCTCGGAAGAGACCGATGGGGGAATGAGATGTGAGAGAATGCATGTGGTTGGCCCAAAAACATCATGTTGTTTTGGGTGAGAATTCCTTTGCGTACAAAGGATTCACAGCGTCAGGGAGGTATTTTGTCCTGCTTCTTATTAACTCCAACTTAGAGAGAGCGAGGAGAGAATGATGGATGTAAGAGTAACTCCAAGTAACCTTGAACTTGGTAGAGCAATTGTGGTGACTCATTTGGTGTTACGCACTAGTGAAGAACACCAAAGGAACCTCACGGAGAAACTCCGACAATGATGCTAACTTCTATATTTTCCAAATATTCAATCGATTAACTAAACTTTAAAATAGCTTGCAATGAAGCTTAAATAGAACGAGGAGAAGAATCGACAGAGGAAGAGGAGAAAATCTTCAGATAGCCGTTGGAAGCTTTGACCAAAATATAGCCGTTGGAATGTATGGCTCCGCCACGTGTGTTGTTGGCTACCTCTCGTGTGTGCGCGCCTTCGATCCAGCCTTCGTCCATGCGCACCAGCTGCTGCTCGTACGCGCCCTGCTGCGCCTATTTGCCTCCCGAGCGCTCATCCTTGCTGCTGCGCACCCATCCTTGCTCAACATCTTCTCTTGTGAACCAATCATTGATCACTCAAGCTTTCTTAAAACTAAACAAAATATCCAAATATCCTAAACAATAATAAGGCTATAAGTTTGCTCAATTACAATCAAAGAAGGCTAAAGTTTGCCAAATGCTAAGGTTTACTAAACATAAAATATGAGAATAGCTTGGTTACATAATTTGATAAGGGAAGACAAATTCTCTCTTCAACGAATCCATTCCAAGCTTTAAAAGGATCTTTTCTTACAAAACTCACAAATCGGTTAGTAGACAAAATTAGTTAAACTTCACACCTTTGTTCGTGCTCGACGGTTCGGGATCGAAGGCACATTATCCTCTCCGGGTGATTGAGGATTTTTCCTCAAATGCAGAGGTTGGCCAATGATGTCGGTGAACTTCCAAGTTAATTCAATTACTAGAACCTTTTGAATGACCATTAAAAAGAGGAACTATAGTTATCATAAGGTCTCACAATAACAAAATTGTTATATGAAATTCTTTATTTCAACATTGGCTAAATAAGATGTTTACAAAATCAGCACAAGCATAAAAATAACATGCTCAGTTTTGTAGAATGAGAATAGTTTAAATACCAAACAGAATTTTGGTTCAAAAAGAACAACAATAGGAAAAATTCCTCAGTAAAACACTCTAGTTAAGTAGTATGACAAATGATGTTCAAGTATGGGAATTACCTTTGATTATGTGAAGAAAAAAAAAACAATAATCTCATGCAAAGGAACACACAACAATAATCAGAACCGCACACCATAATGTCCATGCAATAAAACAACACACAAAACCAGAGAACAAGATAGATCATGTGATGATAAGTAAAATACCGTAAGAACCAAAACAATACTTGCAACATGGGTTAACTTGGGTTTAGCAAGAAGACGTAGCAAACAGTTTGAGGAATTTTTTTTTTCATACTTTCGGTATTCTCGGGTCTTACCAAAGACACCCCAAATCCAATAAGTTTAAGACTCAAACAACATCAGATATTCAACGAAACATTAATGCAACAATGCTCTCCATCAACAATCCAAAGAGTCTCTCATTAGAATAGAAACTTGTTGTAAAACAGAGAAATGCAAATGGGTAGAAGGTGAAACTTACCAGTTAAGCCAAAATTACCTTGCAGCTTCTTAAGTAGAGTTATGCGTGGTTGAAATGGCGTGGAAGGAAAAGACCCATGAAAAAGAAATTGATCCACAAAAATGATGCATTCATAATAGGAATGAAAACAAAATCATCACAATGATAATCGAGAAACAAGCAAACACTTCACAAAAACTAATCTTTTCAAACGATAATATACTGGATACTAAACAGAGAATTAGTCATTTCAGTGATGCAAAACAAAATTTCCTACATACGTGGATTACTTCAGTTTAGCAAACAACAGCATCGAAAACAAAAAAAAAAAAGAATTAGAATGCTAGTGTGCAACAGTATTAGTCTGAAATTGAACGGCAATAGAATCTCTTGCAACTTAAAACACACTAAACAAATACTGCAGCTAAGTTTCTTAAACAATCAAACTTTTGTTTAAATCTGACAATAGTTCATGTAATCATTGGGCATTTGGTTTAGAAAAAGAACTAGTAAAATACTCAAGAAAAATAGATGGGTTATCAAAGCAGAATCATGTTCAAGTGATATAGATTAACGCTAGACAAACAAAAAACAGATTCATGCTTTAGACTCAACAATATGATGCAAACAATTTGGTTAACCAACAATAATGTGTTTAGTCTTGAATTCATAATCATGTTTTCAACAAAAGATTCATGCTTAAAAAAACAGAAAACATGTTTATGCTGTGAGACACAATAAGCAATCTGTAAAATTAAATAGAACAACTATGCTAAACATAACTAAACACAACCTAAATAACTAACAGAATTCCATAATGGTTAGGCATGAAAACTTTATCGATTTAGCAAAACAAGAACAAACAGCAGAAAATTTGTCCTAAACATCTATAAAAACAACACAACAAAGACGCAAAAACCAAATACTAAACAAAAGCAACAAATAAAACAAAAGGACTCGGTTGTGCACTAATTACCAATTAGATAAAGATTAGTTATGCAAACCACTTGCAACTAACCAGGGTTCGATCACAACTAGTACAACAATTAAAACACAAGACTCAATCTAAAATAGGTCCTAAACATTTAATTAAACAGCACAACAAAACACAAGTTAATCAAACAAAATAAATTTGTAACTAATATCAAATGTAATGATATCGGGTGTAGTGACCCTTACCAATATCCTAGTTTTCGTATTATTTTTTTTTATCCTTATAAATTTCGTAACATTTGAGCATAAATTTAAATCGTAGACTAATCGTAGAATTGTTTGAAAACTATTTATAAACCATATAAATAAATGTAACACCCGAGTTTTCAGGTTTCCGCTCTAGGGGTATTTTCATAAAATAATAAATTAAGGTCTTTTCTCGAACGGGAAGCCATACTAGAGCCCTAGGAATTTGTGAGGATTTTTAGAGAAATAAGAAAGATTTTAGAAATCCAAATCGATAGAGTAATGCTAGAGTTTCCGTTTTCGCCCTTTTAGTATTTTTATTCGTAAAAATAGTAATTTAAGCCATTTTGCAAACGGAATGTTTCATAAGAACCCTAAGAATAGATTTGAATATTTGGAGAAATAGGGAAGTTTCAGAGGAACCAAATCGATAGACGAAATGACGAATTAACCAAATAACTAAACTTAAGGGCAAAAGAGTAATTCATAAGGTTTGATTTATTAAAAACCAAACCTTTTCCCCCTCGTCATTTACGTTTCCAGCAAAAGGGAGGAAAATCCCTCTCCCTCACATTTTCTCTCCTCCCCCCTCCACGTTGTTTCTCTAACGCCGATCGACACTCCCTCCTCCGACGATTCTTCTTCGATTTTCTTCCTCAAATCAACGTTCTAGGTAAGTTCCAAGCTTTAGGCGAGTTTTTAATTAGTTTTTAGGGTGTTATTTGGTTAGGGTTAATTTGAGTTAGGGTTGAGAAATTATCGGATTTGGTTAGAAATCGTTAGTTTAAGGATATTATGTCCATTGATGATGCATTTGTCATTATTTAGATAGCCTAAATGGATTAATGGTGCATGGGTGATTGTTAGGTTAAATTTGGAGTTGTTGAAGGTTGTAAAATCTCCATTAATAGAGTTTGGTATTTTGTGAGCACCACGTGCTCGATGAAATGCCCAAATGGAGAAGATGGAAATTTTAGGAGGAATTGCCTTAGCTAGGAACTTTGTTTGACTTTGGGATTCATTTATTATGGATCGGTTTTAATGCCTTTACTTGTGAAATGCCTTAGGTGAAGACGACTTCCGGACGGTGCTCGGCTTGCTAAGGATGCCAGGTAAGTTGATGTTAGGTTTCCGGCCCTTAAGGCCCTACATCGTGTCAACGCTAGGTTTTGTGTTTGATGATGATTTTCTGATTGTGGGGTTTAATGGGTCGGGTAGCCTAGGATGTTAGCTATTGTTTGTTAGTTTCGTTTTGAGCAATGTATGTTCATGCACGTTGTGAATTGTTTGATGGTATGTTATGTGTAAATTCCTCATCCATCTTGTTTTCCCAAACGACATATGAAATGTTCCCATGCATGAATTATGAAAAGGAAAGATAACGATTAAGTGTGGGTTGGGATAGTATGGCCATATCAACAAAACTAATGTCACTGTCCACGCGTTGGATCATGAATACGGCCGAAAGGATTATGTACTCGCACTTGGCTTGCTCCCTGGCACAATCCCCACCTTAATTCATGTCAATGAAAAGAAAAAGAATAAGAACAAGTAAATGAACATGTTTTATGAAAAACCATGCATTCATGCATATGTCATGTATAGTACATTCTCTTACTAAGCATTAGGCTTAATGTTTATGTTTTATGATGTAGGTAACAAGAACGAAGGTGAGGAACATTCCCACGATGATCAAGTATAGGTGGTCGCTGGATGGGTACTCGTGGCGACGGCATGTGTTTTGGCTAGGCGTGATGACCCGTGGGGGGGTACTCCGAGCGGTTTTGTGGTAATTGGAAGTGAACTAGTTTTAATGATTAGTGATGTGATGAATTTTAGGAAGTATGGTGTAGTTTGACGTTTTGAGAATTTATCGTAGAGTTAGACTTGGAATTGTGATATTTTGAATGATTCGATAAATGCAATTGTTTTAGGAAAGTTTTAGGGATTTGGAAGTTTATGGAGATATTTGTTTTGTGCATTGGGTTGGATTGTTATTTGATGATTTTACGTATTTTAAGCCGTATGGATTAGCTCGGTTTTTAGAGCGATCCATGCCGTTTGTTTTTACAAATTTTAAACACGTGTTCGGGTATGTGTAGGAGTCGGGAATTTCGGGGGTTTTAGGATTTTGTGTTTAAGAAGGTTAGAGGAATGATCTTTGTAAGTTTAAGGTGAAAGGTAAGAGTTTGGGAAAGAAAAATTGGTTAAGGGTAAGGATAAAGGGGGAGGGGCGCACGCAGTGTAGGCGCTGGTGCGCTCAGGCCAGGCGTGGCGGGCACTGCTGGGCACACCTAGAATGTTGCCCAGGCGATCGATCGTGCCTGAGGCGCGATCGATCATGGTTTTGGGTCGTTTTTAGTCGGGAAAGCCGAGCTGGCTCGATCAATCGGGCTTTGGGCACGATCGATCGTGGTTTTGGGTTATTTTTAGTTGGGAAACCCGAGCTAGCCCGATCGATCGGACTTTGGGCGCGATCGATCCTGGTTGGCATTTTCTTTTATTTTCGACTTTTCAAAACCTGTTCAACCCGACCTTTTACGATACTTTTTAAACGTATTTCACGGGCAACCTCCACGTATTTTAAAGGATTTTAAGGGCCCAGAAACCGAGTCGACGTTTTTTCGAGAAAGGGTTTTTACTTCGTTTTAATGATTTAAAAGTTAACGAAATTTATGACCGGTTGGTTTTAGTGTGTTGTGTAAAAATGAAAAATTTCATGAGAACTAGCCGATGGTTTAAGGTTACGATTACGTCATGGTCTGTCCGTGACGGCCCTGACCGGGTTGGGGTCGTTACAATAAAAACATTAAAACAATTTAAATAAAACCTAAAAAATTATTTAAAACAAATTAAAATTAACAAAACAATCGGCCAGGGGTAGAAGGGACAATTGTCCCAAAAAGTTGAGGGGCGATCGATCGCCCAAAACTGGCAATCGATCGCCCAAAACTGGCGATCGATCGCCAGTGTAATGACCCCAACCCCGTAGGGCCGTCACAGAACTTGACTTTACATTGACATAACTTTGACCTAAGCCCTCGTATTTTCGCATAAGATTTTTCATTTTTACTTAATACTTTAAAAGAAAACGGACATAGACAATTGACCCACCTCATTTTTTTTTTCTATTTTTCTCCCTTTCTTTCAACTGCACTTCTTCCATAAACTTACCCCGAACATTTCTAAACATAAAATACCTCAACCCTCAAAATCCCAACTCAAAACGGAGTCCAAAAACATATCCGAAAACGTATTAAAATTCACGAAAACGAACTGCGTGGATCCCTCTAAAAATCGAGCGTATCCTTACCTGTTTTAAAATAACCAAACAGTTCCAGTATATTTCTAAAATTAAGACTCCACATTCTAAACGTTCTACTTCCACTACATATATATCAAACTCAACTTTTCATACATTTTTCAAAAAAATCATCTATCCACATACATAGACACTTCCGTTCACTTTCTTAATCAAAACGATACGTAAACATACCCAAAACAGACACGTCCACATACTAACCACAGACACATACAAACCACGGTCGGAATCGCCCTAACAATATTGCCGGGTTGCCGCCATAGTTGTACTCCTCCAACCGCATCTGAAATCTTTGTGTGCTCGTGGAAACTCACCGTACATGTTCTTCCCCACCTACATCACAGAACTCAAACTATAAGCCTAATGCTTAGCAAGTAGTGACAATATGAATTTAAAACATTTTACTTAACATATGCAGTTTCTACAGTTTCATCGTACATAATCATTTCGTTTCAGTTTATATCGTTTCCATCGTACATACATGTAATCCTCTACCAATGGAGGGCGAATTAGTTTCTCTATCTCTAGACGTTCCACAACTTCATCTGAAGGGTGAACCACTTCTCTCAGACGTTCCACATTTTACATCTGAAGGGTGAACCACTTCCCTCAGACACTATACATTTTCGTTTTACATCGTTGTAGTTTCTACGTTCAAATCGTGAAATCATATGCTAAAACATTTTCGTACTTTTTCTAAAACATGATGCATAGTCTAAACATACTTAAAACATGCAAACAAATCCTAACGTCCTGTGATGTAGGCCAAAAGGGCAACGCATAAACATACACTACTTACCTGGCGTCCTTAGCAATTTGTCTCTATCTGAAATCTTAACTGTGGAACCTGAAAAACCTAAATATCAAAACATTGCATTAGAACTCGCTCAGCATAACTAAACTCTCATTTTCGTGAAAACATCTCAAACTACTATTTCTAGCCTAATCCAACTAAAACCTAACTAAGCGGGCCACTAATTTGGGTTCAGTAAAAACTGACCCGAAACTTCAAACGTGAATAACTTTTGCGCCGGTTGTCAGAATCGAACGATTCCAGCGGCCACATACTCCACTAATAACCTATTTTAATCTGCGAAAAGGAAATTTAAAACAAACGACCATAGCTAGGTCAAAATGGCAAAAACCCGATTCTGCCCTTCACCCGAAATTTCCACCATTTCTGATTTTCTATCAATTCTCACTCATTTCCACACCAATCGACCACATATACCGTCAATTAGAATAATCTAACCAAAAATCAAAGTTTCCAATTAAGAAAACCCTAGGCTCAAACTCGGGTCCCCTGTTTCCAGCTCAACCCGAGCACCATGCTGCTCGGCGATCTACGCCGGCATTAAGCTCGGCAATACAACGCCGAGAGCAGCCAAAAACGGCCGGTGATCGGAGCTCAACGCAGCTCGTCACCCTCGGCCACAAACCGAGCAAGAACAGGGCCAAAAATAAAGCTTACCGTTCGGTTTGTGCGCGAAGACGGTCGGAAATGGCAGCCCTGGAATCGCCGACGTTTTCTGGCTGGAAAACGTCGAGGAATTGCGTGTGGACGTCGGAGGAGAGTCGTCGCTCGGCTCTCTCTGTCGTCGGGAGCTCAGCAGCAGAATGGGTTCTTCGTGAAGCCATTCTGTTTTAAATAAAAATTATAATTTTTACTTACCAAATTACTTAAATGCCCTTCCCTCAATTATATGTTTAATTCTTTAATTAGTCTATCGATTCGGTTTCTCTGCAATTTCTTTATTTCTCCAAATATTCCAATTTAATCTTAGAGTTCTAACAAAACTCACCGTTCACAAAACGGACTTATTTTGCTATTTTTACGAATTAACATACTAAAAGGCTAAAACGGGAACTCTAGCATTACTCTTTCGATTTGGATTTTTAAAATTTTACTTATTCCTCCAAAAATTCCCATTAATTCCTAGAGCTCTAAAGAAACATTCTGCTCAAGAAAATACTTTAATTTGCTATTTTACGAAAATAACCTAAGAAATTAGAAAACCCTAAGATCCGAAAACCCGGGCGTTACATCCTTCCCTTCTTAAATGAAATTTTGTCCTCAAAATTGTTGCTTAGTCAATCCTCTTATTTCTCACTCCAATGCTACCACCGTAATTACTGTTGCAATACTAAATCTTGATTACACTATAGCCTTAATCACCTATCGGGTAATGACAATTCTTAGATTTTCAAAGTTGTGATTCTCCTAACTATGCATTTGTAACTCAATCACTCATACGTCCATTGCTTTCAACCTAATCCATCATCACTTAATCTCTCAAATCTCCCCCAACTCAACCTCCACTCTAGTTTTCCTCGAATTAAATTCAATCGTTTCCCTACTTTTCTCATACCACATCAATCTAATGCATCTATAACCATCATAATTCCTCGAAGCTTCTTCTATTACTTAATACGGAGGACCTAATACATAGCCTTCTTATTCTAATTCTTCCGCTTCCAAGTCCTCCTATACCTTACCATCAAATTTCTAATCCATCACTCGCACCCATACACCCATGGACATTGGGCAAACATGACGTTCCATTAGTCACTCCAACACAATCCTAGTACTCGGGGCTCTGAATACTTAAATTTACCCCCTTTTCTTTCAAAGTATTCTCGAAGTTGCTATACTTGTGTCCACTATGCTCGATTTATCCCACTTTCACCTTGGTTGTCACCAAACACTATCAAATTCTTAGGTCTACTAATTCCTTAAACCATTCTTTCAATACTTCAACGGTGCAAAGACACTTCGACGTAACTTATGAGTCGTAATTTACCTAAACCTTTTCACTTATCTCACATGAAACACTAAACACCTAAATGCTAACCTTCTTATTTTAACTCTCAATTAAACCTAAAGGCCTTTACACTTAACCTTATAAATCTATACACAATTCTAAATCTATCCTATCATCCTTTTTACCTTACATCGCATAGTTCCTATTTTCCTCATTCAAAATTTCCTATATTTTCCCAATTTGCACACCACTAGATTCTAATGAATTAAACCTCAACTTTCAACCTTCCCTTTTTCCTACTTCATAAACTACATAATACCAATTCTAATCATTTCCCTAAGTTTCTCAACACATAAACAAATATTTATTTCCTCTCAGGGTTTTCTCTAAAATTCACTAATTAATCTATCCACTTCTGCTTTCTCAAAAATCAGGTCCTAAGTATTCTCCTCAATCCTTTACATCAATTTCCTCAAACGGCTATCTTGTTAGCAACCTTGTTGCAGATAATTTAACGCCTTAAATCCAAATCTCCTTACCTCCCTAGTCCTTGAGTCTAGTTCAAACATGCTACATAACTTCTATACGACTTATCCTAACATTTCTACTTTAGCATCTTCTATAATTAATTAAAATGAAACATACCTGCAACTACGGTGGGCTGCTCTTCGTTGTCTGTACTATTGAGGGAGAAGATTCTTGGCAATACTCTTGTGAGTCCTTTGTTCCGTGTCGGGCAGTCTCTGGCAAGATGACCCGTCCTATTGCAAACAAAGCACTACCCTTTACCTTTCTTAGGACAGTTCTTGGAGAGATGACCTACCTCTTGACACTTGAAACACCTTCCTAGATTCTTCTTTGGACAGTCCGTAGAAATATGACCTTGCTCATTACAGATAAAACATCGGCCCAAACCTGCCTTGCACACCCCATCATGGAACTTCTTACACGTTGGGCATTGAGGGAACTGCGAATATCCAAAGGCACGTTTTCCATTTCCTTGACTAATTTCTTCATCACTCGTCATCTTTGTGCCCCTTGGTGGTTGTTGTTCTTTGTCACTTTGTTGAGTCATAGATTCTCTGAAGGGCTTTCTCGACATTTCTCTTTGTCGTTGTAGTTTCATTTCAATATCATCCAGTTCTAACGCCTTGGCCACAACCAAATGGTACGGCACGTCGTCGATGCCTGCAGGCTTTACTCCTTTCAGAATCTCCAACTTTAAACCTTCCACAAACTGAAAAACTTTGTCCTCATCGTTGCCAACCAAAGGACCTGCATAGTGAGATAAAGATTCAAACCTTTGTACATACTCGGCCACTGTTCCCATTTGGCGTAGTTTTGAAAACTCTGCTCTCTTGTTGGCTCGGTGAGTGCGACTAAAATACTTGTTGTAGAATGTCGTCTTGAACTGTTCCCACGTCATAACCTTCTTATCCGTAGCGGCCATCACTGTATCCCACCAGAAAATGGCATTCTTATCCAAGTTAAATACCGCACACGTTACCTTGTCGGTTTCCTCTACCTTAGCATACGCAAACATGCTCTCGATCTTGCAAATCCACTCCTCGGCGCAAGTGGGATCCGAAGACTGTCCATCGAATGTCGGAGGCCTAAGCCATCTAAACCTTTCTCCACCTTGGTCTTGAGAATCGTTACCTTGTCCATTTCGATTTAGCAAAACCCCTATCTGTTCTGACTGTTGGCGTAATATATCCATAAACTGGCTATTGGGATCTATTCGAGGTTGCTTAGGTACTCATGGCCTTTTCTTGTACCTAGAAATGTTAGAAAACACAAAACACTATAAACATCTATAGATCATTACTTAAACTTAAACACTTACAGTTGGCGAAGCACTTCCATGGGGCAAGTGGGATTGTTAGGTAATCAACTGAACGATTGCGACCACGTGTCTCTGATACCATAACTACAACGACCCCAACCCCGTAGGGCCGTCACAGGACTTGACTTTACATTGACATAACTTTGACCTAAGCCCTCGTATTTTCGAATAAGATTTTTCATTTTTACTTAACACTTTAAAAGAAAACGGACATAGACAATTGACCCACCTCATTTTTTTTTCTACTTTTCTCCCTTTCTTTCAATTGCACTTCTTCCATAAACTTACCCCGAAAATTTCTAAACATAAAATACCTCAACCCTCAAAATCCCAACTCAAAACGGAGTCCAAAAACATATCCAAAAACGTATTAAAATTCACGAAAACAAACTGCGTGGATCGCTCTAAAAATCGAGCGTATCCTTACCTGTTTTAAAATAACCAAACAGTTCCAGTATATTTCTAAAATTAAGACTCCACATTCTAAACGTTCTACTTCCACTACATATATATCAAACTCAACTTTTCATACATTTTTCAAAAAAATCATCTATCCACATACATAGACACTTCCGTTCACTTTCTTAATCAAAACGATACGTAAACATACCCAAAACAGACACGTCCACATACTAACCACAGACACATACAAACCATGGTCGGAATCGCCCTAACAATATTGCCGGGTTGCCGCCATAGTTGTACTCCTCCAACCGCATCTGAAATCTTTGTGTGCTCGTGGAAACTCACCGTACATGTTCTTCCCCACCTACATCACAGAACTCAAACTATAAGCCTAATGCTTAGCAAGTAGTGACAATATGAATTTAAAACATTTTACTTAACATATGCAGTTTCTACACTTTCATCGTACATAATCATTTCGTTTCAGTTTATATCGTTTCCATCGTACATACATGTAATCCTCTACCAATGGAGGGCAGATTAGTTTCTCCATCTCTAGACGTTCCACAACTTCATCTGAAGGGCGAACCACTTCCCTCAGACGTTCTATATTTTTTGGATGTTCCACATTTTACATCTGAAGGGTGAACCACTTCCCTCAGACGTTCTATATTTTTTGGATGTTCCACATTTTACATCTGAAGGGTGAACCACTTCCCTCAGACGTTCTATATTTTTTGGATGTTCCACATTTTACATCTGAAGGGTGAACCACTTCCCTCAGACGTTCTATATTTTTTGGATGTTCCACATTTTACATCTGAAGGGTGAACCACTTCCCTCAGACGTTCTATATTTTTTGGATGTTCCACATTTTACATCTGAAGGGTGAACCACTTCCCTCAGACGTTCTATATTTTTTGGATGTTCCACATTTTACATCTGAAGGGTGAACCACTTCCCTCAGACGTTCTATATTTTTTGGATGTTCCACATTTTACATCTGAAGGGTGAACCACTTCCCTCAGACGTTCTATATTTTTTGGATGTTCCACATTTTACATCTGAAGGGTGAACCACTTCCCTCAGACGTTCTATATTTTTTGGATGTTCCACATTTTACATCTGAAGGGTGAACCACTTCCCTCAGACGTTCTATATTTTTTGGATGTTCCACATTTTACATCTGAAGGGTGAACCACTTCCCTCAGACGTTCTATATTTTTTGGATGTTCCACATTTTACATCTGAAGGGTGAACCACTTCCCTCAGACGTTCTATATTTTTTGGATGTTCCACATTTTACATCTGAAGGGTGAACCACTTCCCTCAGACGTTCTATATTTTTTGGATGTTCCACATTTTACATCTGAAGGGTGAACCACTTCCCTCAGACGTTCTATATTTTTTGGATGTTCCACATTTTACATCTGAAGGGTGAACCACTTCCCTCAGACACTATAAATTTTCGTTTTACATCGTTGTTGTTTCTACGTTCAAATCGTGAAATCATATGCTAAAACATTTTCGTACTTTTTCTAAAACATGATGCATAGTCTAAACATACTTAAAACATGCAAACAAATCCTAACGTCCTGTGATGTAGGCCAAAAGGGCAACGCATAAACATACACTACTTACCTGGCGTCCTTAGCAATTTGTCTCTATCTGAAATCTTAACTGTGGAACCTGAAAAACCTAAATATCAAAACATTGCATTAGAACTCGCTCAGCATAACTAAACTCTCATTTTCGTGAAAACATCTCAAACTACTATTTCTAGCCTAATCCAACTAAAACCTAACTAAACGGGCCACTAATTTGGGTTCAGTAAAAACTGACCCGAAACTTCAAACGTGAATAACTTTTGCGCCGGTTGTCAGAATCGAACGATTCCAGCGGCCACATACTCCACTAATAACCTATTTTAACCTGCCAAAAGGAAATTTAAAACAAACGACCATAGCTAGGTCAAAATGGCAAAAACCCGATTCTGCCCTTCACCCTAAATTTCCACCATTTCTGATTTTCTATCAATTCTCACTCATTTCCACACCAATCGACCACATATACCGTCAATTAGAATAATCTAACCAAAAATCAAAGTTTCCAATTAAGAAAACCCTAGGCTCAAACTCGGGTCCCCTGTTTCCAGCTCAACCCGAGCACCATGCTGCTCGGCGATCTACACCGGCATTAAGCTCGGCAATACAACGCTGAGAGTAGCCAAAAATGGCCGGTGATCGGAGATCATTGCAGTTCGTCACCCTTGGCAACAAACCGAGCAAGAACAGGGCCAAAAATTGAGCTTACTGTTCAGTTTGTGCGCGAAGACGGTCGGAAATGGCAGCCCTAGAATCGCCGACGTTGTCTTTGCAGGAAAACATCGAGGAATCACTGGGGACGTCGGAGGAGAGTCGTCGCTTGGCTCTCTCTGTTGTCGGGAGCTCAGCAACAGAATGGCTTCTTCGTGAAGCCATTCTGTTTTTGTAACACCCGACAACTTCAACCAGGTCACTTCCTAAACTGTATTAACGATCACGAATATTCAATCTTCACGGTTTAAGATTTTATGCCAAGCTTAATTAATTACATGTGGATCTAAACTAGGTTGAGTGGCAAAGTTGTAATAATGGAGGATTGAGGCCAGTATTTAAAGAAAAAGGAAAGAATTCAAACCTCATTTAAACCGCTGTAGCCGACATCCTCAATTCCCAGCGATTTCTTCTCTCCCAAGCTCTCGCTCTCTGTCAGCTGGAAATCCCTCCTTCGACGATCGGTTTCCTTACTGCTTCTCGGCTACTTTGTGCTCGAGGTACGAGTTTGTCAATGTAACTATCTTTCAGTCGTTAAGCTCTTTTTCAGCTATGTGTTGAGGTTCTGGATTCTTCAATGGCCGAGTATTAGTAAGGATATTTAAAATCTGAATGTAGTAATGTCATTCCGAATCGATTTTGGACATTAAACAAACAATCCTGAGATATCGCTTATCGAATCTGTCTGTTCTGGGTTTTGGGTTTCAAACTGCATAGGGAACTATACTAAGGATTCAGGAGTGACTATAGCTATTAGATCCTAGGATGACTTGTTATTAGAACTAATAGGATTTTGTTTTAACTACTGCAATGTAAATCTTTTAGGTGAGGAAGTTGGAAGAGAATGGAGCTCAAATTGCTAAGGAGACCAGGTAAGTGAATGTACAGGTTTCTTGGTCATTAGGACCCTACATCAAAGGATGCTAGGTAGAAACTCATATGATGAATAGAAGTTTCCCTTATGCTACTGTTTATTGTTTATGCTGATGATTAGCTCAGTGGTAAAGTTTCATGTCGAATGGTACTCAGTTCTTTAGCTTGATGATTTAAGAATTTCCATGTCCATGCATCATGAATGTTTTATGCATATGAAAATGTTTTAAGAGCATGTCTTCGCATGAACAAGATAAGAACTTAAAACTTATGTAACGTGAATTAAGAGAGGGTTGGGGGTGGTTTGGCGTATGTCACTGTCCAAAAGAAGGACCATGATACGACCCGCAAGGGAACTATGTGCACTCTCACTGTCAAACCCCCTTTACCGGCACAAATCCCCTCTTAATCAACACAACTTAAACGAAGAATATGATCAATGACTATGAATGATGAATATGATCAATGACTATGAATGATGAATAGATCATGATATGATGATGATATGACATGACTGACTATGATTGATGAATATGATCCATGACTATGATTGATGAATATGATCCATGACTATGATTGATGAATATGATCCATGACTATGAATGATGAATATGATCAATGACTATGAATGATGAATATGATCAATGACTATGAATGATGAATATGATCAATGATTATGAATGATGAATATGATCAATGACTATGAATGATGAATATGATCCATGACTATGATTGATGAATATGATCAATGACTATGAATGATGAATATGATCAATGACTATGAATGATGAATATGATCAATGACTATGAATGATGAATATGATCCATGACTATGAATGATGAATATGATCAATGACTATGAATGATGAATATGATCAATGACTATGAATGATGAATATGATCAATGACTATGAATGATGAATATGATCAATGACTATGAATGATGAATATGATCAATGACTATGAATGATGAATATGATCAATGACTATGAATGATGAATATGATCAATGACTATGAATGATGAATATGATCAATGACTATGAATGATGAATATGATCAATGACTATGAATGATGAATATGATCAATGACTATGAATGATGAATATGATCAATGACTATGAATGATGAATATGATCAATGACTATGAATGATGAATATGATCAATGACTATGAATGATGAATATGATCAATGACTATGAATGATGAATATGATCAATGACTATGAATGATGAATATGATCAATGACTATGAATGATGAATATGATCAATGACTATGAATGATGAATATGATCAATGACTATGAATGATGAATATGATCAATGACTATGAATGATGAATATGATCAATGACTATGAATGATGAATATGATCAATGACTATGAATGATGAATATGATCAATGACTATGAATGATGAATATGATCAATGACTATGAATGATGAATATGATCAATGACTATGAATGATGAATATGATCAATGACTATGAATGATGAATATGATCAATGACTATGAATGATGAATATGATCAATGACTATGAATGATGAATATGATCAATGACTATGAATGATGAATATGATCAATGACTATGAATGATGAATATGATCAATGACTATGAATGATGAATATGATCAATGACTATGAATGATGAATATGATCAATGACTATGAATGATGAATATGATCAATGACTATGAATGATGAATATGATCAATGACTATGAATGATGAATATGATCAATGACTATGAATGATGAATATGATCAATGACTATGAATGATGAATATGATCAATGACTATGAATGATGAATATGATCAATGACTATGAATGATGAATATGATCAATGATTATGAATGATGAATATGATCAATGACTATGAATGATGAATATGATCCATGACTATGATTGATGAATATGATCCATGACTATGAATGATGAATATGATCAATGACTATGAATGATGAATATGATCAATGACTATGAATGATGAATATGATCAATGACTATGAATGATGAATATGATCCATGTTAGTGTTGCAGTCCTTACTAAGCATTAGGCTTATAGTTAAACCTTATGATGTAGGTGAAGGTTAGCAGGTGAGGATTTCCAGTCCAGAGATGTTGTTTAAAGCTGGTTGCCGGAGGATGCTCAGTATGACAGTGCAAGGCTGGGCAGGCGACTAAGACCCTTGGTTATGCTCATAGTATGTTGGTGAAGTTTATGATATAAGGATGTCTAAGAAAAATAGAATTTCTTATAACCATGAAATTTAGATTTGAATGATTTGACTTAAGAGTATGATGATGATTTTAAAGGTTATTGAATGGTTTGTTTTGCTTAAGCCTTCCGCTATGCGTATTTTGGATGAGTTTATGATTCTTACTCATTGAAGTTTATAGTTACTAAGTTAAGATTCGGGTGAGTTGTGGTATTTTCTCCTGGATGAAGTTGTTTGATGATTATAGTGTTTTCGGCTGTGTGACAGAAGCTGGATAAAGCAATCATCCGGCTGACGTCATTGGCTGATGTAGAGTGTTTAAGTTACCGGATGATGTAAGTGTTATTTCATCGCCCAGTGACCGGTAGATGTAGAGTGTTTAAGCCATCGGATGATGAAAGTGCTATTTTGTCGTCTAGCGATCGGCAGATGTAGTGTAATAAAGTCACCGAATGATGAGGATGTTATTTGTCGTTTAGTGACCGGGTCATGTTTTAATTATACACGTGAGAAGCACGTGTTCACCGGATGATGTCCCCTTATTTCACCGGATGATCTAAAGAGTCTCTTTACCGGATGATATAAACATGGTTTTGTCATCTAGTGACCGGTAGATGTGGTTTTATTCCTCAATCGGCAGGTGCAGTCTAAAGGTTTAAGTTTCCCTTCACCAGCCGATACACATTACACTGCCCGCCGGCAGATGCGTAAAGTATTTCTTTGCCGAATGATGTCTAGTGAATTACGTACGACATTTTGAGTTAAATTATGTTTCAAAAAAAAAATATATTACCAAAAATTAGTAGAATGTGAGTAATAAGAATTAAATGATTAAGAAAGATATGGTTTATGTGACAATCCCTCTGGGGTTATTACAATTATGGTATCAAAGCAAAATCGGGTTCTAAAACCGATTCTGCAGACTGCCTTCCAGCACTGACTGTCACATGAGCACACTCCAGCAACTGTAAGTACTTATGATTTCAGTAAATGTTATTAAGTTAAGATGTATCTATAATGATTTGTCTAGGAATCCCAAAATGATTAGAGGTCAGCAGAGAGAGACCAATGAGGATAGCAATGCCATTGCTCAGTTGACAGAGTTAGTCATGCACCAATCTCGCCAGATCGAGCAGCTGATGACTGCTAGAGAGGAACAAGGCAACTCCAGTACTAATGCAACTCATGATCATGGGGGTGAGCGTTTCCACCGGCTTCGACCCCCGATGTTTAATGGACATGTTTCAGATCCTATTTATGTTGAGGAGTGGGTTCGAAAGATAGAAGACATGTTTAAGTACGCAAAGGTTGATGAAGGAGATAAGGTCACATATGCTGTCTTTCATTTGGAATTGGGAGCAAGGCATTGGTGGGATTCAATCCAGAACACCGCTAATGCCGGAGCTATGACCTGGGAAATGTTTAAGACTGCCTTCTTTGACAAGTACTTCAATAGGACTGTTCGGGCCAACAAGAAGAAGGAGTTCATGAATCTGTGACAAACTGGCTCTGTGACGGACTACATATGCAAATTTGATGCTTTATCACGGTTTGCTCCCCGAATGATTGAGGATGATGAGGACAGGACTTACCAATTTGTTCAAGGACTGAAACCGACTTTGTACATGAAAGTAAAGACTGCTGGGATACACAATGTACCATATGGTGAAGTGACGGCTAAGGCCTTGGAGCTAGAAGAGGCAGAAATGACAGCATATGCCCAGCGTGAGCAACCAAGAAAATTCACGAAGGAAACTCAGCCGCCACCACGTCAGAACAAAGGATGGCAGCCGCAACAGAACAGGGGGCCACAACAACAACAACAAGGTATAAAGAGACCCCTCAATCCAAATGATGATCAGGGAAAAGGAAAGCAACCAATAGCCCCTCAATGCCTCACCTGTCAGAAGAACCATCCCGGCGAATGCAAGTTACTTTCTGGCCGCTGTTTTAGATGTGACAAGGTCAGACATGTAGTCAGAGACTGCACCATGCCACCCGATCCAAACCGAGCAAGAGTAATGCCCCGAGTCTTTGCTATGATGGAAGACGAAGACACCATGCAGCATACAGTCATAACAGGTACAATTATGATCTGTGGTGTTTCTACTTATACACTTATAGACACGGGTGCCACACACTCATTTATTGCGACCTTGTTTGCGTGTAAGCATAAGTTAGAATACTTACCAGCTGATAGGCCATATAGTGTGATGTTACCATCGGGAAAGTCCTTGTATTCTGAGCAGATATTGAAAGGCGATATTGTGTCCCTAGGAGATAGGAAGTTATATGTAGAACTGATTGTAGTTGACATGAAGGGATATGAAGTTATATTAGGAATGGATTGGTTATCCAGGCATTATACCACGATAAGTTGTAGGTCTGGATTAGTCGAGTTTCGACCCCCTAATGCAGATCAGTACACCTTCTAAGCTATCCTAAAAATAAGTAAGATACCGATTATATCCTCGCTAGAGGCTCAGCGGTTATTGAAAGATGGTTGTGAGAGTTATCTAGCCAGTGTGATTGATAATCGGGTAAAGACCAAAGTAGAGCTACAAGATATTTCTCTAATTAAAGAGTTCCCTGATGTGTTTATGAATGATTTGCCAGGATTATCGCGCGATAGAGAAATAGAATTTGTAATTGATACGTATCCCGAGGTATTACCCGTATCTAAAAATCCTTATCGCATGGCACCTGTCGAGCTAAAGGAGTTAAAAGTCCAACTACAGGAATTAGTAGACAAGGGATTCATACGCCCTAGTAGTTCTCCCTGGGGTGCACCTGTGTTGTTCGTTAAAAAGAAAGATGGTTCCCTCAGAATGTGCATAGACTATAGAGAGCTAAATAAGTTAACCATTAAGAATAAATACCCCTTGTCCCGTATTGATGACTTGTTTGACCAATTGCAAGGAGCTAAAGTATTTTCAAAGATTGATTTGCGTTCGGGGTACTATCAATTGAAAGTTAAGGAGAGTGATATACCTAAGACAGCCTTCAGGACCCGCTATGGACATTATGAATTCCTTGTGATATCGTTTGGGTTAACCAATGCACCTGCAGCTTTTATGGATTTGATGAATCAAGTGTTTCGTAATTACTTGGACAAGTTTGTAATTGTATTTATAGATGATATTCTCATATACTCACAGACTGAGGCTGACCATATGGAACACTTAAGGATAGTTTTAACCACCCTGAGACAGCAACAACTTTATGCCAAGTTATCCAAATGTGAGTTCTGGTTGTATAAGGTTAACCTTTTAGGCCATGTCATTTCTGCTGAGGGTATATCAATGGATCCAACTAAGATTCAGGCTGTTAAGGACTGGCCACAGCCAAGGAATGTTAGTGAAGTCCGTAGTTTTCTTGGTTTAGCAGGCTATTATAGGAAGTTTATTAAGGGATTTTCTATGATAGCTAAGCCTTTAACTAGTTTGACAAAGAAGGACACCAAGTACTCTTGGACCTAAGCTTGTGAAGATGGCTTCCAGACACTTAAGCTGAAGTTAACGACAGCTCCACTTTTGACTCTCCCAACTGAAGGAGGAAAGTTTAGTGTTTATTGTGATGCATCCAAAGTTGGACTGGGGTGTGTTTTGATGCAAGAAGGCCAAGGTTATAGCGTATGCCTCTAGGCAGCTAAAGAATTATGAACAGAACTACCCCACTCACGATTTGGAATTAGCCGCAGTTGTTTTTGCATTAAAGATTTGGAGACATTATCTGTATGGACAACAGTGTGAGGTATTTTCCGACCATAAAAGCCTGAATTACCTCTTTACTCAAAAGGAATTAAACATGAGACAGAGACATTGGTTAGAATTTGTTAAAGACTATGACTTCGAAATTAAGTATCATCCAGGCAAGGCTAATGCTGTAGCCGATGCTTTAAGCAGAATGTCAACGACAATGCAACCTGCATTATCAACCTTGTCTATACCTTTGAGGAAGGAAGTTCAGAGGTTTGAATTGGAAATAGTTCCCGAGCTGTCAGCTTTACTGGCTGATTTATTTATCCGACCAACTATTTTGGACAGGATCAAGGAGGCACAACAAATGGATTCGAAGGAGAATAGTAGCATGACGAATAAGTTAAAGGACATCTCCTCGAAGTTCAGTCTCTCTAGTGATGGCACTTTGAAATTTAAGAACCGATGGTACGTTCCGAATGATAAGGAGTTGCGTGAGTTGATCTTGGCTGAAGCTCATTCTTCTTCCTTTTCTGTGCATCTTGGTAGCACCAAGATGTATCGGGATTTAAGGTTACATTATTGGTGGCCAAATATGAAGAGGGATGTTGCTATGTATGTGGAGTTATGTTTGATATGCCAACAGGTTAAGGTAGAACACCAACGCCCAGGAGGTACCCTTCAACCCCTACCAATCCCTGAATGGAAGTGGGAAAACATTGCTATGGATTTTGTAGTAGGTTTGCCAAAGACAACTAAAGGACATGATAGTATTTGGGTTGTGGTTGATAGAATGACAAAGTCGGCACACTTTATACCTGTAAGAATGACTTTCACAATGGACCAGCTTGCTGATCTGTATGTCTAAGAAATCATCAGATTGCATGGAGTTCCTTTATCTATTGTATCCGATCGTGATCCTAGATTAACCTCAAGATTTTGGCAAAGCTTACAAGGCACATTAGGATCAAAATTATCTTTCAGCACTGCCTTCCACCCACAAACCGATGGACAATATGAACGGACAATTCAAATACTTGAGGATATGTTGAGGGCATGTGTGCTTGAGTTCCAGACATCATGGAGTCGATACCTGCCATTGGTTGAATTCTCTTACAACAATAGTTACCAATCCACCATAGGTATGGCACCTTATGAGGCACTGTATGGCAGGGAAGTATAGGTCACCTTTGTACTGGGATGAGGTCGGTGAAGCAAAACTCCTAGGTCCCGAGATTTTGCAACAGATGTCGGACAAGATTGCCACTATTAGGAAAAGAATGATAACTGCACAGAGCCGATAGAAGAGTTATGCAGACCAGAGGAGAAGAGACCTTGAGTTTTCTGTTGGCGATGAAGTTTTCCTGAGGATTTCACCATTTAAAGGAGTTTTAAGATTTGGTAAGAAAGGAAAGCTAAACCCACGATTTATTGGACCATTCTCCATCTTAGAAAGGATTGGCAGTACGGCATATAGATTGCAATTGTCTCCATCGCTGGAAAAGGTGCATAATGTTTTCCATGTGTCAATGTTAAGGAAATGCATACGGGATCCTACACATGTTGTTAAGCCAGTGAATGTCGAAATTGAACCATTGTTAATGTATGAAGAGAAGCTGGTGCAAATTTTGGAATCTGTAGTAAAAACTCTGAGGAATAAAGAAATTTTACTGCTGAAAGTTTTATGGAGGAATCATGGTATCGAGGAAGCCACATGGGAAAGACAGCAGGACATGATGGAAAGATATCCTGAACTCTTCGCTTGATCAATTTTCGAGGACGAAAATTTTGTTTAAGGAGGGGTGGATGTAACACCCGACAACTTCAACCAGGTGACTTCCTAAACTATATTAACGGTCACGAATATTCAATCTTCACGGTTTAAGGTTTTTTGCCAATCTTAATTAATTACATGTGGATCTAAACTAGTTTGAGTGGCAAAGTTGTAATAATGGAGTGATAAAGCATAGGTGGTCAACGAATGGTGCTCGTAACGGGTGAGGAGTGTTTTGGCATGGCTAACTGACCCGTGGGTGTGCTCCAAGCAACTTTTGGTAAATATAGGTACAAGCGTTAGGATTAGGTGTAAATGTCTATTTTGATGCATTGTAGATAGCTCCGAGGATTGTCCTTGTGGATAGATTATGAATGGGTTTACCATTTTAAAGTTTTATGAGTTTTCGTTGTAGGTTTGATGTTGATTAAATAAATGCAAAATTGTATTTGGATTTGATGATGTGCATACGTAGATTCGCATGTAAATGTGGTATGTTAGGTGTAGATAGATATAGATGAATTAAGGATATGTTATAGTTGAATTTTTAGGTGAAAAAGTGGGATGAAGTGACAAAAACAGAAGGAGAAAAGAAGGGGAGAGGAGCGCTGGGCGCGAAGCTAGCGTGCACAAGGTGACCAAAAAGGGCGAGCAGGGCGTGCAGCCAATCGATCGGCAAGCTTTTTCTCCCAAGAACACAAACCAGAGCGTTCGCCGATCAATCGGCGCCCATGGCCGATCGATCGTCCAAATTACCATGTATTATGGGAAAAACCAGAGCGCGGCGAGGCGCGGTACGGGGGGGTGCATGCACCGTGGCCGAGTGGTAGGCACGCGGTGCATGGTTGGCACATGAGGAGCGTGCAGTGAGGTGCAGTGCGTGTGCCGTGGCCGAGCGGTATGTTCACGACGAGGCACAATGCACGCGATACGTGTGTTGTGGCCGAGCAGTAGGTAGCGATGCGCAACTGGTGCGCGACGAGGTGTGGTGCGCGTGGTAAGTGCATCGTGGCCGAGCGGTAGGCGCGTGGTGTCAAACTGGATGGTTGGTGTCACGGACCACTTTCCATGGTCCATAATAGTGCGGCAACCGTGGGAGTTGGCGGGCACAAGCATGGACAAGAGTGCAACCATGATGGTTGGTGTGCACAAAGGTTGAGTACGGGGCCAAGTGGGTCGGTGTGCTCAAGAAGGCAAGAGTCGGGCTCTTGATACATGATGGTTGGCGAGACAAAGGACACGAAGCGATATGTGGCGCTCAAGGCAAGTTGGCCACACCACGAGTTCTAGACGTGGGGCACAGTGGTGCGACAAGATCAACAAGCCATGTGTGACGATGTCAAGACAATCATGGTGCATGGTGCATGGGCCGAGGACCTAGGCGTGATAGGAGGTGCGGGGCATCCTCCTATGGCATGGAAAAATATGACTAAGTGTTTGTGGGCACTTGAGGCACGCGGGCCGGATCACTTGGAGTGGTGCAGTCCACTTACGGTGCTGGGCGCTGGGCCGATGGGGCAGGCCCACGCAGGAAGGCAGAAGGTCATTTATGTTAGTGCTCTCATTTATGTTAGTGCTCTCATTCATGTTAGTGCTTCATTTATGTTAGTGCTATCATTTATGTTAGTGCTCTCATTCATGTTAGTACTCTCATTTATGTTAGTGCTTATTTATGTTAGTGCTTGCACTTATGAGGATTCATGTACATGGCCTTGGCCATTTGTGTATAAATAGGCCATGAGCAACCAAGCCAAAGACATCAACTTCGAGTGGAAGAGTGTCTTGAGCATTGTGGTTTGCCTTGGAGAAAAATTGTTCCTAGTTCTTGTTTTCGGAAATCAAGGAAGGTTGGGAGGGGTCCTCCCGTAAACACTTGTGTCTCTTCTATTATCAGCATTATTGGTGAGGGGCTGGCCATAGTCATGGACTTGGCGCCATAATACTTGGTGAAAATTCGGGCAAGAATTTAACTGTGTGACAACTTGGTATCAGAGCGCGGTTTTATTGGGAACAAACCGACCACGAATAGATGGATTCTCTTCCGCAAGGAACCTAGGAGGCTATTCTTGCGAGGCTCGAAGTGTTGGAGAGCCTAATGGGCATTTCAATGGTGACATTGGAGGACAAGATATTGATCGTGGGTCACCGAATGATGAGATTGGAGTTGGATGAATTCCAAGCATCGGTGGGGGCGGATATTCTTGCTATCGAGCAACGCATGGAGGGCTCTATCGAGAGGATAGACAAAGGGTTGGCTCGGATAGGCAAGGAGGTGATTGGTGGTTCAAGTCGGAGGTTGGGAACCTCGGCCACACAATATAAGGTTCCGTAGCCAAAACCTTATAATGGAGACCACAATGCAAAGGACGTTGAGAACTTTCTTTGGTACATGGAGCAATACTTCATGGTGGCCGGAATTGAGGAGGAGAATCAAGCACGATTACAAGCATGTACTTTGTGGGGGATGCCAAGTTATGGTGGCGGCAAATCTAACACATGGAGCCACGGATTGACACTTTCGACCATTTCAAAAATGAGTTGAAGGATCGTTTCTTGCCTCTTAATTTGGAGTGCACGGCTAAGGAAGCTTTGAGGGGGCTTAAACAAACGGGTTCAGTGCGTGAATATGTAAGGGAGTTTAGCACTATTCTACTTGATATTTGGGAGATGCACGAGAGTGACAAGTTATTTAACTTTGTGGCGGGTCTTCAACCATGGGCTCAAGTGGAGTTGAGGCGGCATGGGGTGAAGGATGTTCAATTGGCCATTTCTATAGCCGAGAGTTTGGTGGACTACAAAGCCATGTCCTCATCCGAGAAGAAAGGGAAGGAGGACAAACATTTAGGTAAGGCACATGGTGAGAGCAAAGAGAAGGGGAAAACATCTCAAGGTGCTTTCAAGTCGGTGGGAGGTGATCAATCACAACCGAGGAAGACTTCGGGGTGCTTCATTTGTGGAGGATCTCGATTTGCAAGAGAGTGCCCAAGCAAAGGCAAGGTGTCCACATTGCGGGTTAAAGGAGAGGACTCCGACGGAGAGGAGGTGCCTCGAGCTAACTCCATGCAACTTGTCAATACCATTTCTAGTGGTGATGAGAAGGTGTATCGGGTGAATTCACTTCAACTACTAGACACCGTTGTGGAGCAACAAAAGGGGGCAGGTGGTCCCCTTGCAAGGAAGTGATGAGGAGACTTTCGGGTTCCGTAAAGGCCTTCGGAATCCATGGAGCATTTGACCAAGCCAAGGTGGGCGAAGTGGATGCAAAGGGGAGGCAAAGGTAGTCGCTAAGCAATTCAAACGGACATGAGGAAGGCAAGGACTACGACATTTGACCAGTTTTGTCAAAGGTACCATCATCAACAAAAGCTAGCCGAGGAGGGTTTGTTCAAGCTTTTGGGCATGGGAGCCGAGTGATGGGAGGGCGCGGGTCTTTGGAGGAAAGCCAATTACCGTGCATAGATGTGGGACATCCAAAATCAAGTGGGTGCTACAATTGTTTGGAGACAACTTGAAGTGGGCTTATGGAAGCTACGTGAGAGGACGTGGGTCTATGGCATTTCAAGAGGTGGACCTAGTTTGGGGTTAACAGGGACGTCAACCATGGTAAGTGGGGGAGATTGTCACGGACCACTTTCCATGGTCCATAATAGTGCGGCAACCGTGGGCGTTGGCGGGCACAAGCATGGACAAGAGTGCAACCATGATGGTTGGTGTGAACAAAGGTTGAGTACGGGGCCAAGTGGGTCGGTGTGCTCAAGAAGGAAAGAGCCGGGCTCTTGAAACATGATGGTTGGCGAGACAAAGGACACGGAGCGATATGGGGCGCTCAAGGCAAGTTGGCCACACCACGAGTTCTAAAAGTGGGGCAAAGTGGTGTGACAAGATCAACAAGCCGTGTGTGACGATGTCAAGACAATCATGGTGCATGGTGCATGGTGCATGGGCCGAGGACCTAGGCATGATAGGAGGCGCAGGGCATCCTCTTATGGCATGGAAAAATATGACTAAGTGTTGGTGGGCACATTAGGCACGCGGGCCGGATCACTTGGAATGGTGCAGTCCACTTACGGCGCTGGGCACTGGGCCAATGGGGCAGGCCCACGCGGGAAGGCAGAAGGTCATTTATGTTATTGCTCTCATTTATGTTAGTGCTCTCATTCATGTTAGTGCTTCATTTATGTTAGTGCTCTCATTCATGTTAGTGCTCTCATTCATGTTAGTGCTCTCATTCATGTTAGTGCTTATTTATGTTAGTGCTCTCATTCATGTTAGTGCTCTCATTCATGTTAGTGCTCTCATTCATGTTAGTGCTCTCATTCATGTTAGTGCTCTCATTCATGTTAGTGCTCTCATTCATGTTAGTGCTCTCATTCATGTTAGTGCTCTCATTCATGTTAGTGCTCTCATTCATGTTAGTGCTCTCATTCATGTTAGTGCTCTCATTCATGTTAGTGCTCTCATTCATGTTAGTGCTCTCATTCATGTTAGTGCTTATTTATGTTAGTGCTCTCATTCATGTTAGTGCTCTCATTCATGTTAGTGCTTATTTATGTTAGTGCTCTCATTCATGTTAGTGCTCTCATTCATGTTAGTGCTCTCATTCATGTTAGTGCTCTCATTCATGTTAGTGCTCTCATTCATGTTAGTGCTTATTTATGTTAGTGCTCTCATTCATGTTAGTGCTCTCATTCATGTTAGTGCTCTCATTCATGTTAGTGCTCTCATTCATGTTAGTGCTCTCATTCATGTTAGTGCTCTCATTCATGTTAGTGCTCTCATTCATGTTAGTGCTTATTTATGTTAGTGCTCTCATTCATGTTAGTGCTCTCATTCATGTTAGTGCTCTCATTCATGTTAGTGCTCTCATTCATGTTAGTGCTCTCATTCATGTTAGTGCTCTCATTCATGTTAGTGCTCTCATTCATGTTAGTGCTCTCATTCATGTTAGTGCTCTCATTCATGTTAGTGCTCTCATTCATGTTAGTGCTCTCATTCATGTTAGTGCTCTCATTCATGTTAGTGCTCTCATTCATGTTAGTGCTCTCATTCATGTTAGTGCTTATTTATGTTAGTGCTCTCATTCATGTTAGTGCTCTCATTCATGTTAGTGCTTATTTATGTTAGTGCTCTCATTCATGTTAGTGCTCTCATTCATGTTAGTGCTCTCATTCATGTTAGTGCTCTCATTCATGTTAGTGCTCTCATTCATGTTAGTGCTCTCATTCATGTTAGTGCTCTCATTCATGTTAGTGCTCTCATTCATGTTAGTGCTTATTTATGTTAGTGCTCTCATTCATGTTAGTGCTCTCATTCATGTTAGTGCTCTCATTCATGTTAGTGCTCTCATTCATGTTAGTGCTCTCATTCATGTTAGTGCTCTCATTCATGTTAGTGCTCTCATTCATGTTAGTGCTTATTTATGTTAGTGCTCTCATTCATGTTAGTGCTCTCATTCATGTTAGTGCTTATTTATGTTAGTGCTCTCATTCATGTTAGTGCTCTCATTCATGTTAGTGCTCTCATTCATGTTAGTGCTTATTTATGTTAGTGCTCTCATTCATGTTAGTGCTCTCATTCATGTTAGTGCTCTCATTCATGTTAGTGCTCTCATTCATGTTAGTGCTCTCATTCATGTTAGTGCTCTCATTCATGTTAGTGCTCTCATTCATGTTAGTGCTCTCATTCATGTTAGTGCTCTCATTCATGTTAGTGCTCTCATTCATGTTAGTGCTCTCATTCATGTTAGTGCTTATTTATGTTAGTGCTCTCATTCATGTTAGTGCTCTCATTCATGTTAGTGCTCTCATTCATGTTAGTGCTCTCATTCATGTTAGTGCTCTCATTTATGTTAGTGCTCTCATTCATGTTAGTGCTCTCATTCATGTTAGTGAACCAAACGACCACGAATAGATGGATTCTCTTCCGCAAGGAACCTAGGAGGCTATTCTTGCGAGGCTCGAAGTGTTGGAGAGCCTAATGGGCATTTCAATGGTGACATTGGAGGACAAGATATTGATCGTGGGTCACCGAAGGATGAGATTGGAGTTGGATGAATTCCAGCATCGGTGGGGCGGATATTCTTGCTATCGAGCAACGCATGGAGGGCTCTATCGAGAGGATAGACAAAGGGTTGGCTCGGATAGGCAAGGAGGTGATTGGTGGTTCAAGTCGGAGGTTGGGAACCTCGGCCACACAATATAAGGTTCCGTAGCCCAAACCTTATAATGGCGACCGCAATGCAAAGGACGTTGAGAACTTTCTTTGGTACATGGAGCAATACTTCATGGTGGCCGGAATTGAGGAGGAGAATCAAGCACGATTACAAGCATGTACTTTGTGGGGGATGCCAAGTTATGGTGGCGGCAAATCTAACACATGGAGCCACGGATTGACACTTTCGACCATTTCAAAATGAGTTGAAGGATCGTTTCTTGCCTCTTAATTTGGAGTGCACGGCTAAGGAAGCTTTGAGGGGGCTTAACAAACGGGTTCCGTGCGTGAATATGTAAGGGAGTTTAGCACTATTCTACTTGATATTTGGGAGATGCACGAGAGTGACAAGTTATTTAACTTTGTGGCGGGTCTTCAACCATGGGCTCAAGTGGAGTTGAGGCGGCATGGGGTGAAGGATGTTCAATTGGCCATTTCTATAGCCGAGAGTTTGGTGGACTACAAAGCCATGTCCTCATCCGAGAAGAAAGGGAAGGAGGACAAACATTTAGGTAAGGCACATGGTGAGAGCAAAGAGAAGGGGAAAACATCTCAAGGTGCTTTCAAGTCGGTGGGAGGTGATCAATCACAACCGAGGAAGACTTCGGGGTGCTTCATTTGTGGAGGATCTCGATTGCAAGAGAGTGCCCAAGCAAAGGCAAGGTGTCCACATTGCGGGTTAAAGGAGAGGACTCCGACGGAGAGGAGGTGCCTCGAGCTAACTCCATGCAACTTGTCAATTACATTTCTAGTGGTGATGAAAGTGTATCGGGTGAATTCACTTCAACTACTAGACACCGTTGTGGAGCAACAAAAGGGGGCAGGTGGTCCCCTTGCAGGAAGTGATGAGGAGACTTCGGTTCCGTAAATCCCTCGGATCCATGGAGCATTGACCAAGCCAAGGTGGGCGAAGTGGATGCAAGGGGAGGCAAAGGTAGTCGCTAAGCAATTCAAACGGACATGAGGAAGGCAAGGACTACGACATTTGACCAGTTTTGTCAAAGGTACCATCATCACAAAAGCTAGCCGAGGAGGGTTTGTTCAAGCTTTTGGGCATGGGAGCGAGAGTGAGGGAGGGCGCGGGTCTTTGGAGGAAAGCCAATGAAAACCGTGCCTAGATGTGGACATCCAAATCAAGTGGGTGCTACAATTGTTTGAGAACACTTGAAGTGGGCTTATGGAAGCTACGTGAGAGGACGTGGGTCTATGGCATTTCAAGAGGTGGACCTAGTTTGGGGTTACAGGGACGTCAACCATGGTAAGTGGGGGAGATTGTCACGGACCACTTTCCATGGTCCATAATAGTGCGGCAACCGTGGGCGTTGGCGGGCACAAGCATGGACAAGAGTGCAACCATGATGGTTGGTGTGAACAAAGGTTGAGTACGGGGCCAAGTGGGTCGGTGTGCTCAAGAAGGCAAGAGCCGGGCTCTTGAAACATGATGGTTGGCGAGACAAAGGACACGGAGCGATATGGGGCGCTCAAGGCAAGTTGGCCACACCACGAGTTCTAAAAGTGGGGCAAAGTGGTGTGACAAGATCAACAAGCCGTGTGTGACGATGTCAAGACAATCATGGTGCATGGTGCATGGTGCATGGTGCATGGTGCATGGTGCATGGTGCATGGTGCATGGTGCATGGTGCATGGTGCATGGTGCATGGTGCATGGTGCATGGTGCATGGTGCATGGTGCATGGTGCATGGTGCATGGTGCATGGTGCATGGTGCATGGTGCATGGTGCATGGTGCATGGTGCATGGTGCATGGTGCATGGTGCATGGTGCATGGTGCATGGTGCATGGTGCATGGTGCATGGTGCATGGTGCATGGTGCATGGTGCATGGTGCATGGTGCATGGTGCATGGTGCATGGTGCATGGTGCATGGTGCATGGTGCATGGTGCATGGTGCATGGTGCATGGTGCATGGTGCATGGTGCATGGTGCATGGTGCATGGTGCATGGTGCATGGTGCATGGTGCATGGTGCATGGTGCATGGTGCATGGTGCATGGTGCATGGTGCATGGTGCATGGTGCATGGTGCATGGTGCATGGTGCATGGTGCATGGTGCATGGTGCATGGTGCATGGTGCATGGTGCATGGTGCATGGTGCATGGTGCATGGTGCATGGTGCATGGTGCATGGTGCATGGTGCATGGTGCATGGTGCATGGTGCATGGTGCATGGTGCATGGTGCATGGTGCATGGTGCATGGTGCATGGTGCATGGTGCATGGTGCATGGTGCATGGTGCATGGTGCATGGTGCATGGTGCATGGTGCATGGTGCATGGTGCATGGTGCATGGTGCATGGTGCATGGTGCATGGTGCATGGTGCATGGTGCATGGTGCATGGTGCATGGTGCATGGTGCATGGTGCATGGTGCATGGTGCATGGTGCATGGTGCATGGTGCATGGTGCATGGTGCATGGTGCATGGTGCATGGTGCATGGTGCATGGTGCATGGTGCATGGTGCATGGTGCATGGTGCATGGTGCATGGTGCATGGTGCATGGTGCATGGTGCATGGTGCATGGTGCATGGTGCATGGTGCATGGTGCATGGTGCATGGTGCATGGTGCATGGTGCATGGTGCATGGTGCATGGTGCATGGTGCATGGTGCATGGTGCATGGTGCATGGTGCATGGTGCATGGTGCATGGTGCATGGTGCATGGTGCATGGTGCATGGTGCATGGTGCATGGTGCATGGTGCATGGTGCATGGTGCATGGTGCATGGTGCATGGTGCATGGTGCATGGTGCATGGTGCATGGTGCATGGTGCATGGGCCTTGGCCATTTGTGTATACATAGGCCATGAGCAACCAAGCCAAAGACATCAACTTCGAGTGGAAGAGTGTCTTAAGCATTGTGCTTTGCCTTGGAGAGAAATTGTTCCTAGTTCTTGTTTTCAGAAATTAAGGAAGGTTGGGAGGGGTACTCCCGTAAAACATTGTAAAAACCCAGTTGGAGTCGCCACGTAATTCATACTTAACCTCTTAATCAATCGTTCTTACTTCATGCACCTTGTTCATATTAGTGTTATTATAATATTTTTTCTTCATAAACATCTCCTAAACTACATCTATCCCCTAAAAAAAAAAAAAAAAAAAAAAAAAAAAAAAAAAAAAAAAAAAAAAAAAAAAAAAAAAAAAAAAAAAAAAAAAAAAAAAAAAAAAAAAAAAAAAAAAAAAAAAAAAAAAAAAAAAAAAAAAAAAAAAAAAAAAAAAAAAAAAAAAAAAAAAAAAAAAAAAAAAAAAAAAAAAAAAAAAAAAAAAAAAAAAAAAAAAAAAAAAAAAAAAAAAAAAAAAAAAAAAAAAAAAAAAAAAAAAAAAAAAAAAAAAAAAAAAAAAAAAAAAAAAAAAAAAAAAAAAAAAAAAAAAAAAAAAAAAAAAAAAAAAAAAAAAAAAAAAAAAAAAAAAAAAAAAAAAAAAAAAAAAAAAAAAAAAAAAAAAAAAAAAAAAAAAAAAAAAAAAAAAAAAAAAAAAAAAAAAAAAAAAAAAAAAAAAAAAAAAAAAAAAAAAAAAAAAAAAAAAAAAAAAAAAAAAAAAAAAAAAAAAAAAAAAAAAAAAAAAAAAAAAAAAAAAAAAAAAAAAAAAAAAAAAAAAAAAAAAAAAAAAAAAAAAAAAAAAAAAAAAAAAAAAAAAAAAAAAAAAAAAAAAAAAAAAAAAAAAAAAAAAAAAAAAAAAAAAAAAAAAAAAAAAAAAAAAAAAAAAAAAAAAAAAAAAAAAAAAAAAAAAAAAAAAAAAAAAAAAAAAAAAAAAAAAAAAAAAAAAAAAAAAAAAAAAAAAAAAAAAAAAAAAAAAAAAAAAAAAAAAAAAAAAAAAAAAAAAAAAAAAAAAAAAAAAAAAAAAAAAAAAAAAAAAAAAAAAAAAAAAAAAAAAAAAAAAAAAAAAAAAAAAAAAAAAAAAAAAAAAAAAAAAAAAAAAAAAAAAAAAAAAAAAAAAAAAAAAAAAAAAAAAAAAAAAAAAAAAAAAAAAAAAAAAAAAAAAAAAAAAAAAAAAAAAAAAAAAAAAAAAAAAAAAAAAAAAAAAAAAAAAAAAAAAAAAAAAAAAAAAAAAAAAAAAAAAAAAAAAAAAAAAAAAAAAAAAAAAAAAAAAAAAAAAAAAAAAAAAAAAAAAAAAAAAAAAAAAAAAAAAAAAAAAAAAAAAAAAAAAAAAAAAAAAAAAAAAAAAAAAAAAAAAAAAAAAAAAAAAAAAAAAAAAAAAAAAAAAAAAAAAAAAAAAAAAAAAAAAAAAAAAAAAAAAAAAAAAAAAAAAAAAAAAAAAAAAAAAAAAAAAAAAAAAAAAAAAAAAAAAAAAAAAAAAAAAAAAAAAAAAAAAAAAAAAAAAAAAAAAAAAAAAAAAAAAAAAAAAAAAAAAAAAAAAAAAAAAAAAAAAAAAAAAAAAAAAAAAAAAAAAAAAAAAAAAAAAAAAAAAAAAAAAAAAAAAAAAAAAAAAAAAAAAAAAAAAAAAAAAAAAAACTTGCATTTTACATACTAGTCTGCAACTTAAAAAAAAAACCCTTTTGTCCATGCATTATCCCAAAATTACTTATGTACTCGCCCACAGGTCAAAATCGCCCTAGCGGCTACAAGCACACCCAATGGACGTTCTCCACCAACTGCTCCATCAACCTTCTTGAGGATCAAGGCCCTTACCTGTATCAAATTCACCTACACCACAAAATAAACTAATGAACCTAATGCTCAGTAAGTGATGTAGAGTAAAATAAAATGCATGCTCATGATTATGCTATGCTGTTCGTAAAAGCATATACTGAGTCTTGTTTATTTTTCTTGCAAGACATGAGTTATTGGGGTACTGTTTCTAGAGAAGAGATGGCCTAACTGATTGTCCACCTGGCGGGACGACCAACTCGCTCTAGGGGAAGTGGAATGGCATATCTGACAGTCCCTCTGACGGAACCGGTTCCTCTGGCGGAACTACCAAACTCAGTTCCCTACCCACAACAACTATTACGTATTTTACTGTTCTGTATTCTGTTACTCTTGTTTACATGAAAACTATGTATAAAAACCATTTTCTATGCTTTAGGAAAACCATGATGCATGATTACATGTTGCACACACATCCTTCAATTCTATAACATAATATAAACTAATAAGCAAATCATTCATTAAACAAACAACTAGCATAATTAACTCACTCACAACCTAAAAGTTCTACCCAACCAACTCTCAAAACTACATTCACCAAATCCTCAATCTCATAATCTTTTGTGGTGTAGGCCAATCGGCCAAAACGCATGCATACATACACTTACCTCGTGTCTTGAGTTCGGTTTCGTCAATGTTCTTAAGTTCCTTCTTGACTTGTATACCTAAAGCATGCAAATTAACAAGATTCATAAAAATACACTTAACAACCTAATTTTCAGAATTCCCTTCAACTAAACAACAAATTTCAAAATCTCATAACTTTTGTTATACATAACCAAATTCGATAATTCTTGAAGCTATGGAATCCTTAAGGAGTCTACTTTAACATGGTAAGGTCAATTTATCAAGATAAACTAGCTCAACATATCGAAATTACAGATTTCTAATCTGCCCTGTATTTTACTATTTTCAATTATTCATGCATTACTTGATGTTTTTCCTTCATTTCCAACCATAAGCAACCATTACAATTCATTCAAACCCTAAAACATCAAGAAATTAAGGAGGGAAAACCAAATTTTCGTGCAGCCTCTAGGGTTTATCAACTTCTCCATAAACTCACAAAACTCCAATTTTACCAACCTATAACTAGTATTTTGCATAAACATAACCTAAAATCTAACTTACCTTGATTTCTTCTTGAAAAAGACCGAGCTTTGAGAGAAGGAAGAGCTCTGAAAATGGGGAGAAATTTCGTGGCTCTCCTTTGCTTTCCAGCATGGGTTTGCTTCTTTTTTTTTTTTTTTTTTTTTTTTTTTTTTTTTTTTTTTTTTTTTTTTTTTTTTTTTTTTTTTTTTTTTTTTTTTTTTTTTTTTTTTTTTTTTTTTTTTTTTTTTTTTTTTTTTTTTTTTTTTTTTTTTTTTTTTTTTTTTTTTTTTTTTTTTTTTTTTTTTTTTTTTTTTTTTTTTTTTTTTTTTTTTTTTTTTTTTTTTTTTTTTTTTTTTTTTTTTTTTTTTTTTTTTTTTTTTTTTTTTTTTTTTTTTTTTTTTTTTTTTTTTTTTTTTTTTTTTTTTTTTTTTTTTTTTTTTTTTTTTTTTTTTTTTTTTTTTTTTTTTTTTTTTTTTTTTTTTTTTTTTTTTTTTTTTTTTTTTTTTTTTTTTTTTTTTTTTTTTTTTTTTTTTTTTTTTTTTTTTTTTTTTTTTTTTTTTTTTTTTTTTTTTTTTTTTTTTTTTTTTTTTTTTTTTTTTTTTTTTTTTTTTTTTTTGGTCTTATTAAAAGTTACCTTACATAGAATGAAGATTAGTAGGAGGTGAGGTGTCATTTTGAGGTTTAAAGTAGGAATTTTGACTTTTCTTCATGTTTATCCTCTTTTTCTCTCTTCACTTCTTCCTTTGCTTTCCAGCATGGTTTTCTTCTCCCTTTGTATTTTGAAAGTTTGACTCCATCATACCTCCCCTCCATTGGTTTTTCATTGTTGACTATTCAAACTTAACACTATTCTTCATTCCTATTGGTCTTTGACTTTTGAAACTCTCTTCAATTGGTTCATCATTCTTCTTTAGATGTTAAGGTTAAGTGCTATTGGTCTAATACTTGTTGACTTCTCAATATTCCATTGCTTCTCTTTATTTCTAAAATCGTAAAACACTATGCATGCGTAATAGATTGTACAATGAAATTCTTGGATATTACAATAAGCCTAATACTTAGTAAGGAATGCAATACTAACATGTATACGTGAATGCATAATTACAAGAAAATCATGATCATGTTCGTTTCATGCTCTTTTCTTGTTCTTATTCGTGTTCTTGTTCATCACTTTCATCATATGGATTAAGGGAGGATTTGTGCCGTAAAGGGGGGATGACAGTGCAAGTGTACATAGTCCCTTTCGGGCCGTATTCATGGTCCTTCTCTTTGGACAGTGACATACGCCAAACCGCCCCCAACCCTCACTTAATCCGGTTGCATAAGTTTCATATTCATTCTCATATCTTGCTCATGGGGAAAAACATGCTCATAAATCATTTTCATATGCTTGAGAAGTAAATCATGATGCATGACATGAATGCTCTTAATCATCAAGCTATGGAAATTATCATTCTAGACAGTTGATTTCATAGGCTCAATAGAACATCACATCATATAGTTCTCAAACGTCCGTAAATCATCCAAGTACAACCATCTTACTAACTTAAAACAAACATCAAGCACATAACTAATTTAGTACTCTTAAGATGTAGGGCCCTAGTGGCCGGAAGTCTTAATACATTCACTTACCTGGTGTCCTTTGCAAATGGAATACTCCTTTCAAATCTTCTTCACCTAAATCATTTCACATTACCAAGTTAAAAATAAAATCCTAATAGTGCTAACCAAAAATCATCCTAATGCTTAACCTACTTGTATTTCTATATTCTTCTGCCGAGCACCTTGTGTGCGTGGATTAAATTTCTACAATCTAAATAACTAAATTCAGCCCAGTAACTAATCGCATATAGCTATCTAAATGTCTAGAATCAACTCGGAAATGCCTTTACTAAACGCATAATAGAAATGGTCCTATTATTACTCTGCCATTAAAGAATCTGAAACCTCGGGTTCTAACTGAAAATAGAGCTCAAAGTATCTACCAGTAACTACATTCATTAAGTCTTACCTGGTAAGCTGAGTATCGGCGAGAACAAAGGAGAATCGGTTGTTGATGAAGAAGGCTACCTGCTGCGAGAGAGAGAGAGAGAGTTCTGGGAGGATGGGAATCGCCGAGAGAGAGAATGTCGGCTACAGTGGAGTTTTTTGTGAGGTTTAAGAGTTTCTATTTTCTATTTATACCAAATAAGTTCCTCCTTAATTACAATTCTGCCACTACAATAGGAATCCAATAAGCTTTGGCATATAATTATTAAATAAAAGGTCAAATAAAGATGTGACCGTTAATTCCGTTAAGAAAATCACCTGACTGAGAATGTCGGGTGTTACATCCACCCCACCTTAAACAAAATTTTCGTCCCCGAAAATTGATCAAACGAAAAGCTCCGGATATTTGTCCAACATATCTTGCTGTCGTTCCCATGTGGCTTTTTCAACTCCATGGTTTGTCCATAAGACCATAACCAAAGGAATTTCCTTATTCCTCAGAGTCTTTACTGCTGATTCCAAAATTTGCACTGGCTTCTCTTCATACATTAATGTTGGCTCAGTTTCGGCATCCACTGGCTTAACAACTTGTGTAGGATCCCGTATGCATTTTCTCAACATATACACATGAAAAACATTGTGAACCTTCTCCAGTGAAAGAGGCAATTGCAGTCTATCAGCTGTGCTGCCGATCCTTTCCAAGACAGGGGATGATCCAACGAATCGCGGATTAAGCTTTCCCTTCTTGCCAAATCTAAGTACTCCCTTAAATGGTGAAATCTTTAAAAATACTTCATCTCTGACAGAGAACACCAAATCTCTCCTCCTTTGGTCTGCATAATTTTTCTGTCAGCTTTGTGCAGTAATCATTCTTTTCCTAATAATGGCAATCTTGTCAGACATCTGTTGCAAGATCTCGGAACCTAGGAGTTTTGCTTCACCGACCTCATCCCAGTACAAAGGTGACCTACACTTTCTGCCATAAAGTGCCTCATAAGGTGCCATACCAATGGTGGACTGGTAACTATTGTTGTAGGAAAACTCAATCAAGAGCAGGTATCGACTCCATGATGCCTGAAACTCTAACACACAAGCCCTCAACATATCTTCAAGTGTCTAAATAGTCCTCTCAGATTGACCATCGGTTTGAGGGTGAAAAGCAGTGCTGAAGGATAACTTTGTTCATAATGTGCCTTGCAAACTTTGCCAAAATCTTGAGGTGAATCGAGGATCACGATCGGAGACAATAAATAAGGGAATCCCATGCAATCTGATAATTTTTTGAATATACAGGTTAGCAAGCTGGTCCATTGAAAAGGTCATTCTTACTGGCATAAAGTGTGCTGATTTTGTCATTCTGTCTACCACAACCCAAATACTATCATGTCCTTTGATTGTCTTTGGTAATCCTACCACAAAATTCATGGCAATGTTTTCCCGCTTCCATTAAGGGATCGGTAAGGGTTGAAGAGTACCTCTTGGGCAGTTGGTGTTCTGCTTCAACTTGTTGGCAAATCAAGCATGACTCTACAAACTTGGCCACATCCCTCTTTAAGTTTGGTCACCAATAATGTAGCTTCAAGTCTCGATACATCTTGGTGCTACCAGGATGCACAGAAAAGGAAGAAGAATGAGCTTCAGCCAAGATCAACTCACGCAACTCCTTAACACTCGGAATGTACCATCGATTCCTAAATTTCAAAATACCATCATTAGAGAGGCTGAACTCAGAGGAGGCGTCCTTTAACTTACTCATCATACTATTATTCTCCTTTGAATCTGTAATACCCGGCTTGTACGGATTTTGGATTTAATATATTATATTAATATTTTAATATATGTGGCATTATTGGTAAATATGTCAAATCAAATCAGTTTTGCAAACGGAAAGCTTTATTACAATCCTAACGATTAATAGGAATTTTAAGAAATTTTGGGGAATTTTAGGAGTTTTGACGCTATATTCCGAGTAATTAAGTTTCTCGTAATATGAATGACGTTTTAGTAAAAATAGTAAACGAGGTCCAAATTGCGAACGGATAGTTGGCCAATTAACGAAACGAAGGAAGAAAGTAATATAAAAACTAAAGAAGGGCAAAAAGGTAATTTGCCAAGTTAATTTTTAATTAAAAATCAGATTTCCTTCTTCAGCAGAACACTTCTGCGATTTTTGTGATTTCTCTCCCTCACCCTCTCGGCTTCCCTCTCTGCCATCGACGGCGATTCCATTTTCGGCGACGATCCCACCTCCGATCGTTCCGTTTTCTTCGTGCTTTCTCCTCCAATCGACGCTCTAGGTATGTCTCTATAGTTTTAGAGCGTTAAATTCTGAGTTTCATAGTGTTTATCGTTCGGGTTTTCGTTTAGGGTTTCGATAAAAATGTCAATTTAGGGTTCGTAATTAATATGTTTATCGTGTTTGAGGATATAAAGGATATATTGGACGTTATTGGACTAATCTAGTTGATTTAAGAAAAATGTTATAATTTGTGAAATTTCGAGATTTTAGGGAAAACTCGCAAATTAGGAATTGTGGTGCTGAGCATAATTTTCTCGAAAGAGTAGTCCGCCCGCTGGATGAGTTCTCTCCGATTAGAGGGATAGGATCTCGGTGACACCTACAGTGCATAAAATAGCATAGCATGGCATAGCATACCATAGCATAGCATTTGCATTTACGAGTCTTACTGAGATTTTTATCTCGTAGTGTGTTGTATGGTGTAGGTGATTTCGAGGAAACAGGTGAGGATGAGATCCCTCCACCTGAGGAGTGACATAGTTGACCGATGATTGCTCGCGGTGGTGTGCTGGCGCAGTCGACGCTTAATCGACCCGTGGGGAAGTATGTATAGATTTTGAGGGTTTTGGGGATGTTTTGAAATGAATAGTTGTATAGACATTTTAGGATGTTTGGTTCTGGTAGTTGATAGGTTACTTTTCGTAGTTTAAACGTTTTGTAAATGTATTTTGAAAATGTTTGGTATTAGGAAAATGTTAGATTTTTAAACATATCCATGCAAATTGTTTTTAAGAAAACGAGTTATATTTTAATTGAGTTTTGAGTTGTTATTTTAGGCGATTGAGAATGTGAGGAATGAATGAGATTTTGAGTTAGTATGTTTGATGATTTTTGTTAGTGAAATGGTGAAGGAGGTGTAAAGTGTATAGAGGAGATTAAAGAAAGAAGAGGGGAAAGAAATTAGGAGAGGGGGCAGAGGGGTTGGCGACCATTCGCCTGGGGGGCGATCTGGTCGCCAGATGGTCGCCACTCCCTGGAAATTTCCAAGGAGTGTGGCGACCAGTCGCCACAAATATGGCGACTGATCGCCACTGGCGATATGCAACAGGCGACTGGTCGCCTGTTGCAATCGCCTAAGGGCAATTATTCGCCCCATTTATGGGCGAATAATCGCCTTTGCATATTAGGGGTGAAATTCCATTTCGCCCCTGGCTTCGGTTTTTAATTGTTTTAAATTAATTAATTTAAGTTTTAATTAAATGGTTTTAAATTTTATTTAAATTGTTTTAAAAAAGTTAGAATTCAATTTCGATTTCGATTCGAGTTTCGATTTCGGTTTAGGTTCCGCTTAGAGTTTATTTAACGTATTTATTAGGATAAAAAAATATATATATAGTACGGGAAATTGGGTACAGTGTTAGGTTCATGACAGAATCCATCTGCTGTGCCTCTTTGATCTTATCCAAAATGGTTGGTTGAATGGTTAGAGTAGCAAGTAGGCTCGACAACTCATGAACTAACTCCAATTCGAACTTTTGAACTTCCTGCCTCAAAGGTACTGATATGGTTGATACTGCGGGCTGCATTGTCTTTGACATTCTGCTTAATGCATCAGCCACAGCATTGGCCTTACCAAGATGATACTTAATTTCAAAGTCATAATCTTTAAAAAATTCTAACCAACGTCTCTGTCTCATGTTTAATTCCTTTTGAGTAAAGAGGAATTTCAGGCTCTTGTGGTCTGAAAACACATCACACTGCCGACCATACAAGTAGTGCTCCAAATCTTCAATGCAAACACAAAAACAGCTAATTCCAAAGCGTGAGTGGGGTAGTTCTACTCATAACTCTTCAGCTGCCTAGAGGCATACGCTACAACCTTACCATCTTGCATCAAAACACACCCTAGACCAATTTTTAATGCATCACAGTAAACACTAAACTTCCCTTCTTCGGTTGGAAGGGTCAAAAGCGGGGCTGATGTCAACTTCAGTTTAAGTGTCTAGAAGCCATCTTCACAAGCTTCAGTCCAAGAGTACTTGGTGTCCTTCTTTGTCAAATTAGTTAAAGGCTTAGCTATCATCGAAAATCCCTTAATAAACTTCCTATAATAGCCTGCCAAACCAAGAAAACTACGAACTTCACTGGCATTTCTTGGCTGTGGCCAGTCCTTAATAGCTTGAATCTTGGTTGGATCTACTGATATGCCCTCAGTAGAGATGACATGGCCTAAAAAGTTAACCTTATCCAGCCAAAATTCACACTTGGACAACTTGGCATAAAGTTGTTGCTGTTTCAGGGTTGTCAAAACTATTCTTAAGTGTTCTTCATGGTCAGCTTCAGTCCGTGAGTATATAAGAATATCATCTATTAATACAATCACAAACTTGTCCAAACATTCACGAAACACTCGATTCGTCAAATCCATAAAAGCTGCAGGTGCATTGGTTAATCCAAATGACATCACAAGAAATTCATAATGTCCATAACGGGTCCTAAAAGCTGTCTTAGGTACATCTTCCTCCTTAACCTTCAGTTGGTAGTACCTCGAACGCAAGTCAATCTTTGAAAACACTTTGGCTCCTTGTAATTGGTCAAACAAGTCGTCAATTCGGGACAAGGGGTACTTATTCTTAATTGTCAACTTGTTCAGTTCTCGGTAATCTATGCACATCCTTAGAGAACCATCTTTCTTCTTAATGAATAACACGGGTGCACCAGAACTACTAGAGCGTATAAATCCCTTGTCTACTAATTCCTGTAGTTGGACCTTTAATTCCTTCAGCTCAACAGGTGCCATGTGATAAGGGTTCTTAGATACGGGTAATGCCTCGGGATATGTATCAATTACAAACTCGATTTCTCTATCAGGTGGTAATCCTGGAAAATCATCCAAAAATGCCTCAGGGAACTCTCGGACAATAGGAATATCTTGTAATTCTATCTTATTCTTCACCCGAACATCCATTATACTAGCTAGGTAACTCTCACAGCCGCCTTTCAATATCCGTTGAGTCTCTAGTGAGGATATAATCGGTATTTTACTTATCTTTGGGATAGCTTGAAAGGTATACCGATCGATCGGCAAGAGAGTCAAAATAGAAAAAGACAAGAGGGCCGATCGATCAGCCCTTCAATGGGCGATCGATCTCCCTCTTATGGCCGCTCATTTTCTCCCTTCTTTCGTCCAACTTTTTACACACTCAAATCACTCCCAAACATATTCACACTTTACACTTCGCACATCTTTCCCTTCATTAACTTACTTTTAAGCATATATCGTAACAATACTTCAACTCCCCTACAGTCCTCACTCCACTAAATCACCCAAAAACCGACTCAAAACACAATTAAAACATAACTTGAATTCATAAAAACGAACTGCGTGGTTCGGTTTAAAAACTAAACAATTCCTCCTGTTTCAAAGAAAATACCAAGCAGTACCATATCATTCAAACAACTAATTTAACAAAACGCCTTATAAAACAGTTAGCCAACACATCTGTACATCAATCTATCAGCTAACCAGAACCAAACATCCTAATATGTTCAACTATACAGTTTCATCTAACTAACCCATCATTAACCCAAAACCTCTCAATACCTTTACTTACATCCCCACGGGTCAAAATGCGCACCGACTGCTCAGCACACTTCTACGGGTCATCTTTCTTCAACTGATCATTCCTCAGGTGGATGGATCTCGTAGTCACCTATATCGGGATCACCTACACCATACAAACACCTATGAGATAAAAATCTCAGTAAGATCTCGTAAATGTAAATGCATGCTATGCATATGAGTTCAGAAATCATGCAGCATTTTCTTTATCTTTACTCTGTGGGTGTCACCGAGATCTCAGCCTCCTAACCGGAGAGAGCACATCCAGCGGTCAGGACTACTCTTTCCAGCTAGAAGAGGGGGGTACACGCTTACAACGCGTACAGCCATTCCTGAGCCCCATCTCGCATGACCTGTAACTGTATAACTGTATGAGTATGCAATAGATGTGGTATTGTGACAAACCCGTAATCGGTCTTCACAATAGGTCGTGGCCCTCTCCAGGCCGTATCCCCATTTTCTTTAAAACATCATTCGGAAATTCATTTTCTATGTTATTTTAAAACACGTGATGCGTGAACAGTTCAATACGACAGAAAGTAAACATACATGATTCGTACCATCAAGACAATAAAGCATTTAAAAGCATAACCTATACAGAACTAATCATAACTACCCGACCAAAACAATTTAAACATCCGCGTCACCAAAATTCCTCGAGACGACTTCGACATACGGTGTAGGCCAATCGGCCAAAGAAAATCACGAGAACTTACCTGTCGTCCGTAGTTCGCTGGGTTTGGCACCTCACGTCACATATGGCTCGACCTATGACAAACATTCAAGCTTCATTAAAATCACGCTTACATTCACCAATTTACTCTCAACTACTATTTCTAGCCTAACCCAACTAAAACCTAACTAAACGGACCACTAATTTGGGTTCGGTAAAAACCAACCCGAAACTTCAAATGTGCATAACTTTCGCATCGGATATCGGAATCGAACGATTCCAGCGGTCACGTACTCCTCTAATAACCTATTTTAATCTGTCAAAATAAATTTCAAAACAAACGATCGTAGCGAGGTCAAATATCCAAAAACCCAAACTGCCCTTCACCCGGAAATTTCCCCCAACTCGGTTTTTCATCAATTTCCTCACCAATCAATCACCCTCACACCCAATTAGCCTAAACTAACAAGAAAACCCAGAATTCTACAGAAAAACCCGAGGCTGCAAAAACCTAGCCCTCGGTTTCTCACTCAATCCGAGCTCACCATTGTTCGGCAACCCTCGCCGGCGTTAAGCTCGGCCATTTGACACCAAGAACGGCCAAAAGCAGCCGAAAATCAGAGCTCAAACAAGCTCGTCCCGCTCAGCCCTAAATCGAACCGAAAACAGGGCAAAATCAAACTTACCCGTCAGTTTGTGAGCGGAGATAGCCGGAAGCTCGCTCGTCGCCATCCTCTGGCCAGAGAGCGTCAGAAAACATGATGAACTGTCGTCGGAGGGACGGCGTTCGGTTCTCCTCTCTCCGTTCGCTCTCGGGTGCTCAATCTCGAACAGCAGAATGGCCTTCGAGCCATTCTGTTGTTTTTGTTTTATTAATAATAATAATAATTAATAATAATTTCTATTTTTAATAAATTATCATTTACCGTTTTGCCCTCCCGTGTTTTTGGCATTTTCAAAACTTCGTTAAATTTCATATTTCTCCTAAAATCCATATAATTCATTAGGATTCTAATAACACTTTCTGCTTGCAAAACGGACTTAATTTGACATATGTATAAAAATGCCATTATATTATGGAATTATAAAGATCCCATAAAACCGGGCGTTACAACCTCTGTAATGAATCGGTCAACGTCTTCGTCCACAGAGTCGGACGACATCTTCGTCCACAGAGTCGGATGACGTCTTCGTCCACAGATTCGGACGACCTCTTCGTCAACATAATTGGACGACGTCTTTGTCCACAGAATCGGACGACGTTATCGTCCACAGATTCCATAGGCATAAAACTCTAAGGGGTCGATTCCTCAACCCTTTTTTCGGCGTCTTCGACCGAACACTTTTCTAAACTTAGGCAGAATTGCCCATAAAAAATCAGTCGATCGATCGCCTACAGGTAGCACTATGGAATTAAAATCCAGAGAGCTAGTTGATCGATCGCCTACCTTGGCGATCGATCGGCCAGATCTCTGGATTTTAATTCCAGAGTGCTACCTCCCTACCTCTTCATCACTCGTCTCTTCCCTTCATTTTTCTCTTCCACTAACTATATCAAACCACAAACCATAAATCAAATTCCTCAAAATTCTAATCCATTTTAAGTATCAAAATAGGCATTCTGTACATTCATTTTGTAGCACCTGGTTCTATTAAACCAATTTCTATTCCGTTATTTAATAGTAAGCATGTTGTGGAGAAAATTGAGGAAAATATTAATTAGGTTAATGAGTTACTAAGTAACGGCATAGTGGTAAATTGAGATCTTATAATGGATAACCTATTTAACGAAAGAGGCTTTGTGATTAAATGCACTGTAGCTGCCACTCTTTCCCTACTCTCCTCTCTCAATATTCAGCTCAAGCAGCAGAGCTCTCTAGGCGATTCTTCCATCCGATTTTCTCCAAACTAGGTGAGTTCTATTTTGATTCCTTGCTGCATTGGTAACTATCGATGATTTGGGGAGTGGATAAATGTGAGTTTCGAGAATGCTGTGAGCGAACTAGTTCGGGTTTTGTGGTAATCGGAGATGTATAACGAACCAAGCTCCTAAACTAGTTTCCATAGGCTTCTGGATAGTGTAGAATGAGGTTTAGTAAAATCTAATCGATAATCTGTCCATGGTTTTAGGTTGAGTAAGCTCCCAAAGTAGTTTTCAACACCGAGCATTTCCAGGAGAGCCAAGTAAGTGAAGTATGCATGTGCCTTCGGGCCTACATCACAAAACAGTAGGATTATGTATCGTGTGAATGAGTTTGTATGTCATGCATCATGTTTTCTTTTGAAAAAATACGAAAATGAATTTCTATGTAAGGAATGGTAAGGCGTGAGCTGAATATGATAGACAAACTGTTAAGGGAACTAATCCACCCCTTAACTTATGAAGGAATTTATAACATTGGGAGGATTGATCCCACTCCCAAGGGAACTGAAGAATCAGATCAGCTATTAAGGGAATTCATCCACCCCTTAATCGAGTAGAGGATGTATAACTTTGGGAGGATTGATCCCACTCCCAAGGGAACCGAGGGATCAGATCAGTTTATGAATGAATGCGAATACAACTGAGATGAGAAAGTAGAAATTGCATGTTTAGGAATTTATGTCTCAGCATTTCATTACATTACTGCTTTACTTACTTAGCATTAGGCTAATAGATGACTTTTGTGATATAGGTGTTGAGGATACTGCAGGTAATTTTCCTGATTGCACAGATGAATAGAGGAGGTTGGAGGAGTACATTCATGTTTTGGCCTGGTAAACTGATGAGGCAAATTAACTGGTGTCAGTGGATAGGAAAGTTTAGTGAACCAGGATTCAATTTGAGTATGTCGAGAGTTCTTTTGAAAATGATAGTTTTAATGTTTTGAAATACATTTAAGACCTTTCTGATATCAATACTCTGTTGGCTTTAAAAGTAGTTTCTACCAAATTCTGGAGTAATATACGGATTTAAGTAGTTTTGAATGTTCTTTTGCAAATGCTCAAATTCTTTTGGTAGTCAGAGCTTTCCCTGTGTAGAGAAAAAAATGCTCGATGAGCTGCTATATAAAGTTGTTGTTCTGTTGACTATCGGATGATGTCTTCAGTAAAGCCATCGGACGATGTCCTCAGTAAAGCCATCGGATGATGTCCTTAGTGAAGCCATCGGATGATGTCGTCAGTGAAGCCATCGGATGATGTCTTCAGTGAGCCATCGGATGATGTCTTCAGTGAAGCCATCGGATGATGTCTTCAGTGAAGCCATCGGATGATGTCCTCAGTAAAGCCATCGGATGATGTCCTTAGTGAAGCCATCGGATGATGTCGTCAGTGAAGCCATCGGATGATGTCTTCAGTGAAGCCATCGGATGATGTCTTCAGTGAAGCCATCGGATGATGTCTTCAGTGAAGCCATCGGATGATGTCTTCAGTGAGCCATCGGATGATGTCTTCAGTGAAGCCATCGGATGATGTCTTCAGTGAGCCATCGGATGATGTCTTCAGTGAAGCCATCGGATGATGTCTTCAGTGAAGCCATCGGATGATGTCTTCAGTGAAGCCATCGGATGATGTCTTCAGTGAGCCATCGGACGATGTCCTCAGTAAAGCCATCGGATGATGTCCTTAGTGAGCCATCGGATGATGTCCTTAGTGAAGCCATCGGATGATGTCTTCAGTGAAGCCATCGGATGATGTCTTCAGTGAAGCCATCGGATGATGTCTTCAGTGAGCCATCGGATGATGTCTTCAGTGAAGCCATCGGATGATGTCTTCAGTGAGCCATCGGATGATGTCTTCAGTGAAGCCATCGGATGATGTCTTCAGTGAGCCATCGGATGATGTCTTCAGTGAGCCATCGGATGATGTCTTCAGTGAAGCCATCGATGATGTCTTCAGTGAAGCCATCGGATGATGTCTTCAGTGAAGCCATCGGATGATGTCTTCAGTGAAGCCATCGGATGATGTCTTCAGTGAAGCCATCGGATGATGTCTTCAGTGAAGCCATCCGATGATGTCCTCAGTCAAGCCATCGGATGATATAAGTAGAAAATTTGTCTTTTCGTAACCGGATGATGTCGAGTATTTTATCCATCGGATGATGAAGGTAAAAGTCTTTTGTCGTTTTGAAACCGGATGATGTCAAGTATTTTATCTACCGGAAGATGTGAGTAAGTATAGTTGTCGTTTTGCGATCGGCTGAAGCTAGAAGAGTGATTCTTCCGGTTGACGTCATCGGCTGAAGTTGGAAGAGTGATTCTTCCTGCTGACGTCATCGACTGAAGTTGGAAGAGTGATTCTTCCTGCTGACGTCATCGGTGGAAGTCCTCCGTTTTGTTTCTGCCCATTTTTGTTAACTCTAATCAGCGGATGATGTGGTTGACTTTTATGATCTTCAAGCATTTCATACTTAAGATTTCATCTTTTTTGGCCGAATTATTTCTCAATATTTTAACCGATTCTTTAAAAATTGTTTTACAGTTTGTTTAACTCTATTTTCGTTCAAAAAAATTTCGCTGCTAGTTTTTAAATTTTGAGGCTTTAGCAAATGTCAAAATTTTGATTTTTGAGCGAAATTTTTTTTTAGAAATTAGTCAAATTTTCTTAGTCCTGTTCTATGTTATGTGTAACGAACTGAGTTTAGAAAACTTGGGGCGTTACACATTTATCAAGCTATCTAAAAGAAACATCTATCCATAAAATTTTCCCGAAACGTCAAAACATCAACATTTACTAACTAATCACCCATCAGCCCTACATAAACCCAAAAACCCTTAAATACTTAGCCATTTACTCCCACAGGTCGAATCGCCTCGACTGCTCAACGCACTTCCATGGGCATTCCTCTTCAACCAGCTCATTCATCTTGTAGAGGGATGACATTCTCACCTGTTTCAATATCACCTACACCATAGAGACATTCTATGAGCTGAAGGCTCAATAAATCTACGTAAATGAAAATGCATGCTATGCATATGCCATTCAGAAAATCATGCATTCCTTTCATTCTTTAGTTTCATAGCAGAGGGTGTCACCGGGGGTTGACTCTCACTAGATAGAGAGGGCACATCTCCCGGTCTCCTCCTCTCAGGACAACCATATCTGAACCCCACCCCGACATGACCATGGTTACGTGCATTCATATCTTTTCGTGGACATGTACGGTGCATTAAACATAAGGAAAGCATAAAACAACATGTAAAGCCTAGAAAAATACTCTAGCATAAAAGATATCCTAAACTACTCATCCAGCCTACACTAAAGCAACAAAATCACTAATATCCTTATTCGACAATTCTTTTTATGGTGTAAGCAAGATCGGCCAAACAAGTCACGAAGACTTACCTTGGGTCCTCAACATACCAAGCACTGTCCGTGAGTCTTGTTCACCTAAGCCAATCCAAAATACACGGCATTAAAACCAAGCTTAAACAATTGAACTCCTAAACTAACGAAACCTCTAGCTAAAGGAAATTTCCTAAACTTCATTCTACTTCATTAGGGCATTTCGTCGAACAATTAGAGCTTGACATTATCAAAACTTCCATTAATGGTTTTCCAACAACCTTAATCCATCATTAACCATAAGTTTCACTGTAATATCCGGCTGTACGAAATATTAATATTTTAAATGTAAATGGCATTTTTGTTAATATGTCAAATAAAGTCCATTTTGCGAAAAGAAAGCGTTATTACAACCCTAATAATTAATATGGATTTTAAGAAAATTTTGGGAATTTTAGGAGTTTAACGCTAATTTTATGAGAATTACGTTTATCGTAATTTACGAGAATTACGTTTATCGTAATATAAAGGATACTTTGGTAAAAATAGTAAACGAGGTCCGAATTGCAAACGGACAGTTTTAATAGAACCCTAGTAATGAGTTGGAGTTATTGGCGAAATAAGGAGATTTGGAGAAACCGAATCGTCGGTTAATTAACGAAACAAAGGACGAAACAAATAAAAAATCAAAGGAAGGGCAAAAAGATAATTTGCAGAGTCAAATTTAATTAAAATCAAAATCCTCTCTTCTTCTCCCTCACTCATGATTTCTCTCTGTGTTTTTATTTTCCTCTCCCGTGGCGACTATTTCTCCCCATTGCGACTCAATTTTCAACGATCGTTCTTCCTCTATTCGTCGTCCGTTCTTCGTGTTTTCTCCTCCTCTCGTAACCCTAGGTATGAATCTATGGTTTTAGAGCGTTATATTTTGGTTTTCATGAAGTTTAACGGTTAGGGTTTCGTTTAGGGTTTTGTGAAAAACGCGATTTAGGGTTTGAAATCGTTAGGTTTATTGTATTTATGAATATAATGGAAGTATCAAGCATTATTGGGCAAAGTTGAATTGATTTGTGAGAAGTTTTAGAGTTTATGGATTTTGGAGATTTGAGGAATCTCCATTAATGGAGTTTTGGAAATTCGCGAGCTTGAATTGTTCGATAAAATGTCTCAAAGAGTTGAATTAGAGTTTTAAGGAATTTCCTTAGTTAAGGTTTCATTAAATTTGGACGTTTAATAGTTTAAACTCGTTTTAACGACAATATTGTGAAATTGCCTTAAATGAACAAAGCTCGTGGACGGAGCTTGGATTGCAACTGACACGTGGTAAGTTCTCGTGACTTACTCTGGCCAATTGGCCTACACCGTACGTCGATGTCGTCTCGAGGAGCTTTGGTGATGTGTTTGTTTAAATTGCTTTGGTTTGGTAGTTACGTTTAGTTGTTTTATAGGTTATGCCTTTAATTGCTTTTATTGTCTTGATGGTACGTATGATGCATGTTTAAATTATGCTATAAATTGTTTACGCATCACGTATTTTAAAAGAGCATGAAAAGGAATTTCCGCACTATGTTTTAAAGGAAATGGCAATGTAGCCTGAAAATGGGCTATTGATCTATTGTGTGGATCGATTACGGGTCTGTCACAATACCACATCTAATATGAATCTATGTATGTTTATGGTCATGCCAGGTGGCGCTCAGCATGGCTATGCGTGTTGCAAGCATGTACCCCCCTCCTCTAGGTGGAAAGGGTTGTCTAACTACAGGATGTGCCCTCTCCATTTAGAGGGTTGAGATCTCGGTGACAACCTATGTAAACATAAGAAAATGTTGCATGATTTATGAACTCATATGTACAGCATGCATTAGCATTTACGAAACTTGCTGAGCCTTTAGCTCATAGTGTGTCTGTATGGTATTTTGGGTTATTTTGGATAGAAAATGTTTAAGGAAAATACTTGTACAGATAGAACATTATAGGATGTTTGGATCTGGACTAGTTGATAGGTTTACGTTTTGATGTTTTTAAACGTTTTGGAAACTTGTTTTGTAAATGTTTGGTAATAGGAATATGTTCGGTTTTTAAACATATCAATGCAGTTCGTTTTCATGAAAATATATTTTGTTTTAAATGTGTTTCGAGTCGGTTTTGAATGAGGTTAAGGAGGAGGTACGAGTGTTTGGGGTTTTATGTCAAATTGTATTGCGAAGATGCATGTATATTTAGTGATAATTGTTTATGAGGTAGAAGTGTTAAAGGGTAGTGTTAAGCAGGAGAAGAAAGAAGGGAAGAAGGAAAAGAGGAGCGCAAGTCCTCTGGAAATCCAGAGGACTTGGCGATCGATCGCCTATGGGGGGCGATCGATCGCCTATGGGGGGCGATCGATCGCCCTTCTTGGTCACGCTCTGGAAGAAATTCAAGAGCGTGTGCCAAGCGATCGCTAGGCAAAATGGTCGATCGCCGAAGGGCGATCGATCGCCTGTTTTGGGCGATCGACGCCCCTCGGTTATTTTAACAGGCAATCGATCGCCTATTTTGGGCGATCGATCGCCCCACTATTTTAGGGACAAAAGTTCCTTTTTGCCCCCAGCCGATGGTTTATTAGTTTTTAATTGTTTTAAATTTTTTTTATATTTGTTTTAAGTTTTTGTTTAAATGGTTTATAAACATTGACTTTACTAATTTCAATTCCGATTTCGATTCCAACTTTAAAAGTTTTATTTCCGTTGAAATTTTAGGTTTAAAGTTTTAAGTTATATAAAAAAAAAATAATACAGGAAAATTAGGAATAGTTTAAGGGTCGCTACAATCCCTTTTTGCCCCCAGCCGATGGTTTATTAGTTTTTAATTTTTTTAATTTTTTTTTATATTTGTTTTAAGTTTTTGTTTAAATGGTTAATAAACATAGACTTTACTAATTTCAATTCCGATTTCGATTTCGACTTTAAAAGTTTTATTTCCGCTCAAATATTAGGTTTAAAGTTTTAAGTTATATAAAAAAAAATAATACGGAAAAATTAGGAATAGTTTAAGGTTCGCTACAGTTTATGTTATCAGAGCCCCCGTGTTTTAAAAACGGTTTTGTAGACTGCTCGACTGCACAGCCACTACGCGGACATCCTTCCTCAATTGTAAGTATGTTTATATGTTTTCTTTAAGTTAGATTTCTTAGAGTTATTTGTTTTTAACCTTTATAGGGATTATATAAATATGGTGCGTCAAGGGAATGACCGAGACAATAGAGACGATACGTTAGACACCCTTAAAGATTTTATCCCCCAACAATCCCAACATATGGAGTGTCAGGCTCAACAAATAGAGAGACAGTCTCAGCAGTTGGGTACCCTGATAGATCGTGAGGGTGCTAGAGCTCGTGAGACCGCGACTTATGGTAATCGTGGTATGGAGAGATTTCATAGGCTCCAACCTCCTGTGTTCAACGAACAGTCTACGGATCCCTCTTCAGCCGAGGAGTGGATTCGAAGCATGGAGGACATGCTGGCCTATGCAAGCATTGAGGACGGAGAGAAGGTTGCATTGGTTAGCTACCACTTAGCACTGGATGCCCAGTTTTGGTGGGATTCTGTCAAGGCAACCACCGATGTGACAATTATGAATTGGGAGCGCTTCAAAATGATATTTTATGATAAATACTTCAGCCATACCGTACGAGAGGGGAAGATGGTTGAATTTATGCAGCTGCGGCAGGTTGGTTCGATTGCCGATCATGTGAGGAGGTTTGAGGCACTGTCACGATTCGCGCCACGCCAACTCAGTGTCAATGAGAACAAGGTATGCCGATTTGTGTAGGGACTTGGGCAAGAGATTCGAAAAAGTCTTACCATATCTGGGGTGCGGAATGTATCCTACGATGAGATTGTGGCTAGGGCACTTGAGATTGAGGTTGTTGATGAGAGTTCTGCTAAACCAAGGGAGTCAGCTAGAGGCTTCTTTCGTGAGATACACCCTCAGGTCAGGAATAAAGGTTGGCAACCGAGACCACAGTCACAGCAACAACAACAGAGAGGCGTTAAGAGGCCTTTAGAGGGAGGTAATGATCAAGGCAAAGGGAAGCAGGTACAGGGGGCTTCTCAAATGCTGTGGTGCCCTAAGTTCTAGAAAGAACACAGTGGCGAGTGCCGGGTGGGCACGAATAAATGTTTTCGATGTGGAGAAGTTGGCCACTTCATTAAAGACTGCCCGAAGCAGGGTCGAGATCAGTTGGGCGGAGACCAGAGAAGGGTTATGCCGAGGATCTTCGCATTTATCGAGCCTGGTAACGTCGACGACGAGGCTCAGCCTTCCGTGATAGCAGGTACTATTTTAATTATGGGGGTGGCGGTGTTTTCTTTGATAGACACAGGGGCTACGCACTCTTTTGTTTCCACTGCCTGCGTGTCTAAACCGAAGCTTGTGCCTGAGTTAGCAGAATGCAAGTACAGTGTGATGCTACCTGCAGGAGAGCGTATGCAGTCAGGTTATGTTGTCCAGGGTAATATTGTCTCCATTGGGAACAGTAGCCTCTATGCTCGCCTGATTGTTATGGGCATAGAGATCTACGATCTTATTTTAGGGATGGACTTGGCTTTCACAGCACTTCGTCACCATCGATTATTGATCTGGGATTGTGACCTTTCGACCCCCGAGTAAAGCAGAGTTTTCTTATCAGGCGATGAACCGATTGAGTGGATCGCCTATCTCTTATTCTATGAAGGTCAACGAGCAGTTTAAAGTTGAGTGCTCTATTTATTTGGCCACATTAGTTGATACTCAGTTGCTCAGCGGAGTAAAGCCGAGTGACATTCCTATTGTCAGAGAATTCTCTGAGATATTCCTTGATGATCTTCCCGGATTACCGCCGGACAAGGAGATCGAATTCGTTATTGATGTGTATCCGAGCTCTGCGCCAGTGTCTAAGAATCCATATAGATTGCCGCCTGCTGAATTGAGAGAGTTGGAAACTCAGCTTGAGGAGTTACTAGATAAGGGTTTCGTCCGACCCAGCTTTTCACCTTGGGGTGCGCCCGTTCTATTCGTCAAGAAGAAAAACGGGACTCTTAAGATGTGCGTAGATTATAGGGAGCTGAATAAGGTTACAGTGAAGAATAAGTATCCACTGCCTCAGATAGATGATTTGTTTGATCAACTGTAAGGTGCCCGAGTGTTTTTCAGGATTAACCTACGCTCGAGTTATTATCAGTTAAAGGTCTAGAAGGAGGATATTCAGAAAACGGCGTTTCGAACGAGGTACGGGCTTTATGAGTTCCTAGTTATGTCTTTTGGACTTACTAATACCCCTGCAGCATTTATGGACTTGATGAACGTTCGTTGTGGTTTTTATTGACGACATTTTGATCTATTCTAAAATAAAGGAAGAGCATGAAAAGCAATTGCGGATTGTTCTAGGAATTCTGCAACGACACCAGCTTTATCCAAAGTTCTCCAAGTGTGAGTTTTGGCTGGATATGGTCAGTTTTTTCGGCCACATTATATCAAAAGAAGGGGTTTCTGTGGATCACAGCAAAATTCAGGTGGTCAAAGATTGGCCACAGCCTAAGAATGTGAGAGAGGTACGTGGATTTCTCGGATTGGCTGGATATTGTCGGAAATTCATAGAGGGACTTTCGAAGATTGCAGTTCCACTTTCACGTTTGACTCAGAAGAATGAAAAATTTATATGGTCGGCTGCTTGTGACGATAGTTTTATGGAGTTAAAGCAGAAGTTGACCACAGCTCCAGTACTGACACTACCTGTTGAAGGTGACAAATTTAGTATTTATTGTGATGCATCTAGAGTTGGACTCGGTTGTGTATTGATGCGGGGAGGAAAGGTTATCGCATATGCTTCTAGGCAGTTGAAGTCGTACGAGCAGAACTATCCTATGCATGACCTGGAATTAGCGGCTGTGGTTTTTGCACCGAAAATATGGAGGCATTACTTATATGGGCAGCAGTGCGAGATATTTTCCGACCACAAAAACTTGAAGTACTTGTTTACGCAAAAGGAGCTTAATATGCGACAAAGAAGGTGGCTGGAGTTCGTGAAAGACTATGATTTCGATATCAAGTACCATCCAGTAAAGGCAAACAAGGTCGCTGATGCTTTAAGCCGAATGCCTTCTGCGAGTCAGCCTTCACTTGCAGCGATGTCAGTTACATTACGGTTTGAGATTGAGAGGTTCGATGTGGAGATAGTGGCAGAGTTGTCCAGTATGCTCACCAACATTTCTCTCAGGCCGACTATTCTGGATAAAATACGTGAAGCTCAGCAGAAAGATATGGAATGCGAGGAGTTTTGGTTGGGCTTGACATCTGAGGATTCGTCGGATTTCCATTTATCAGAAGATGGTATTCTGAAATTCAGGCATAGGTGGTACGTGTCTAACGATGAGGAGCTAAAGAAGGAGATATTGGCTGAGGCGCATTCTTCAGCTTATTCTGTGCACCCAAGAAGTACCAAGATGTACCGGGATTTGAAACAACACTTTTGGTGGCCGAACATGAAGAGGGAAGTTGCAAAATATGTTGAAACCTGTTTAATTTGTCAACAGGTGAAAGCAGAACATCAAAGGCAAGCCTGAACATTACAGCCACTGCCTATTCCGGAGTGAAAATGGGAGCAGATCTCCATGGATTTTATTGTGGGGCTCCCGAGGACGACGAAGGGTCATGATGACATCTGGGTGATCGTGGACCGATTGACAAAGTCGACTCACTTCTTGGCTGTGAAGATGGCATCTTCTATGGATCAGCTCACCGAGCTTTATGTGCAGGAGGTTGTTAGACTGCATGGAGTGCCAATTTCGATTGTCCCAGATAGAGATCCGAGATTTACATCAAAGTTCTTGAAGAGTCTGCACAAAGCTATGGGGACTCAGCTTAATTTCAGCACGACATTTCATCCTCAGACTGATGGACAGACTGAGAGGACGAATCAGATTCTGGAGGATATGCTTAGAGCTTGTGTGCTGGAATTTCAGGGATCGTGGAGCAGGTATTTACCACTGATCGAGTTCTCTTATAACAACAGCTTCTAGGCTACCATTAGTATGGCTCCGTATGAAGCTTTGTATGGTCGAAAGTGTAGATCTCCGTTATATTGGAACGAGGTTGGTGAAGCAAGTGTTGTTGGTCCCAAGATTCTACAGCAAATGGCAGAGAAGATTGCCGTTATCCGACAGCGTATCGAGATAGCTCAGAGTCTACAGAAGAGCTATGCTGACACTAGACAGAGAGAACTATAATTCGAAGAAGGTGATGAGGTTTATCTGAAGGTTTATCCATTTAAAGGTGTTATGAGATTCGCAAGGAAGGGCAAGCTAAACCCTCGATATGTGGGGCCCTTTCCTATTTTGAAAAAGATTGGGAAGATGGCGTATCCACTACAACTTCCGACTTCAATGGAAGGCATCAACAACGTATTTCATGTGTCTATGCTTCGGAAGTGTTTGCGCGATCCATCGCATATTGTGGAGACGAGAGACATCAAGGTACAGCCTACCTTGACTTATGTGGAGAAGCCTGTACGTATTTTGGAGTCTTCGATCAAAGTATTACGCAACAAAGAGATTCTGCTGGTTAAAGTCCTATGGCGGAACCACGAGGTTGAAGAAGCGACTTGGGAGCGACAACATGATATGATGATTAAGTATCCTGAGTTGTTTGTATAATCAAATTTTGAGGACAAAATTTTAAATAAGGTGGATGGACTGTAATACTCGGCTGTTCAAAATATTAATATTTTAAATGTAAAAGGTATTTTTGTTAATATGTCAAATCAAGTCCATTTTGCGAAAAGAAAGCGTTATTACAATCCTAATAATTAATATTGATTTTAAGAAAATTTCGAGAATTTTAGGAGTTTAACGCTAATTTTACGAGAATTACGTTTATCGTAATATAAAGGATACTTTGGTAAAAATAGTAAACGAGGTTTGAATTGCAAACAGACAGTTTTAATAGAATCCTAGTAATGAGTTGGAGTTATTGGTGAAATAAGGAGATTTGGAGAAACCGAATCGTCGGTTAATTAACGAAACAAAGGACGAAACAAATAGAAAATCAAAGGAATGGCAAAAAGGTAATTTGCAAAGTCAAATTTAATTAAAATCAAAATCCTTTCTTCTTCTCCCTCACTCACAATTTCTCTATGTGTTTTTATTTTCCTCTCCCGCGGCGACTATTTCTCCCCACTGCGACTCAATTTCCGACGATCGTTCTTCATCTGTTCGTCGTCCCGTTCTTCGTGTTTTCTCCTCCTCTCGCAACCTTAGGTATGAATCTATGGTTTTAGAGCGTTATATTTCGATTTGCATGAAGTTTAACAGTTAGGATTTCGTTTAGGGTTTTGTGAAAAACGCGATTTAGGGTTTGAAATCGTTAGGTTTACCGTATTTATGAATATAATGGAAGTATCGAGCGTTATTGGGCGAAGTTGAATTGATTTGTGAGAAGTTTTAGAGTTTATGGATTTTAAAGATTTGAGGATTCTCCATTAATGGAGTTTTGGAAATTCGCGAGCGGGAATTGCTCGATAAAATGTCTCAAAGAGTTGAATTAGAGTTTTAAAGAATTTCCTTATTTAAGGTTTCGTTAAATTTGGACGTTTAATAATTTAAACTTGTTTTAATGACAATATTGTGAAATTGCCTTAGGTGAACAAAACTCGTGGACGGAGCTTGGATTGCAATGGACACGAGGTAAGTTCTCGTGACTTACTCTGGCCAATTAGCCTACACCGTACGTCGATGTCGTCTCGAGGAGCTTTGGTGATGTGTTTGTTTAAATTACTTTGGTTGGGTAGTTAGGTTTAGTTGATTTATAGGTTATGCCTTTAATTGCTTTTATTGTCTTGATGGTACGTATGATGCATGTTTAAATTATGCTATAAATTGTTCACGCATCACGTATTTTAAAAGAGCATGAAAATGAATTTCCGCACTATGTTTTAAAGAAAATGGCGATGTGGCCTGAAAGGGGGCTATTGATCTATTATGTGGATCGATTACGGGTCTGTCACAATACAACATCTAATATGAATCTATGTATGTTTATGGTCATGCGAGGTGGGGCTCAGGCATGGCTGTGCGTGTTGCAAGCATGTACCCCCCTCCTCTAGGTGGAAAGGGTTGTCTAACCGCAGGATGTGCCCTCTCCATTTAGGGGGTTGAGATCTCGGTGACAACCTATGTAAAGATAAGAAAATGTTGCATGATTTATGAACTCATATGTACAGCATGCATTAGCATTTACGAAACTTGCTGAGCCTTTAGCTCGTAGTGTGTCTGTATGGTGTAGGTGATATCGAAGCGGGTGAGGACGACGTTCCTCCTTCTGAATCATGAGTCCAGTTGAAGAAGAATGACCGTGGGAGTGTGCTGGCGCAGTCGAGGCATTTCATGACCCGTGGGGACGTATGTAGGTATTTTGGGTTATTTTGGATAGAAAATGTTTAAGGAAAATATTTGTACAGATAGAACATTATAGGATGTTTGGATCTGGACTAGTTGATAGGTTTACGTTTTGAAGTTTTTAAATATTTTGGAAACTTGTTTTGTAAATGTTTGGTAATAGGAATATGTTTGGTTTTTAAACATATCCATGCAGTTCGTTTTCATGAAAATATATTTCGTTTTAAATGTGTTTCGAGTTGGTTTTGAATGAGGTTATTGAGGAGGTACGAGTGTCTGGGGTTTTATGTCAAATTGTATTGCGAAGATGCATGTATATTTAGTGATGATTGTTTTATGAGGTAGAAGTGTTAAAGGGTAGTGTTAAGCAGGAGAAGAAAGAAGGGAAGAAGGAAAAGAGGAGCGCAAGTCCTCTGAAAATCCAGAGGACTTGGCGATCGATCGCCTGTGGGGGGCGATCGATCGCCCCTCTTGGTCATGCTCTGGAAGAAATTCCAGAGCGTGTGCCGAGCGATCGCTAGGCAAAATTGTCGATTGCCGAAGGGCGATCGATCGCCTGTTTTGGGCTATCGATCGCCCCACTATTTTAGGGACGAAAGTCCCTTTTTGCCCCCAGCCGATGGTTTATTAGTTTTTAATTGTTTTAAATTTGTTTTATATTTATTTTAAGTTTTTGTTTAAATGGTTTATAAACATAGACTTTACTAATTTAAATTCCGATTTCGATTCTGACTTTAAAAGTTTAATTTCCACTCAAATGTTAGGTTTAAAGTTTTAAGTTATATAAAAAAACAGTACGGGAAAATTAGGAATAGCTTAAGGGTCGCTACATTCACTTAACTATTACCATTACTCATAAATGTATCATCAATGGGTATTACTATTGTTAAATTATCGATTTACCACGAATTTCAGAATTTCGATCCCTAATTCAACAAACCCTAATTGAATAACAACTCTAAAAATCGAAGACTAACATCCAAAACATTAGAACCTTTCCTAGGGTCGCGATTGAGGAAGAAAACATAAAAGAAATTTATCGGTTGGAGGAGGAGCCGTTGAACCGTTAAGAATCGTAGGGGAGGAGAGAAAAAAAATCGCCTGAGAGTGGTTTTAGGAGAAATCTTGAAGTTTTGGGAAAGGGGAGGATTGTGTGATTTTTAATACACTTGACTTGTCAAATTACTATTCTGCTCCTCATTTCGATTTTTCATTTATCTAGTTAGTTAACTATCGATTTGTTTTCTCCAAATTTCCTTAGTTTCCAAAATGCCATTATATAGTAAAATTCCAAAAACCCGTAAAACCGGGTGTTACATTTCATCCAGCTTAATTAAAATTTTGTCCTAAAAATTTGATTACACAAATAGTTCTGGGTACTTAGACATCATATCCTGCTGTCTCTCCCAGGTGGCTTCCTCTACGTCATGGTTCCGCTATAAAATTTTAACTAGCGAAATCTCCTTGTTGCGTAACACCTTGGTAGAGGAGTCCAAAATCCGTACTGGCTTCTCCACGTAAGTCAGCGTCGGTTGTACCTCAATCTCTCTTGCTTCTACGACATGGGATGGATCACGCAAACACTTTCTGAGGATGGATACGTGAAACACATTTTGGATTCCCTCCATCGATGCCAGAAGCTGTAATCGATATGTCATTTTCTCGATCCTCTTCAAAATAGGGAAGGGCCCTACGTAATGAGGACTTAACTTTCCATTTCTTCTGAATCTCATCACGCCTTTGAATGACGAAATTTTTAAGTACATTTCGTAGCCCTCGTTGAATGCCAATTCCCTTCATCTATTGTCAGCATAGCTTTTCTGTTTGCTCTGCGTTATCTCAATACGTTGTCTAATAACGGCAATCTTCTCCGCTATTTGCTATAGAATATCGAGGCCAATTACACTAGCCTCGCCAACTTCATCCAAATACAGCGGAGATCTACATTTTTTCCCATATAGCACTTCGTACGGAGCCATGCCGATCGTAGCTTGAAAGCTATTGTTGTATGAGAACTCGATTAGTGGCAAATACCTGCTCCATGAACCTTGAAATTCCAACACAGGCTCTAAGCATATCCTCCAGAATTTGATTTGTTTTTTCTGTCTGACCGTCAGTTTGAGGATGAAATGCCGTGCTGAAATTTAGTTGAGTTCCCATGGCTTTGTGCAGACTTTTCCAAAATTTAGAGGTGAACCTCAGATCTCTATCTGAGACTATCGTGACCGGGACTCCGTGTAATCTAACAATCTCCTGCACATAAAGCTCTACAAGCTGATCCATGGAATGTGTCATCTTGACTTACAGAAAATGGGCTGATTTCGTCAGACGGTCCACTATATCCCAAATCTCGTCGTGCCCTCTCGTGGTCCTTGGCAGCCCTACAATAAAATCCATAGAGATTTTCTCTCATTTCCAATCCGTAAGGTCCCTGCTAGCCTTTGGTGCTCCGCCTTAACCTGTTGGCAAACCAAATAGGTTTCTACATATTTGGCGACCTCTCTCTTCATATTCGACCACTAAAAGTGCGGCCCGGTACATTTTGGTACTTCCCGGGTGCACAGAGTAATCCGAAGAGTGTGCCTCGGTCAAAATTTCTTTCCTTAAAACTCTTCATCATTTGGCACATACCACCTATGCATGAATCTTAACAAGCCCTCATCCCACAGGTTGAAATCAGATGAGTCCTCCAATGTCATGCTCAACCTATTCTTTTTGCACTCCAAATCTTTCTGTTGAGCTTCTCGTATTTTATCCAATACTGTTATCCTAAGAGAAATGTTTGTAAGTATAGTGGACAACTCATCCACAATCTCCACATCAAACTTCTCAATCTCAGACTTTAACATCACCGACATTGCTGCAAGCGAAGGCTAACTCGTAAAAGGCATTCTGCTTAAGGTATCGACAACTTTATTTGCCTTTTCTTGGTGGTATTTAATCTCGAAGTCATAGTCTTTGACAAACTACAACCACCTTTGTTGCCGAATGTTCAACTCTTTTTGTGTAAACATGTACTTCAAACTCCTGTGATCTGAAAACACTTCACATTGTTGCCCATACAGATAATGTCTCCAAATCTTCAACGCAAAGCCGATAGCTGCCAACTCCAGATCGTGCGTCGGATAGTTTTGTTCATATGGTTTCAGCTACCGAGAAGCATACGCGATAACTCTTCCTTCCTGCATAAGTACGCACCCAAGTCCAACCTTGGACGCATCACAGTATATACTAAACTTGTCACCTTCAACTGGCAGTGTCAAAACTGAAGCCGTAGTCAACTTCTATTTCAGCTCCTGAAAGCTCTTATCGCATATAGCCGACCATACAAATTTCTCATTCTTCCTTGTCAATCGGGATAGAGGAACTGCAATATTTGAAAATCCCTCAATGAACTTCCGGTAATACCCGACCAATCCAAGAAATCCGCATATCTCCCGCACATTCCTAGGTTACGGTCAATTCTTGACAACTTCGATCTTAGTCGGATCCACAGAAATCCCCTCCTAAGATATGATATGGCCGAGAAAATTAATTTGATCTTGCAATTCGTAAAACTCACACTTGGAGAACTTTTGGTATAGCTGATGGTTTTTTAAAATCCTTAAAACAATCCGTAGTTGCTCTTCATGTTCCTCCTTCGTTTTAGAATAGATCAAGATGTCGTCAATAAAAACAACAACAAATTTATGTAAATACTCCTTGAAGACGTGATTCATTATGTCCATGAAAGCTGCAGGGGCATTAGTAAGTCCAAAAGACATTACTAAAAACTCGTAATGCCCATACCTCGTTCGAAATGTCATCTTTTGAATATTTTCTCTTAGGAGCTTCAACTGACAATAACCCGAGCGTAGATCAATTCTCAAAAATATTTGGGTACCCTACAATTGGTCAAACAGGTCATCTATTTGGGGCAACGGATATTTATTCTTCACCGTCAATTTATTCAACTCCCTATAGTCGATGCACATCCTGAGAGTTCCGTCTTTCTTCTTAACGAACAGAACTGGCGCACCCCACAGAGAAAAGCTAGGTCGGATGAATCACTTATCCAACAATTCTTCTAGCTGAGACTTTAACTCTTTTAGTTTGGCAGGCATCAATCTGTACAGGTTCTTAGAAACAGGTCCTGAACCTGGATATACATCGATCACGAACTCGATCTCCCTGTCCGGCGGTAACCCCGGAAGATCATCACGAAAGATCTCTGCAAATTTTTTAACTACTGGAAGGTCACTTGGCTTTACTTCATTTAATAATCGAGTATCAACCACTACGGCCAAGTAAACTGAGCATCTATCTTTAAACTGCTCTCTGACCATTATCGAATAGGAAGTAGGCAGCCCACTGATCCTATTCATTGCTTGGAAGGTAAACTTTTCTCTGTTCGCGAGACGAAAAGTCACCATCCCGGACCTGCAGTCAATGGTGGCAAAATAGTGAGACAGCCAGTCCATCCCCAAAATAAGATCATACCGCTCTATCCCCATAACTATCAGACGAGCATAAAGGGTATTATTCCCTACCGAGACCACATTGCCTTGGAAAATATGATCTAACTGAATATGCTCACCCGAAGGCAGCATTACTCTATACTCACACTCCACTAACTCAGACACTAACTTCAATCTAGCTACGCAAGTAGTGGAAATAAACAAGTGTGTAGCTCTCGTTTCTATCAAAGAAAATACAGCTACGCCTGTAACTAAAATAGTACCTGCTATAACCAAAGACTGAGCCTCGTCATCAACGTCACCAGACTCAATGAAGGCAAAAAACTTTTGCATAACTCTCCTCTGGTCTCTGCCTGCTCTCGGGCAATCCTTAACATAGTGGCCACTCTCTCCACATCGAAAGCATTTATCCGTACCCCATCGGCAATCACGACTATGCTCCTTCTGGCACTTAGGGCACAAAGGCTTTTGAGAAGCTCCCTGCACTTGTTTTCCTTTGCCTTGGTCGCCCTTTCCATCATAGAGCCTCTTAACTCCTCGTTGCTGTACTTGTTGTTATCCCCTCGATTGCCAGCCTCTATTCTGGGGTTGAGCCTGAATCTCTCGAAAGAACTTTCTAGCAGGTTCTCTTGGTTTAACACAAGACAGTTCCACAGCCTCAAATTCTAAAGCTCTTGCTGCGATTTCTGCGTAAGGTACATCCAGAAATCAAGATACTATAACACTCTTTCGGATTTCTGGATTCAGCCCGTCCATGAATTGGTGCACCTTGTCTTTGTTATCGCTCACTAGGCGTGGTGCAAACCGAGATAAAGCTTCGTACTTCTGAATATACTCCACAATCGAGCCAGTCTGCTTTAGCTGCGTGAATTCCATCCTTTTAGCCACCCTCACGGTGCGACTGAAGTACTTGTCGTAGAATACAATTCTGAACCGTTCCCATGTCATCACTGCCACGTCAGTAGTTGCCTTGATGAAGTCCCACCAAAATCGAGCATCCATGGCTAAGTGGAATGCAGCGCATGCAACCTTTTCCCCTTTCTCTATTTTTGCAAAAGCGAACATATCCTCCATCGTTTGTATCCACTCTTCTGCAACAGTGGGATCCAAAGATTTACCCTCAAATACTGGAGGTCGTAGTTTCTGGAATCTCTCCATGCCATGATTGTTTGGAACAACCAATTCTTGGGCCCGAGGACCGTCACAATTTATCAGTCTCTATTTGTTAAGCTTGCCTGTTCATATGTTGAGCCTGAAGATCACTTAAATCCGTCAGCCTATCCAAAGCTTCATCTCTAGCATCTCTACCTCGTACGATTTTATAATCCTATAAAATGTAAAGACAGTAATCTTAAGAAATCAAAATAAAAGAAAACTCATAACGTACTTCCAATTGAAGAAGTATGTCTGTGTAGTGGCTTGCGCAGTCGAGCAGTCTACAGAACTGATTTTAAAACTCAGGACGCTCTGAAACCATAACTTTGACGTCCAGTAAATTTTTCCATTGTCACTATTCCAAAAATCCCATAAAATTCGAGTTTTATTTCGAACATCTAATCTTACTCATTTAAGGACAACTAAATTCGTTAAGCAGAGGGAATTCTAAGGTCTTAAATTTTACATTTTCGCCTCTGTCCGAACTACTGAAAAGAATCGGCAGACAACACTTCTTACCGGGTTTCGTCAAAAGGTACTGTGGGGTTGACAACATTCTAGAATTCATTTCCTTCTAATCGGTCAACATGACCTCTGTAATTAATCAGTCAACGTCTTCGTCCACGGAGTCGGACGACGTCTTCGTCCACGAAGTCGGACGACGTCTTCATCCACAGATTCGGACGACTTCTTCGTCCATAGAATTGGACGATGTCTTCTTCCACAGATTCCAGAGGCGTAAAACCTTAAGGGGTTGATTCCTCAACCCTTTTGTCGGTGCCTTCGAGCGAACACTTTTATAAACTTAGGCAGAATTGCCCATAAAACATCAGCCGATCAATTGCCTACCCTGGCGATCGATCGGCTAGCTCTCTTGCAACGCCCCCGAACTCGCCCTGGCATGGTTCACTACTTTGCTAACCCAAACCATGTTTAAAATAACGTTTAAAATAATTTTCAACTCGATTTTTGGGTTTTTCGAACCCTCAGAAAATCTTAGAAAACGTGTGTAAAATACGTTTAAAATACTTCGGAAAATGTCGGGTCAAAACATAGTAGATATAGAAATTTTAACAAAATAAAATTTTTTTTTTTCTGGGCGCTGGCGCCCACGCAGCGCCGAGCGTTCGGCGCGCAGCGGGCCAAACTGCCTTTTTTTTTCATTTTTTCGACCTTTTCTCACTTTTCTTCATTTTCCGTCGAGGCAAACACCTCCAAAAATTCTAAAATTTTTACCACACAATCCCGACACCGTAAATGTGTCCTGTAAAAATCTTGAAAAACCGACTTAAAACGGTTAATAAAAAAAATAGGGAAAGTAAACCCGACGTTGTTTATTTTAAAACTAAAACGGACGGCGTAACGCCTAAAATTCGATAAACCAAAACCTGAAACCAAAACCAGAAAGCATATAGTTTAAAAGTCCAAATACGTACAAACACTATCAACAACCCTATCGACCCACAAACCTTCCAAATAACCAGGAAAAGATTTACCATACAACTTACCAAAACTCTCCACATTTTTCTAACTTTTCTCAAAACAAAAGCTTTACAAAACATTTACAAAACCATCTACAACAAAACATTCACCTCCCACACTACCCGAGGAAAACAGTGGTCAAGACGCCCCGACGATAGCCTACACTGGCGAACTCCGTACTCCTCTGACTATGGCCTAATCCTCGGCTGTCTCATCTACCTCACCTGTAAATAACTCGTCACCTACACCATAGAACACAAAACGTAAAGCCTAATGCTTAACAAGTAGGGAATAACAAATGCGACAACACAATGCAATCAACCTAACACATGCAGTTTCTACCACTCAGTTGTGCTTATTTGCTGTTCGTTGCTTTAATCGTTTCATAAGCCGTGTGATTTGAGTAGGCACACATCCTATAACCGTCTAGGATGGCCACACTCAGAACCACCAGAGCAAGACCAGACAGCTCTCATCCCATAACCGTCTTGGATGGCCATACATGATCTCCCTCGTCGATCGTAGAATCCTATAACCGTCTAGGAATTCATACTCTCGACCTTTACATATTTTAGCCAATCATCCATCATAAAGATCCCCTCGGGGTGCTACACTCCAGAACGTAATCCCGACAAGGCACACTAATCCATATGGCGTATTTTAGCCGGTCACCTCTTGTAGAGTTCCCTCTAGGGTGCTACACTCCAGCACGTAATCCTGACAAGGCATACTACTCAAGATGCATTTTACAATTTACTTATCTGATTACATTTCACACTCACAACACAACCATGCAAGAAACTCGTAACTGAAAACCATGATGCATGCTACAAATATGTAACACAACACGAAATAAATACCATTACCCTACCGTTCTATGGTGTAGGCCGGAAGGCGAAAGGATAGCTACCACTACTTACCTGATTGCTCGGCTTTCCCTGGCTCACTTCTATCAATCAATTCACTCGTTCGACGACCTAAAATAACAAAACTTAGCTTGATAAGTCACCAATTGTGACATCCCTAACACTGTACTAAATTTCCCGTACATATTATTATTATTTTTTTTTATATACTTTTAACTTTAAATACACTTAAACGGAAATCAAATCGAAATTGAAATCGCGAAAACCTATTTCTTTAAACCATTTAAATTAAACTTAAAACTAATTTAAATAAAACTTAAAACATTTAATAAAAACTATAAAACAATCGATTTAAAAGAGGGAGGGTAGAAGAGACATTTTTCTCTGAAGACCTGAGGGCGATCGATCGCTGCACCAGCGATCGATCGCTGCAGCATGTTCTGGCCTATCTCTCTGGAATCCGAAATTCCAGAGAGCAAACTTCACCTTTTCATACATTTTCATCCTTTACATTTATCATTTTGTGCACCCTAATTAACGATCTAAACCTACGCCAAACTTTCATAAAAACGAACTGCATGGATACGTTTAAAAATCAACAAATCCTCCTGTTTTAAATTCCAAGCAGTTCCAATAAAACATTATAAAAACACAGTTTATAAAGTAGGTTTTCAAATCGTTTAAAAACAGCAAAATATAAACCTAACATCTAGCCAGATCCAAGCATCCTAATATGTTCTAACTTTATACATATGTTGTCCCAAAATAACCCAGTACTCTCAAAATACGTACAGACATCACCCACTGGTCAAAACCCGCCGACTGCTCAGCACACTGCAACGGGTCATTCTCCATCAACTGCATCATACATCAGGAGGAGGAACGTCGTCCTCACCTGGCTCAATGTCACCTATCACGTCACCTACACTATACAGACACACTATGAGCTAAAGGCTCGGTAAACTCTATGTAAATGCAGATGCATGCAGTGCATATGGAGTTCAGAAATCATGCATAACATATAGATTGTCGCAGACAGAATATCACCGAGATCTTATCCCCCTAACCGAAGGGGGCCCATCCAGCGGTCGGACTACCCCGTGCTGTTAGAGGAGGGGGTGCACGCTTACAACACGTACAGCCGTGCCTGAGCCTCACCTCGCGTGACCAGATAACATATTACGTTCATTAATTACATTACGTGAGATGTGGTATTGGTCAGACCCTTAATCGGTCCACACAATAGATCAATAGCCCCCAATTTCAGGGCCACATCGGTTTTCTGAAAACATCGTGCGGAAAATTTATTTTCATGCTAAGTTGAAATACGTGATGCATGAACAGTTCAATATAAATGTAAACAAACAAGCATGCGTACCATCAAGACTGTAAAAGAAATAACCTACAAAAACGTTTAAACCTAACTACCCAACCAAAGCAACTTTACACAACAGTTCATTAAGATCCTCGACGCGACATCGAAGTACGGTGTAGGACAATCGGCCAGAGTAAGTCACGAGAACTTACCTTGAGCGTGCAGAATCTCGAGCTCTGTCCACGAGAGTCGTTCCCCTAAGGCAATTTAGAATCATCGACGTTAAAACGAGTTTAAGCTTCTAAATGTCCAAATTGACAAAACCTTAAATAAAGAAATTTCCTAAAGCTTAATTTCAATTCATTGAACTATTTCATCAACCAAATCACGCTCGGCACCTCAAATCCCAAATTTACGAGTTTTTCCCTAAATCTCGAAATTTCACAAAATCTAACATTTGTCCTAAATCAATTAGATTCGTCCAATAACATCCAATACGTTCAATTGATACTTAATCACGGCAAACCTATAAATTTCGAACCTTAAATCGCATTTTTAACAAAACCCTAACGTAAACCCTAACGTCAAAACAACCCGAATATTGAAAACTAACGCTCTAAAACCATATATTCATACCTAGGGTTTTGAGAGGAGGAGAAAGCACAGAAGAAACAAGTCGATCGAAGGAGAAACGGAGGTCGGACGTTGAGGAATCGCCGACGGCAGAGAGGAAATCGCTCTCTGGAAATCACGCAGGAAGAAAATGAAGAAGAAAGAAGGTTTGTGTTATTTTATAAATTTGGTTTGGAAAATTACCGTTTTGCCCTTCCTTAGATTTTATAATTGTTTCGTCTTTCGTTTCGTGAATCGGCTAACTATTCGGTTTCTCCAAATTCCTTATTTTGTCGATAACTCCAACTTATTATTTGAGATTTATTAAAACTGTCTGTTTGCATTTCGGACCTCGTTTACTATTTTTACTAAAATGACCTTTATATTACGAGAAACGCAATTACTCGAAATGTAGCGTTATTACTCCAAAAATTCTCATAATTTCCCTAAAATTCCTATTAATCATTAGGATCGTAATAAAGCTTTCTTTTTGCAAAACGGACTTGATTTGACATATTTACAAAAATACCATTATATATATAATATAAAATCTCGTAAAGCCGGGTATTACATTCCACCCACCTTATTTAGAATTTTGTTCACAAAATTTAATCATACAAACAATTCAGGATATTTAGTCATCATATCCTGCTGTCGCTCCCAAGTCGCCTCTTCCACCTCGTGGTTCCGCCATACGACTTTGACTAGCAGAATCTCTTTGTTGCGCAAAACTTTGATGGAAGACTCCAAAATACGTACCGACCTCTCCTCGTAAGACAAGGTAGGCTGTACCTCGATCTCTCTAGCCTCGACGATGTACGATGGATCGCGCAAACACCTCCGAAGCATAGATACATGGAATACGTTGTGGATACCCTTCATAGAAGCCGGAAGCTGTAGTCTGTACGCCAACTTCCCGATCTTCTTCAGAATAGGAAAGGGCCCCACATAACGAGGGTTTAACTTACCCCTCCTTCCAAATCTCATAACGCCTTTGAACGGAGAAACTTTAAGATAAACCTCGTCACCTTCGTCAAACTCTAGCTCTCTCTGTCTAGTGTCAGCATAGCTTTTCTGTCGGCTCTGAGCTACCTCAATACGCTGTAGGATAATGGCAATCTTCTCTGCCGTTTACTGTAGAATCTCTGGACCAACGATGCTGGCCTCTCCAACCTCGTCCCAATATAACGGAGACCTACACTTTCGACCATATAAGGCTTCATACGGAGCCATACCGATGGTAGCCTGGAAGCTGTTGTTATAAGAGAACTCGATCAGAGGCAAATATCGGCTCCACGAGCCCTGAAACTCCAGCACACACGCTCTGAGCATATCTTCAAGAATCTGATTCGTCCTCTCTGTCTGACCATCAGTCCGAGGATGAAAGGTCGTGCTGAAATTAAGCTGAGTCCCCATATCTTTATGCAGGCTCTTCCAGAACTTTGAAGTAAATCTCGGATCATGATCTGAGACTATCGAAACTAGCACACCGTGAAGCCTAACAATCTCCTGCACATAGAGCTCAGCGAGCTGATCCATAGAAGACGCCATCTTCACATATAAGAAGTGAGCCGAATTTGTCAATCGGTCCACAATAACCCATATGCTGTCATGGCCCTTCGTCGTCCTCGGGAGCCCCACAATGAAATCCATGGAGATCTGCTCCCACTTCCACTCCGGAATCGGCAGTGGCAATAACGTTCCGGCCGGTCTCTGGTGCTCTGCCTTTACCTGTTGACAGACTAGGCAGGTTTCAACGTACTTGGCGACCTCTCTCTTCATGTTTGGCCACCAGAAATGTTGCTTTAAATCCCGGTACATCTTAGTACTTCCCGGGTGCACAGAATAAGCCGAAGAATGTGCCTCAGCCAATATCTCCTTCTTCAGATCCTCGTTGTTAGGCACGTACCACCTATGCCTAAACTTCAGAACACCATCACCTGATAAGTGAAAATCCGACGAGTCACCCAACGTCATACTCGATCGAAGCTCCTCACACTCTGTATCATTCTCCTGAGCTTCGCATATCCTATCAAGAATGGTCGGCCTGAGAGAAATGTTGGTGAGCATACTAGACAACTCTGCCACTACTCCACATCGAATCTCTCAATCTCAGACCGCAGCGTTACTGATATCGCTGCTAGTGAAGGCTGACTCGTAGAAGGCACTCTACTCAAAGCATCAGCAACCTTGTTCGCCTTTCCTGGATGGTACTTGATATCAAAATCGTAATCTTTGACGAACTCAAGCCACCGTCTCTGTCACATATTCAGCTCCTTCTGCGTAAATAAATACTTCAAGCTCTTGTGGTCAGAAAATATCTCGCACTGCTGCCCATATAAATAATGTCTCCATATCTTCAGTGCGAAGACCACAGCTGCTAACTCAAGGTCGTGCGTAGGGTAATTCTGCTCGTACGGCTTCAGCTGCCGAGAAACATAAGCAATAACTCTCCCTTCCTGCATCAATACACAACCGAGTCCAACTCCTGACGCATCACAATAAATACTGAACTTGTCACCCTCCACAGGTAACACCAATACTGGAGCGGTGGTCAATCTCTGCTTTAACTCTATAAAACTGCTGTCACAAGCAGTCGACCATATAAATCTCTCGTTCTTCCGAGTCAATCGTGAAAGAGGAAGTGCGATCTTTGAAAATCCCTCTATAAACTTCTGATAATAACCAGCTAATCCAAGAAATCCACGCACCTCACGTACGTTCTTTGGCTGCGGCCAATCTCTAACCACCTGAATCTTGCTCGGATCCATAGAAACTCCATCGTGTGATAATATGGATAAGAAAACTGACCCGATCCAACCAGAACTTGCATTTAGAGAACTTTGGATGTAGCTGGCGTTGACTCAGAATTTGCAATACAATCCTCAAATGCTCCTCGTGTTCTTCCTTCGTCTTAGAGTAAATCAGATATCGTCGATGAAAACCACCACGAACTTGTCCAAGTACTCCTTGAAGACATGGTTCTTCAAATCCATAAACGCTGCAGAGGCATTAGTAAGTCCAAAAGACATGACAAGGAACTCATAATGCCCATACCTCGTTCTGAATGTCGTTTTCTGGATATCCTCTCTCCGGACCTTCAGCTGATAATTACCCGAGCGTAGGTCAATCCTGGAAAATACTCGGGCACCCTGTAGCTGATCAAATAGGTCATCAATCCGAGGCAACAGATATTTATTCTTCACCGTCAATTTGTTCAACTCTTTGTAATCAATGCACATCCTGAGGGTCCCGTCTTTCTTCTTGACAAACAGAACGGGCGCATATATTCTTTTTTTTCTAAACTGGTAATAGAGACGCAGAACCATTAAGGAAGACGAACCCTCTCATGCCCGACTTCCCACGCCTCGTCGGCTCAAACTTTCACAGGGTCGAGCGACTGGACTCGGTCATCGGTTTCTTGACAATTTCGGGAAAAGAGGAAGTGCCCTCAATTCTCTTAACATAATACCACTCGGGTTTGCATGGGTTGCATGCGTTGATAACCCTCAGAAACTTAGTCGTCCGGTCATCACGTGCATTACGCGTGACTCGCTTAACATCACCTAAAAGGAGACATCTTCCGGTGGGCACGTGGGCCTCGCGTGCTAAATTAAAACATCATCCGGTCACTAAATGACAAAAACACATTTTACATCTTCCGGTCGCTAAACGACAAAACACATTTTACATCTTCCGGTCGCTACACATTTTACATCTTCCGGTCGCTAAACGACAAAACACATTTTACATCTTCCGGTCGCTAAACGACAAAACACATTTTACATCTTCCGGTCGCTAAACGACAAAACACATTTTACATCTTCCGGTCGCTAAACGACAAAACACATTTTACATCTTCCGGTCGCTAAACGACAAAACACATTTTACATCTTCCGGTCGCTAAACGACAAAACACATTTTACATCTTCCGGTCGCTAAACGACAAAACACATTTTACATCTTCCGGTCGCTAAACGACAAAACACATTTTACATCTTCCGGTCGCTAAACGACAAAACACATTTTACATCTTCCGGTCGCTAAACGACAAAACACATTTTACATCTTCCGGTCGCTAAACGACAAAACACATTTTACATCTTCCGGTCGCTAAACGACAAAACACATTTTACATCTTCCGGTCGCTAAACGACAAAACACATTTTACATCTTCCGGTCGCTAAACGACAAAACACATTTTACCATTTACATCTTCCGGTCGCCTAAACGACAAAACACATTTACATCTTCCGGTCGCTAAACGACAAAACACATTTTACATCTTCCGGTCGCTAAACGACAAAACACATTTTACATCTTCGGTGACGTCATCCGGAAGACTAAACCATCATACAACTATCCTTCGGCATCTGCCGATGACGTCAACCGGACGATTGCCTCATCCAGCTTCCGTCTTACGGTAGAGAACACTAAATCATCAAATGACTCCTCCCAACAGAAAGAAAACACAACTCATTCAAAATGCATATAGCGGAAGACTTAAGCAACAGGTCATTTATAAATCTATTTAATCATTTCCTGACTCAGTGATCCACTAGACAGTTTCAAAGCTCAACGTTTTTAAATAATCTCATCCTACTTAAGCTACCATATCTTTTAACATACTGTAACATAAGAGTCTTAACCCGGGGTCATAAATCGCCCCTCCAGTCCCGCACTGTCACCTTGAGCATCCTCCAGCAACCAGCCTTAAGCATCCTCTTTGAACATAACATCCTCACCTGAACCTTCTTCACCTACACCATAAGGTTTAACTATAAGCCTAATGCTTAGTAAGGAATGCATGCTGACAGATATACATGAGTACACAATTTAAAGAGACATAAGTTCATAAACCATTCATCATTCGTGTTCATCTTTATCATTTACATAACATGTATTAAGGCAGGGAACGAGGGAGGAAGACAGGGGTACATAGTCATTTGCCTATCGCGGCAGTCGTACATAATCATTTGCCTATCGCGGCAATCATGATACATCACTCGGCCTCCCCAGTGGGAGAATTCACGAGCCATACATATCATTAACTCGGCCTCCACCAGTGGGAGATTTCGCGAGTCATACATATCATTAACTCGGCCTCCACCAGTGGGAGAATTCGCGAGTCATACATAACATAGTCTTTCCCCGCTCTGCACTTAATCTTGGTTACATTTGCTTTTCATATTCTCAACTTAATCATAACAGGAACACAGTGCATAGACATAAAGTTCATAGAGAGAAGTCATATCATGAGAACAAGTAAAACATCCTGTAACTTTAGATTTACTTACACAACTTCTTCATATCGTGGAAATAACAAATCATAGTCAATAAGCTAACATCTCAGTGATTTCCTAATACCCTTGCGGTGTAGGGCCCTAGTGGCCGGAAATCTTAATACATTCACTTTGCCTGGATTACTTAGCAATCCGAGCTTCTTTCCTTTAAACTTCTTCACCTAAAACATGTACATTACAGTAGTTAAAACAAAGTCCTAATAGTCCTAATCATAAACCATCCTAGGATCTAATAGCTAAAGTCATTCCGATTCCTCTGTTTGACACACTGCAGTCTGAAATCCGAAACTAGGTGGACAGGTTTTACCATTGATTAAATCCGAGTTGGTTACTTAAAATGCTCAGAATCGATTCGGGATGACATTTCTACTCTCAGATTTTAAAAAGTCTTAAACTACTCGGCCACTGCTAAAAATCCGAACTCAGTGCCGAGCTAAAAACAGAGCTCTATTTACGAATGAATGACTACATTGTCCATTTCATACCTCGGGTGTGGATTTGCAGAGAAGAGCAAGCTCGAAACCAGCCGTCGGTAAAGGGAAGTTCTGGTAGCCGAGAGCAAGAACTTGGGAAAGAAGGAATCGCCGAGAGGGAATGTCGGCTACAGTGGTAATAAATGAGGTTTAAGGTTTCCATTTCCTATTTATAATAAATCCATCGATTTTAATTACAAAACTGCCACCTAACCTAGTTTTACTCAACTTGTAATAAATTTGCCTTAACATTAAATTTAAATCATAAAGGTTAAATAAGAGGGTGACAATGAAAATGGTCAGAAAATCACCTGGCCGAAATGTCGGGTGTTACATATGGGGGTGTGGTTGCTGCAGCCAGACAAATTCTTACCCGAGGTTTAAGTTTTCTATAATGTCTATATCTGTAAAGTCTTCAGGAAGTTCTGGTTGTGTTGTAAAATTCTGTAAAAACTCTTCTTTTGGTAGATTCTGCAATTGCATGTTAGGTTCTGTACTGATTCAGAGGTTTTACTTTTAGAACAATGTACAAGTTCTAATGTCTCAGCTTTAGAAATCACTGTATTTGACAGTTGAACTCATGTCCTGAATGTTCTGAAATGTTTTAGAATATTTTCCAGTTTTGAGGTTTGCATGGATGGTCTCGAATTCTAGAGCTATCCATGCAGTCTGTCTTTCTTGAATCTGTCAGTTGAAATCTATCATCTGCAAAGTGTGTTTCAAAAATCTTGTTTTGAACCGGGTTTTGAAGGTTTGAAACCCTTATGCCTTCTGTTTTGATGCTCCCTGCCCGTATGTCTTTCTGTTAAAAGTTGTCAAACTCTGCCCCTTTTAGACTATATCATCCGATCACGTCCACTGCTATTTAAGTGTATATCCACTGGTGACGTCATCCACCTCCACCGCCCAGTTCAATTTTCTCATCCGATGACGTAATTATCTAATTCGGTGTTGTCTGTTGTCTGTATCTTCCGGTTGACGTCATCCATCTTCCGGCTGATGTCATCACCTCATCTGATCTCATCTGCTGTCTGTATCTTCCGGTTGACGTCATCCATCTTCCGGCTGACGTCATCACCTCATCCGATCACATCTGCTGTCTGTATCTTCCGGTTGACGTCATTCATCTTCCAGCTGACGTCATCACCTCATCCGAATTCCGTCTGCTGTCTGTATCCTCCGCCTGACGTCACCCATCTTCCGGCTGACGTCACCAAAAGTCTTCGGCCCAGATTAGTTATATCTTCCGGCTGACGTCATCCATCTTCCGGCTGGCGTCATCACCTTCTGCCGATTCTGTTATTGCCTGTATCTTCTGGCTGACGTCATCCATCTTCCGGCTGACATCATCACCTTCTGCCGATTTTGTTTACTATCCGTATATGTCGATGACGTCATTACATCTTCTGATGATGTCATCACACACCCGATTTCATTATTTCCTTCGCCCTTTCTGTTCCCTGTTCCTCCCCGTCTTCTCTGTTATTCACTTCTGTTTATTTATTTTCTTCGCCACTTCTTCTCTTCTGCTATCCATTATTGAAATCTATTTTGCTATCAACTTCAAAGAACTCGATTCTGTTAACTGTTTTTCCCGTTTGATTTCGAATCCAGAGATCCTTCTCTTTCTCTGTAAATGTTTTAAAAGCGTAATGTACAAAAAAAAAAATAGTCTCCGTTTTCTGTTAAATGTCCCGTAGTGATGGCTCCGATCCCGGACCCCTATCGGGTTCGGTTTCGGGCTGTCACAGTATATCTATATCTTGAGTAATCATCTATGAATGTCAAAAAGTACTCATAGCCACCTCTGGCCTGCGTTGATATTGGGCCACATACATCTGAATGTATTAGGTCAATTGTTTCTTGAGCCCTTTGGCCCTTTCCAATAAAGGACCTCTTGGTCATTTTACATTCCAGACATGATTCACAAACAGGTAAAGATCCAATGGTTAGATCTTTTAAAGGACCATCCTTAACAAGTCTGTTAATTCTATCAAGGTTGATATGACCAAGTCTAAGGTACCATAGATATGTATCATCAATATGTGAAATCTTTTGCTTCTTAGATTGAAACAATTCAACTTTGAGCATTTCAGTATTCAACAAGATGAATTTATGATAAGCCTTATCATATAAAGATTATTTTTTATTGAGCCAGAACAAATATTTAAATCATTCCTAGAAATAATAACTGCATTATTAGTAAAAGAAATAACATATAATTGTTTAATTATTTGAGAAACAGAAATGAGGTTTCTAGTAAACCCCGGAATAAAATAAATGTTTTCTAAAAACAAAAATTTATTGTTCTCAAAATAAATTTTGGCTTTTCCCACCGCTGAAGCTGAAACAATCGCCCCGTTGTCAACTTTGAGGGTGAATTCTTGATCCAACTAGTCTCCTTTAGGAGTTTAGCATCTGCAAAGAACAACAAACATGATTAGTCGCACCTGAATCAATTATCTAGGGTGATAAATCACTTTCAACCAAACAAGACTCAATAACTAGTAAATCAAATTTTCTTTTTTTTCTTTTTCAGTTCATGTAATATCCGGCTTGTACGGATTTTTGAATATATTATATTATATTACTATTTTATTATTTAATGGCATTTTAGTAAATATGTCAAATCAAATCAGTTTCGCAAATGGAAAGCGTCATTACGATCCTAACGATTAATAGGAATTTTAAGGAAATTCTGGGAATTTTCGGAGATTAAATGCTATATTCCGAGTAATTACCTTTATCGTAATGTAAATGACGTTTTAGTAAAAATAGTAAACGATGTCCAAATCGCGAACGGATACTTTCGTTAAACCTCAAATAATAAGTTAGACCTATGGGTGAAGTATGGAAGTTTGGAGAAGTCGAATGGTTGGACGATTAACGAACCGAAAGACGAAATCAATATAAAAACTAAAGAAGGGCAAAAGTGTCATTTAGTATTTTAATTTAATTATTTTCTATTAAACCAAAAACCTCTTCACGATTTTCATCAGAAAATCAAAAGCTCCAGAGAAGAAAAAAAAAAAGGAGAAACCTCACGGCCGTGCGACGAATCCGGCGATCCGACCTCCGATTCGCGTCCCGTTCGCTTCGTTTCCTTCACGTTTCTTTCTCCAATCGACGTTCCCAGTAAGTCTCTGTAGTTTTAGAACGTTAAATCGTTAGTTTCGTAACGTTTTAGATAATTAGGGTTTTGATTTAATTTCGATTAAAAACGAGATCTAGGGCTCGTAATCGATAGGTTGTCAATGATTAAGTAAATATTGAACGTGTTGGACGTATTGGACGAATCTAATCGATTTAGGAAAAATGTTAGAATTTACGAAATTTCGAGATTTTTGAATAAACTCGTTTAACGTAAATCCTTGTAAATTGCTTAGGTAAACAGTGCTCGTGGACGGGTTTAAGCTGCTTTGGACGCGAGGTAAGTTCTCGTGATTTTCTTTGGCCAAATCGGCCTACACCGTACATCGTGTCGTCTCGAGGCGTTTTGGAGATGCCTTTAGTTAGTTTTGCTCGGTTTGGGTAGCTAGGTCTTAGGAGTTTATAGTTTACGTTTTTAAAGTCCCGATGGTCTATGTGTTGCTTGTTTATTGTATGATATTGAACTGTTCACGCATCACTTGGTTTTAAAGAAAAGCATGAAAACGAATTTCCGCACAGAGTTTTAAAGATAACGTAAAGCATAGCATCGGCCGAAAGGCTTACAGTGCACGGCCGAAAGGCTTACAGTTCACGGCCGAAAGGCTTACAGTTCACGGCCGAAAGGCTTACAGTACACCGGCCGAAAGGCTTACAGGCCTTCGGGCGTACAGTTACAGGTCACGCGAGGTGGGGCTCAGGCACGGCTGTACGGATTGTAAGCGTGTACCCCCCTCCTCTAGCTGGAAAGAGTAGTCCGCCCGCTGGATGAGCTCTCTCTGGTTAGAGGGTATAGGATCTCGGTGACACCTACAGAGCATTGCATAGAAAGATAAAAGTAAAGCATGATTTATCGAACTCATAGCACAGCATGCATCGCATTTACTAGGGCTTACTGAGATTTATCTCATAGTGTGTTTATGTATGGTGTAGGTGACATAGACTACGAGATACCAGGTGAGGACGACGTTCCTCCACCTGAGGCATAGCTCAGTTGACGGATGATGGCTGCGGTGGTGTGCTGGCGCAGTCGAGGCTTACACGACCCGTGGGGACAGTATGTATAGATTTTGAGGGTTTTTGGGCTGTTTGACATGTATAGATGTATAGTATAGAAATTCTGGAACTGCTTGGTTTAAATTGTATATAGAAAACGTTCTGTTTAGACTATTGATTTAACCGTTTTGGAAATGTTTTTAATGGTGTTTGTATCGTTACGGATAAGCTCGGTTTTTAGAGCTATCCATGCAGTTGGACTTCGTAAAGTCCGGTGCGAGTTAGTGGAATTGAGAATGTATTTACTGAGTGTTAAAATGAGAAGTTGCTCTCCGGAATCAGATTTCCAGAGAGCATTGTTTTTAATTCTGTAAGTGTTCTGCTCTCTGGAATTTGGATTCCAGAGAGCAATTGCGAAGGAAAAGGAAAAGCTAAGGGCAATCGAAGAAGGAAATCGATCGCTGGCAGTTGAAGGGCTGTCAGCGCTCGATCTCTGGGCAGGATCGCTGGGCAGCAAATGCTGCCAGCGATCAGTCGCTGGACAGGCCAGTGACCGATCGCTGGGCAGCAAATGCTGCCAGCGATCGATCTCTGGTCAGGCCAGCGACTGATCGCTGTGCAGCAATGTGCTGCCAGCGATCGATCCCTGGTCAGGCCAGCGACTGATCGCTGTGCAGCAATGTGCTGCTAGCGATCGATCTCTGGGCAGCCAGAGATCGATCGCTGCCCTCTGTTCTTAATGGCAAACTGCCGATTATGCCCTCCCCTTTATTTTAATTATAATTTTATATTAAATATAGTTTTTTATTAATAGTTTTAATTGTTTTAAATAGTTTTAAAATTTGATTTCAATTCCGATTTCGATTTTGGTTTCGATTTCGGATTAGGTTTTAGTTAGAGTTCATTTAAAGTATAAGGACAAAAAAAAATATAGTACGGAAATATGGGTACAGTATTAGGGGTGTTACAGTTATCCTCGGTATGTGGGACCCTTTCCTATTCTGAAGAGGATCGGAAAGTTGGCGTACAGATTACAGCTTCCGGCTTCTATGGAGGGTATCCACGACGTGTTTCATGTATCCATGCTTCGGAGATGTTTGCGCGATCCGTCGCATATGGTGGAGGCTACAGAGATCGAGGTGCAGCCTACCTTGAGCTACGAGGAGAGGCCGGTACGTATTTTGGAGTATTCTACCAAAGTCTTGCGCAACAAAGAGATTCCACTAATCAAAGTCCTATGGCGAAACCACGAGGTAGAGGAGGCTACGTGGGAGCGACAGCAGGATATGATGACTAAGTATCCTGATTTGTTTGCATGATTTAATTTTGTGGACAAAATTCTGAATAAGGAGGGTAGAATGTAATATCCGGCTTGTACGGATTTTTGAATATATTATATTATATTACTATTTTATTATTTAATGGCATTTTAGTAAATATGTCAAATCAAATCAGTTTCGCAAATGGAAAGCGTCATTACGATCCTAACGATTAATAGGAATTTTAAGGAAATTCTGGGAATTTTCGGAGATTAAATGCTATATTCCGAGTAATTACCTTTATCGTAATGTAAATGACGTTTTAGTAAAAATAGTAAACGATGTCCAAATCGCGAACGGATACTTTCGTTAAACCTCAAATAATAAGTTAGACCTATGGGTGAAGTATGGAAGTTTGGAGAAGTCGAATGGTTGGACGATTAACGAACCGAAAGACGAAATCAATATAAAAACTAAAGAAGGGCAAAAGTGTCATTTAGTATTTTAATTTAATTATTTTCTATTAAACCAAAAACCTCTTCACGATTTTCATCAGAAAATCAAAAGCTCCAGAGAAGAAAAAAAAAAGGAGAAACCTCACGGCCGTGCGACGAATCCGGCGATCCGACCTCCGATTCGCGTCCCGTTCGCTTCGTTTCCTTCACGTTTCTTTCTCCAATCGACGTTCCCAGTAAGTCTCTGTAGTTTTAGAACGTTAAATCGTTAGTTTCGTAACGTTTTAGATAATTAGGGTTTTGATTTAATTTCGATTAAAAACGAGATCTAGGGCTCGTAATCGATAGGTTGTCAATGATTAAGTAAATATTGAACGTGTTGGACGTATTTGGACGAATCTAATCGATTTAGGAAAAATGTTAGAATTTACGAAATTTCGAGATTTTTGAATAAACTCGTTTAACGTAAATCCTTGTAAATTGCTTAGGTAAACAGTGCTCGTGGACGGGTTTAAGCTGCTTTGGACGCGAGGTAAGTTCTCGTGATTTTCTTTGGCCAAATCGGCCTACACCGTACATCGTGTCGTCTCGAGGCGTTTTGGAGATGCCTTTAGTTAGTTTTGCTCGGTTTGGGTAGCTAGGTCTTAGGAGTTTATAGTTTACGTTTTTAAAGTCCCGATGGTCTATGTGTTGCTTGTTTATTGTATGATATTGAACTGTTCACGCATCACTTGGTTTTAAAGAAAAGCATGAAAACGAATTTCCGCACAGAGTTTTAAAGATAACGTAAAGCATAGCATCGGCCGAAAGGCTTACAGTGCACGGCCGAAAGGCTTACAGTTCACGGCCGAAAGGCTTACAGTTCACGGCCGAAAGGCTTACAGTACACCGGCCGAAAGGCTTACAGGCCTTCGGGCGTACAGTTACAGGTCACGCGAGGTGGGGCTCAGGCACGGCTGTACGGATTGTAAGCGTGTACCCCCCTCCTCTAGCTGGAAAGAGTAGTCCGCCCGCTGGATGAGCTCTCTCTGGTTAGAGGGTATAGGATCTCGGTGACACCTACAGAGCATTGCATAGAAAGATAAAAGTAAAGCATGATTTATCGAACTCATAGCACAGCATGCATCGCATTTACTAGGGCTTACTGAGATTTATCTCATAGTGTGTTTATGTATGGTGTAGGTGACATAGACTACGAGATACCAGGTGAGGACGACGTTCCTCCACCTGAGGCATAGCTCAGTTGACGGATGATGGCTGCGGTGGTGTGCTGGCGCAGTCGAGGCTTACACGACCCGTGGGGACAGTATGTATAGATTTTGAGGGTTTTTGGGCTGTTTGACATGTATAGATGTATAGTATAGAAATTCTGGAACTGCTTGGTTTAAATTGTATATAGAAAACGTTCTGTTTAGACTATTGATTTAACCGTTTTGGAAATGTTTTTAATGGTGTTTGTATCGTTACGGATAAGCTCGGTTTTTAGAGCTATCCATGCAGTTGGACTTCGTAAAGTCCGGTGCGAGTTAGTGGAATTGAGAATGTATTTACTGAGTGTTAAAATGAGAAGTTGCTCTCCGGAATCAGATTTCCAGAGAGCATTGTTTTTAATTCTGTAAGTGTTCTGCTCTCTGGAATTTGGATTCCAGAGAGCAATTGCGAAGGAAAAGGAAAAGCTAAGGGCAATCGAAGAAGGAAATCGATCGCTGGCAGTTGAAGGGCTGTCAGCGCTCGATCTCTGGGCAGGATCGCTGGGCAGCAAATGCTGCCAGCGATCAGTCGCTGGACAGGCCAGTGACCGATCGCTGGGCAGCAAATGCTGCCAGCGATCGATCTCTGGTCAGGCCAGCGACTGATCGCTGTGCAGCAATGTGCTGCCAGCGATCGATCCCTGGTCAGGCCAGCGACTGATCGCTGTGCAGCAATGTGCTGCTAGCGATCGATCTCTGGGCAGCCAGAGATCGATCGCTGCCCTCTGTTCTTAATGGCAAACTGCCGATTATGCCCTCCCCTTTATTTTAATTATAATTTTATATTAAATATAGTTTTTTATTAATAGTTTTAATTGTTTTAAATAGTTTTAAAATTTGATTTCAATTCCGATTTCGATTTTGGTTTCGATTTCGGATTAGGTTTTAGTTAGAGTTCATTTAAAGTATAAGGACAAAAAAAAATATAGTACGGAAATATGGGTACAGTATTAGGGGTGTTACAGTTATCCTCGGTATGTGGGACCCTTTCCTATTCTGAAGAGGATCGGAAAGTTGGCGTACAGATTACAGCTTCCGGCTTCTATGGAGGGTATCCACGACGTGTTTCATGTATCCATGCTTCGGAGATGTTTGCGCGATCCGTCGCATATGGTGGAGGCTACAGAGATCGAGGTGCAGCCTACCTTGAGCTACGAGGAGAGGCCGGTACGTATTTTGGAGTATTCTACCAAAGTCTTGCGCAACAAAGAGATTCCACTAATCAAAGTCCTATGGCGAAACCACGAGGTAGAGGAGGCTACGTGGGAGCGACAGCAGGATATGATGACTAAGTATCCTGATTTGTTTGCATGATTTAATTTTGTGGACAAAATTCTGAATAAGGAGGGTAGAATGTAATATCCGGCTTGTACGGATTTTTGAATATATTATATTATATTACTATTTTATTATTTAATGGCATTTTAGTAATATGTCAAATCAAATCAGTTTCGCAAATGGAAAGCGTCATTACGATCCTAACGATTAATAGGAATTTTAAGGAAATTCTGGGAATTTTCGGAGATTAAATGCTATATTCCGAGTAATTACCTTTATCGTAATGTAAATGACGTTTTAGTAAAAATAGTAAACGATGTCCAAATCGCGAACGGATACTTTCGTTAAACCTCAAATAATAAGTTAGACCTATGGGTGAAGTATGGAAGTTTGGAGAAGTCGAATGGTTGGACGATTAACGAACCGAAAGACGAAATCAATATAAAAACTAAAGAAGGGCAAAAGTGTCATTTAGTATTTTAATTTAATTATTTTCTATTAAACCAAAAACCTCTTCACGATTTTCATCAGAAAATCAAAAGCTCCAGAGAAGAAAAAAAAAAGGAGAAACCTCACGGCCGTGCGACGAATCCGGCGATCCGACCTCCGATTCGCGTCCCGTTCGCTTCGTTTCCTTCACGTTTCTTTCTCCAATCGACGTTCCCAGTAAGTCTCTGTAGTTTAGAACGTTAAATCGTTAGTTTCGTAACGTTTTAGATAATTAGGGTTTTGATTTAATTTCGATTAAAAACGAGATCTAGGGCTCGTAATCGATAGGTTGTCAATGATTAAGTAAATATTGAACGTGTTGGACGTATTTGGACGAATCTAATCGATTTAGGAAAAATGTTAGAATTTACGAAATTTCGAGATTTTTGAATAAACTCGTTTAACGTAAATCCTTGTAAATTGCTTAGGTAAACAGTGCTCGTGGACGGGTTTAAGCTGCTTTGGACGCGAGGTAAGTTCTCGTGATTTTCTTTGGCCAAATCGGCCTACACCGTACATCGTGTCGTCTCGAGGCGTTTTGGAGATGCCTTTAGTTAGTTTTGCTCGGTTTGGGTAGCTAGGTCTTAGGAGTTTATAGTTTACGTTTTTAAAGTCCCGATGGTCTATGTGTTGCTTGTTTATTGTATGATATTGAACTGTTCACGCATCACTTGGTTTTAAAGAAAAGCATGAAAACGAATTTCCGCACAGAGTTTTAAAGATAACGTAAAGCATAGCATCGGCCGAAAGGCTTACAGTGCACGGCCGAAAGGCTTACAGTTCACGGCCGAAAGGCTTACAGTTCACGGCCGAAAGGCTTACAGTACACCGGCCGAAAGGCTTACAGGCCTTCGGGCGTACAGTTACAGGTCACGCGAGGTGGGGCTCAGGCACGGCTGTACGGATTGTAAGCGTGTACCCCCCTCCTCTAGCTGGAAAGAGTAGTCCGCCCGCTGGATGAGCTCTCTCTGGTTAGAGGGTATAGGATCTCGGTGACACCTACAGAGCATTGCATAGAAAGATAAAAGTAAAGCATGATTTATCGAACTCATAGCACAGCATGCATCGCATTTACTAGGGCTTACTGAGATTTATCTCATAGTGTGTTTATGTATGGTGTAGGTGACATAGACTACGAGATACCAGGTGAGGACGACGTTCCTCCACCTGAGGCATAGCTCAGTTGACGGATGATGGCTGCGGTGGTGTGCTGGCGCAGTCGAGGCTTACACGACCCGTGGGGACAGTATGTATAGATTTTGAGGGTTTTTGGGCTGTTTGACATGTATAGATGTATAGTATAGAAATTCTGGAACTGCTTGGTTTAAATTGTATATAGAAAACGTTCTGTTTAGACTATTGATTTAACCGTTTTGGAAATGTTTTTAATGGTGTTTGTATCGTTACGGATAAGCTCGGTTTTTAGAGCTATCCATGCAGTTGGACTTCGTAAAGTCCGGTGCGAGTTAGTGGAATTGAGAATGTATTTACTGAGTGTTAAAATGAGAAGTTGCTCTCCGGAATCAGATTTCCAGAGAGCATTGTTTTTAATTCTGTAAGTGTTCTGCTCTCTGGAATTTGGATTCCAGAGAGCAATTGCGAAGGAAAAGGAAAAGCTAAGGGCAATCGAAGAAGGAAATCGATCGCTGGCAGTTGAAGGGCTGTCAGCGCTCGATCTCTGGGCAGGATCGCTGGGCAGCAAATGCTGCCAGCGATCAGTCGCTGGACAGGCCAGTGACCGATCGCTGGGCAGCAAATGCTGCCAGCGATCGATCTCTGGTCAGGCCAGCGACTGATCGCTGTGCAGCAATGTGCTGCCAGCGATCGATCCCTGGTCAGGCCAGCGACTGATCGCTGTGCAGCAATGTGCTGCTAGCGATCGATCTCTGGGCAGCCAGAGATCGATCGCTGCCCTCTGTTCTTAATGGCAAACTGCCGATTATGCCCTCCCCTTTATTTTAATTATAATTTTATATTAAATATAGTTTTTTATTAATAGTTTTAATTGTTTTAAATAGTTTTAAAATTTGATTTCAATTCCGATTTCGATTTTGGTTTCGATTTCGGATTAGGTTTTAGTTAGAGTTCATTTAAAGTATAAGGACAAAAAAAATATAGTACGGAAATATGGGTACAGTATTAGGGGTGTTACAGTTATCCTCGGTATGTGGGACCCTTTCCTCTTCTGAAGAGGATCGGAAGTTGGCGTACAGATTACAGCTTCCGGCTTCTATGGAGGTATCCACGACGTGTTTCATGTATCCATGCTTCGGAGATGTTTGCGCGATCCGTCGCATATGGTGGAGGCTACAGAGATCGAGTGCAGCCTACCTTGAGCTACGCGGAGAGGCCGGTACGTATTTTGGAGTATTCTACCAAAGTCTTGCGCAACAAAGAGATTCACTAATCAAGTCCTATGGCGAAACCACGAGGTAGAGGAGGCTACGTTGGGAGCGACAGCAGGATCTGATGACTAAGTATCTGATTTGTTTGCATGATTTAATTTTGTGGACAAAATTCTGAATAAGGAGGGTAGAATGTAATATCCGGCTTGTAGGATTTTTGAATATATTATATATATTACTATTTTATTATTTAATGGCATTTTAGTAAATATGTCAAATCAAATCAGTTTCGCAAATGGAAAGCGTCATTACGATCCTAACGATTAATAGGAATTTTAAGGAAATTCTGGGAATTTTCGGAGATTAAATGCTATATTCCGAGTAATTACCTTTATCGTAATGTAAATGACGTTTTAGTAAAAATAGTAAACGATGTCCAAATCGCGAACGGATACTTTCGTTAAACCTCAAATAATAAGTTAGACCTATGGGTGAAGTATGGAAGTTTGGAGAAGTCGAATGGTTGGACGATTAACGAACGAAAGACGAAATCAATATAAAAACTAAAGAAGGGCAAAAGTGTCATTTAGTATTTTAATTTAATTATTTTCTATTAAACCAAAAACCTCTTCACGATTTTCATCAGAAAATCAAAAGCTCCAGAGAAGAAAAAAAAAGGAGAAACCTCACGGCCGTGCGACGAATCCGGCGATCCGACCTCCGATTCGCGTCCCGTTCGCTTCGTTTCCTTCACGTTTCTTTCTCCAATCGACGTTCCCAGTAAGTCTCTGTAGTTTTTAGAACGTTAATCGTTAGTTTCGTAACGTTTTAGATAATTAGGGTTTTGATTTAATTTCGATTAAAAACGAGATCTAGGGCTCGTAATCGATAGGTTGTCAATGATTAAGTAAATATTGAACGTGTTGGACGTATTTGGACGAATCTAATCGATTTAGGAAAATGTTAGAATTTACGAAATTTCGAGATTTTTGAATAAACTCGTTTAACGTAAATCCTTGTAAATTGCTTAGGTAAACAGTGCTCGTGGACGGGTTTAAGCTGCTTTGGACGCGAGGTAAGTTCTCGTGATTTTCTTTGGCCAAATCGGCCTACACCGTACATCGTGTCGTCTCGAGGCGTTTTGGAGATGCCTTTAGTTAGTTTTGCTCGGTTTGGGTAGCTAGGTCTTAGGAGTTTATAGTTTACGTTTTAAAGTCCCGATGGTCTATGTGTTGCTTGTTTATTGTATGATATTGAACTGTTCACGCATCACTTGGTTTTAAAGAAAAGCATGAAAACGAATTTCCGCACAGAGTTTTAAAGATAACGTAAAGCATAGCATCGGCCGAAAGGCTTACAGTGCACGGCCGAAAGGCTTACAGTTCACGGCCGAAAGGCTTACAGTTCACGGCCGAAAGGCTTACAGTACACCGGCCGAAAGGCTTACAGGCCTTCGGGCGTACAGTTACAGGTCACGCGAGGTGGGGCTCAGGCACGGCTGTACGGATGTAAGCGTGTACCCCCCTCCTCTAGCTGGAAAGAGTAGTCCGCCCGCTGGATGAGCTCTCTCTGGTTAGAGGGTATAGGATCTCGGTGACACCTACAGAGCATTGCATAGAAAGATAAAAGTAAAGCATGATTTATCGAACTCATAGCACAGCATGCATCGCATTTACTAGGGCTTACTGAGATTTATCTCATAGTGTGTTTATGTATGGTGTAGGTGACATAGACTACGAGATACCAGGTGAGGACGACGTTCCTCCACCTGAGGCATAGCTCAGTTGACGGATGATGGCTGCGGGTGGTGTGCTGGCGCAGTCGAGGCTTACACGACCCGTGGGGACAGTATGTATAGATTTTGAGGGTTTTTGGGCTGTTTGACATGTATAGATGTATAGTATAGAAATTCTGGAACTGCTTGGTTTAAATTGTATATAGAAAACGTTCTGTTTAGACTATTGATTTAACCGTTTGGAAATGTTTTTAATGGTGTTTGTATCGTTACGGATAAGCTCGGTTTTTAGAGCTATCCATGCAGTTGGACTTCGTAAAGTCCGGTGCGAGTTAGTGGAATTGAGAATGTATTTACTGAGTGTTAAAATGAGAAGTGCTCTCCGGAATCAGATTTCCAGAGAGCATTGTTTTTAATTCTGTAAGTGTTCTGCTCTCTGGAATTTGGATTCCAGAGAGCAATTGCGAAGGAAAAAGGAAAAGCTAAGGGCAATCGAAGAAGGAAATCGATCGCTGGCAGTTGAAGGGCTGTCAGCGCTCGATCTCTGGGCAGGATCGCTGGGCAGCAAATGCTGCCAGCGATCAGTCGCTGGACAGGCCAGTGACCGATCGCTGGGCAGCAAATGCTGCCAGCGATCGATCTCTGGTCAGGCCAGCGACTGATCGCTGTGCAGCAATGTGCTGCCAGCGATCGATCCCTGGTCAGGCCAGCGACTGATCGCTGTGCAGCAATGTGCTGCTAGCGATCGATCTCTGGGCAGCAGAGATCGATCGCTGCCCTCTGTTCTTAATGGCAAACTGCCGATTATGCCCTCCCCTTTATTTTAATTATAATTTTATATTAAATATAGTTTTTTATTAATAGTTTTAATTGTTTTAAATAGTTTTAAAATTTGATTTCAATTCCGATTTCGATTTTGGTTTCGATTTCGGATTAGGTTTTAGTTAGAGTTCATTTAAAGTATAAGGACAAAAAAAAATATAGTACGGAAATATGGGTACAGTATTAGGGGTGTTACAGTTCATCGAGATACTGTTTGCAGTTTCTCTTCCAATGACCATCTATCCTACAATGAAAATACTTTTCTTTGGGCTTCGGAGGATTTGATCTTTTCTTGTTTAACTTGTTCTTTTTCTTGAAATTATGTGCTCCATTTTGTTGGTCTCCATGACCTTTGCCCCGTTTCTAGTATATCTTTATCTTCTTAAGAGAAGAATTGGATGAAGAAGGTTCCACGACATTTGCTTCACTCTTCTTATCCACAGAAGTAGACTAAAAAATGGTCAGCTCGTTCAGCAACTGAGTCAAATCATAACTCAATTTATTCATAAAATAATTTCTTTTGAATTGGAGGAGTTGTGGGTTTAGGGTTTCTAAAATCATGCCCACCTGGGTTGCCTCATCAATATAAACTCCATTAATTTCAGCTTCATGAATAGTACTGATCATCATCATAACATGTTGACGTATGTGGACTCCTATTTCATCTTAGAGTTCATAACTCTCTTTATCGCTTCATGACGGGCTTGGTCAGATGGTTTGCCAAACATGTCTTATAGAGACTCCATTATCTCATAGGCAGTCTCATAGTTCTAAAATTTTGCAATGAAAACATCAGACATGGTTGTAAGCAAATAACCCGGGCTTTGATATTTGCTTTAGTCCATGTATCGTAAGCATCTTTCTGAGCTCGTTGAGCCGTAGAAGTAGGAGGACATTCTTCTATCATTACGAATTTCAAGTTGTCATGCAAGAGAATCAAATTCATATTCTTTTCCACTTAACAAAATTAATGCCATCTAATTTTTTAGTCGCAAGCAAATTTATCATTAATTGAGACATGATGCTGTAATAAATAAATAAAATTATAATCAATTTTATGCTTTAAAATTCAAAAATGTTATGACATGTGAGTATGATGCATGAACATGCTAATCACAAAAATATGTAAATGCTACTACAATCTCGATAACATAATAAATCTCCTTAGGGTAGAAATATTATCAATTAATAAATTTACTCAAAATATAACTAACACTTTTAGTTATATTTTCATGAGTGGAACCCACTGTTTTGGATTTATGAAACTTAACTTATAGTCTCCGTCTTAGGGTCGAACACTATATAATACATTTCACATATCCTATTACTAGGAGACTAACCTTGGTATTGACCTAAATGAACACTCTCCTTAGGGAGGATAATAATCAAAGTCATCTCGATGTCCTACTTAGATCTCATGATGTTGTGCCAATAGTGGAGATCATGGGATGTTACGCCTAACTTCCCGCTCTCAGTCATTATTTTGAATTAGTGATTATAAAATGTCAAATATTCCATTATAATGATAAATTAATCATATTAATTTATCATTACTTAAATTATTAATCTTATTATCATGTTATAAAATTAATAATTTCAAATAATCAAATTATTTGATTTTTCTAAAAATAAAGTATATTTTTAACAACTTAAAAATTACTTTATTTTACTTTCTCACATCATTCATTAAAATAAATTAATATTATTTTTAATCAAATTAAAATTAATTCATTTAATAAACACTTTATTAAATAAACATATAATTTTAAATGCTTACATGCATGACATGTGAGAAATTTAAAATAAACGTAAACATGTAAAATCTATATGACATGTGAATGCATGGCAATATCAACATAAAAATAAATGAAATAGTGACCGGGTTGATCTTTGAATATTTCTAAAACTACAACCGAAAATTAAAATTAAACCAACATTCTAAATCTTTGTTTTCTTCAAAATCGCCTCATCTAAATGATCATCGTCAAAAATTCACAAATCAAATTTGTGAATTTGCATTTGTATGTGCACCATCATCTGTTTTCGTCAATAGATCAAATTTGTGACGAAAACTCCATCAATGGCCTTATAGTTTCAGAACTCAATCGTAAAATTATTGTGACGACCCAAAACCGAACCCGATCGGAGTCCGGGATCGGAGCCATCACTCCGGGACAGTGGACGGAAAACGGTGACTAATTTTTTTTGACATAAACATAACAGATAGCGTTACTGGAACAACTTATGAAGGCCAACTAAACTTTTAAAACTTTAACGGAAAACAGAACCGAATGACAGAAAACATGCACTGTCAATGCAAACCCTAAAAGAGCATAGCTTTATAGAGGGGAGAAACTACAGTGAGTAACAGAGTATAAATAACAGTAGAAAAACAGGGAATAAAGTCGGAAGGCATAGGCAGAAATCTGGCGGAAAACTTAGTTTAAAACTGGGCGGAAGACTTGAATGACGTCAGCCACAAGATATAAATGCAAAGGCAGAAGCGGAGATGACGTCAGCTGGAAGGAACAGACAGCAGCCGAGATCGGATGAGGTGATGACATCAGCCGGAAGATGGATGGCGTCAACCGAAAGATGTGAAGACGTCATCGGCAGATACAGATAGTAAACGAAATCGGCAGAAGGTGATGACATCATCGAAAGATAGATGATGTCACCGGAAGGTGTAGGCATTAAACGAAATCGGCAGGAGATGAAAAAAGTGGATGACGTCATCAGAAGAGGAGATGACGTCAGACGGTAGATGCAGGCATTAAACGAAGATGTCATCGGAAGATGTGATGACATCATCGGCAGATAAAGGCAGTAAACGTAATCGGCAGAAGAAAAGCTATGGTGACATCATCGAAAGAGGAGATGACGTCGTCGGAAGATGAAGTTAAACTGAGAGACAGATGAAACCGGCAGAAGTAACTAAGACTGATCAAATCAACTGTTCACCGGTGGATGAGATAAGACAAAATGTGAACAGTGACTATCGGTGGATGCATTAAACGTGATCGGAAGATGCAGTTTAAAAGGGAAAATTTTGACAACTTTCAACAGAAAACATATAGACAGAGAGCTTAAAGAACAGAAAACATGAAAGTCTCAGATTCTCAAACCAATTCAAAACATGGTTCTCGAGCACAACAGAAGGCGTACAGGTTTCAGACCTTCAAACCCGATTCTAAACACAGTTTTAAAACATGCATGGGAACATGACAGAAGTTAGAAAACCTAACAGAAGATCAAGAAAACAACTGCATGGATTATTCCAAAACCAGAGACAATCCATGCACAGATTATCAGAGAATAACCCAAACAAATTCCAGAATACTTTAGAATACAAACTTAACTGTCAAATACAGCGGTTTTAAATATTGAAACAGAATCTATGCATTGTTTCAAAATTTCAAAGACAGTACAAAACTTAACATAGATTTACAGAAACTCCCAAAACAGAAGTTTTCTACAGGGCTTTTAACACAAAGACCAGAATTTCATAAAAACTTTACAATATAAACTATATTTTAAAAGCTTGAACCTCATAACAGAATTATGTCTATCTGCAGCAACCACCCTGTGAGCTCGACCCACCAATTACATCAGATCCTCATTTTGAGGAACAAGGTCCTCGGTTTCAGGTTCAGTACCTACATCAGAGAGTTCACCTATGAGTCTAAAACTCAGTAAGGATATAATCAGAATGCAGTGATGCAAAATGCTATGCATGCAGTTTTTCAGAAATACGGTGACAGTACAGAGCATTAAGTTACAGTGACAGTAGAATTAAGTGGAGCTTATAGGGGAACTGGCAAACAGTGGGGGAGGGGGAGGGTGCACTATCAGGCACATTCAGGGATACAGTACAGTAAACAGTTCTGGGGCCAGTCCCCGTCTCGCACTTAACCTGGTACATTTTAGTCAGATTTTATCTTGTTTAGTTTCAAACGGTGTACAGAAATCGGTTTTGCATGACTTTCAGAGAAAACGTGTATGCATGAACAGTGCTTGAACTTAAACAGGCAGAGAGTATATGACAGAAATAACAGAACATACGGTGAAACAGGACATAGACAACTCAGAACATAACTATAACCTTTCTACCTGAAACAACCCGACAGAATAGGAAACCTAGTACCTCCGTGATGTAGGGCCTTAAGGGCCAACCTACGGTTATGAACTTACCTGTTTGCTGCAGTGTAGAATGCTCGAATGTCCCTGGAACGCTCGGATCTGTTGCTGAAAAGTTGAGAAATTAAACAAGCTGCAAATGCTAACAAATAACTTGTAGAATATGCAGCAAGCTCATTTCAACTCTTTAGGAAAACACACTAACGTATTTTCATCCAAAACAGTGAGTTTTCACGGAATTAATAACCCTAAACCCCAGTGAAAACTCGCATTAAACTTGTCCAAAATCAATAACTTCCGTAGATGATTACCTTGGTTGAAGGAAACAGAAGAAAAACGAGGAAACAAAGTGTTGGTGCTTTGTCAAAATCGCCAGGAAGAGAAAACAAAGAGCAGTGAGAAGAAACAGATGAGAAGTGAGGGTTTCACATAGGAGGAAGACTTAGCTTCTTCATCAAGTCGCCAGATGTCATTCAACTATTGGCTCACTCCCACCAACCTTAATTTCTCCCCAATTTACCCTTCCATGCATTTCAACTTAGTGTTTTGTTTAGTTACACATTAGTTTAGTTCTCCACAATTATTCCAACAGTTCCACCAAAACACTCCTTTGTATTAATATAATATTAATCCCGATTAAATGATCCGGGAAAACTATTACATGGCAAAATGCCGGGTGTTACAATTATAAATTTGACAGTAATGAAAAATACATAAAAAAATCCATAACCCAAACAACCAACTTAATTTCGATCATTATTTTATGTCATGCAAACATGCATCAACTATATATAATCATAAATATATATTATGCATTAAATCTAATTCTAACAAATATCACAATTTACATTAAATTATATCAACAAAAATATTTGTAGACTGATCAAACAATGTCTCTTATACCAATTGTTGATTTTGATGGTTCCTACGCATAGCGGAATTCACTAATATTCATAATAATAGTGACATGTGTTACCCTTGGGATTTTATAACTATTTTAAAATCACAAATAATCATAAGTTGAATCGTTAGTCTAAAAGAAATTATTTTTAAGAAATATATATTTCTCAAAATGTAAACAATTTACATTAAGAAAAAAAAATATTAGATTTAGATTATAGTAAAAGAAAAAAAAATACCTTTTGGAGAAATTTTTTTACTTAGGTACTCCCGTCTGATCTTTACAGCCTTAACTCAGGATCAAGTGTTTACAGAAGACTTTGAAACCGTCAAGTCTTCTCTGAAGGTCTTTTCACTTAAATTCCCTGTCGTGTGCGCATCAAACTTACGAAAACAACACACTCTTATATTTGTGCAGAGACCTGTTCTCAACACATGAGACGTTTCTCTTCGATCTTATAAAACAATTTTCTAAAAAATGAATACGGAAATGTCACACATCTCTTTTGTTTTTCAGGGATTAGATCTCTATCTCCTATAGATCTATTTTAAAAATAAAATTTCAAATTTATTTTAACAAAAACTAATTTTTAAAAAATAAATCTTATCTAATCAAATCTAATTTGATTAGCAGTTGATTTATCTAATAAATCAATTTATCTATTAATCATATAATCTAAAAATAGTTTTTAGAATATATATTTATGAAAACAATTTTTCAAGATAATCTCATCTTATTAGATTCTTCATATTTACTTTTAAATAATAAACAAAGTATAAATCAATTGTAGATCAAATCTAATATGATCAGATTTTTTAGATCTATTTTTATTCAAATTTCAAAAAACTGATTTTATAGTTTGTGAAATAATTAACTTCAATTTAAATTTGAAGATGAAATCTCATCTAATGAGATTCTTCAAATATAATTCAAATCCTTTAAAACAATCTAATCTAATGAGATTTTTTTTTTTTGGATTCAAAATATAAAAAACTATTTATATATTTCGAATCATGATATCTTTATTTGAGTGTCTATAAATTATTAATCATAATTAATCATTTATATATTTATTCTTGTAACATAGAAATTAAATAGTGATATAAGATGATAGAGAGACCGATGAACCTATAGTACTAAGCTCAAATAATATTTGTTAATTAATATAAACTCTTTATATTAATTAACACAATTATTAACTCTAGAATAATTCTACTAAATACCTAGAGTTACACTCTTAGAGCTATAGAGTACATTTACTCAAAGTAATGTCCATTGATATAATCATTACATATGTATTAATCCTCCATTAAGATTCGTAATAGAGCTATGTATAAAATCCGTTAACCTCTCATATTACATTTTTATCTTTGATTACCATTAGTTCTTAATTGATTTATTAATTCATAATATTTATGAATTTGCGCAATAATTATTCAATCTCTGAAATAACAATCAATGAAATCTTGTATTATGGATTTTCATTGTATCAATGTCAACATTCTCAGTTCTCATGTGATTTTCTATTCCTTAATACACAATAAGTTTTAGGGCATAAATATTGTGCATTAAAAATAAATTTATTTGATAAGTTTTCTAGGTGTTACATTCCACCCTCCTTAATTAAAATTTTGTCCTCAAAATTTGCTTATCGAATAATTTTTAATACAGACGCACCATGTCCTCCCGTCTTTCCGAAGTAGTTTCCTCTAGGTTGCTGTTGTGCCATAGTAGTTTGACCATCGAAATCTCCTTGTGCGCAACACATTTACTGTTGTTCCAGAATGCTCACATGCTTTTCCTTGTAAGTCAGCATCGGTTGAACCTCTATAGTTCTTTGCTCCACAACAAGAGAGGGATAACGTATATATTTTCTCAGCATCGATACGTGGAAGACATTGTGAATTCCTTCCATAGATGACGGTAATTGTAGCCTGTAAGCTGCTTTTCCTATCTTTTTCTCAATGGGGAATGGTCCTATAAATCGAGGGTTGAGCTTTTGTAACACCCAAGAATTTTTCCTTAATGTGTACTGTTTTAGAATTATTTAAATTAGAAGGAAGAATGGGAGAGAAAATAAAATGCTAGGTGACTTAAACGTTTATTAAATTATGTGCGGGTATTCCCAGTGGAGAATTAAGCCGGGTACGGGGTGAGGGTCAATTGACGAAAGTTTATAATTTAAGAGCGGGATTTAACGGAATTTTTGGAAGGGAAAAATGGTAATGTTAGTGTTATTATTATTATTTTTGTTTTAAAAGAAAATGTTATTTTCTTTTAAAAACAACTGAATGGCTCGAAGCCATTCAATTGCTCCCCGCGAGCAAAGAACAGGGCAGCGAAGGGGGGAGCTCAGGCGACGATCGACGGAGAAAGCATCGGCGATTTTGGCGTCCTTCCGATTAGACGGAGGCAACGAGCCGAGGGCTGGCATCTCTGACCTCCTTCGACCAAAAACTGACCGGTAAGCTTAGGGCTTTGCCCTGTTTTGTGTTCGGTCTATGTCGTGGATCGTCGAGCTGCTAGAGCTCCGATCGCCGGTCGTTTTTGGCTGCTCTTGGCGTCGAATTACCGAGCTTGGTGCTGGCAAGGAATGTCGAGCAGTGTGTAGCTGGGGAGTAGCTCGGTTTTTTGTGTTGCTTCATATTTTGTTGAGTTATTGTTTTGCTTTGGATTGTTTTGTTTGGTGTTGTGTTATGTTGTGTTAAGTTGTTGCATTACTGTTGTTGTGTTGGTTGCATTGTTTGAACATTGTTTGCAAATTGTGGGAGTGGAATGTAAGATGTTAAGCAGAAGGTTCCGTGAACGCTTCGATGTTAAGCAGAAGGTTTCGTGAACGCTTCGATGTTATGCAGAAGGTTCCGTGAACGCTTCGATGTTATGCATAAGGTTCCGTGAACGCTTCGATGTTATGCAGAAGGTTCCGTGAATGCTTTGATGTTATGTAAAAGGTTCCGTGAACGCTTCGATGTTAAGTAGAAGGTTCCGTGAACGCTTCGATGTTAAGAAGAAGGTTCCGCGAACGCTTTGATGTTATGCAGAAGGTTCCGTGAATGCTTCGATGTTATGCAGAAGGTTCTGTGAACGCTTCGATGTTATGCAGAAGGTTCCGTGAACGCTTCGATGTTAAGCAGAAGGTTCCCTGAACGCTTCGATGTTCAGCAGAAGGTTCCCTGAACGTTTCGATGTTATGCAGAAGGTTCTGTGAACGATTCGATGTTATGTAGAAGGTTTCGTGAACGCTTCGATGTTAAGCAGAAGGTTCCGTGAATGCTTCGATGAACCTTCGATGTTAAGCAGAAGGTTCTGGGAACGCTTCGATGTTAAGCAGAAGGTTCCGCGAACGCTTCGATGTTAAGCAGAAGGTTCCGTGAATGCTTCGATGTTATGCAGAAGGTTCCGTGAATGCTTCGATGTTATGCATAAGGTTCCGTGAACGCTTCGATGTTAAGCAGAAGGTTCCGTGACGCTTCGATGTTATGCATAAGGTTCCGTGAACGCTTCGATGTTAAGCAGAAGGTTCCCTGAACGCTTCGATGTTATGCAGAAGGTTCCGCGAACGCTTTGATGTTATGCAGAAGGTTCTGTGAACGCTTCGATGTTATGCAGAAGGTTCTGTGAACGCTTCGATGTTATGCAGAAGGTTCTGTGAACGCTTCGATGTTAAGCAGAAGGTTCCCTGAACGCTTCGATGTTAAGCAGAAGGTTCCGTGAATGCTTCGATGTTATGCAGAAGGTTCCGCGAACGCTTTGATGTTATGCAGAAGGTTCCGTGAACGCTTCGATGTTAAGCAGAAGGTTCTGTGAACGCTTCGATGTTATGCATAAGGTTCCGTGAATGCTTCGATGTTATGCAGAAGGTTCCGTGAATGCTTCGATGTTATGCAGAAGGTTCCGCGAACGCTTTGATGTTATGCAGAAGGTTCTGTGAACGCTTCGATGTTATGCAGAAGGTTCTGTGAACGCTTCGATGTTATGCAGAAGGTTCCGTGAACGCTTCGATGTTATGCAGAAGGTTCCGTGACGCTTCGATGTTAAGCAGAAGGTTCCCTGAACGCTTCGATGTTATGCATAAGGTTCCGTGAACGCTTCGATGTTATGCATAAGGTTCCGTGAATGCTTCGATGTTATGCAGAAGGTTCTGTGAACGCTTCGATGTTATGCATAAGGTTCCGTGAACGCTTCGATGTTATGCATAAGGTTCCGTGAACGCTTCGATGTTAAGCAGAAGGTTTCGTGAACGCTTCGATGTTATGCAGAAGGTTCCGCGAACGCTTTGATGTTATGCAGAAGGTTCTGTGAACGCTTCGATGTTAAGCAGAAGGTTTCGTGATCTCTTTACTGCTAATTGGTGATTTCGTATGCTGGATAAGTTGATGAGGAGTATTCTCGATTGGTTGGGATTTATTCATTTGTAGGTACCTAGCATTTTGGAGGCGCCATTTTCAGGCGTTACTTTGTCGAAATTTTCGGGAAGGACGCCGTGGTGATTAAAGGTTAGGATTAAGGTAAATTAGTAAGTCTAGGCAGCTAGGTATGACATAAGAGAGTTTCGGGAGATTTAGCTTTAAATGTCGCTGTGTCAGATTTGTATAGTTTGGGGTTTATGAAAATTATTTTACATTATGTTTTAACATGGGTGTGATGACCCGAATATGCACGTATGGGTACGATGGCTGCACGAACCGGAACCCAGATGGCGGTGCGTTCGCGCGGACGAATCGGAAGGTGACATGTCATAAAAAGGGGGTCGTCACAATCCCACATCGCTTGGGGAAGTATGTGGAAATGAAACATATGTAAAGAGACCCTTCCAACATAGCAAGACGCGTTTTGGAGCACGATTGGCAACAGATCCCAGTAAGAACTCCGAAGTTAAAAGTGCTTCGGTGAGAGCAATCCCAGGTTGGGTGACCTTCCGGGAAGTTCTTGCCAAACAAAACCGTGAGGGGAGGATATTGTGCTGCGGCTCAATCCCCAGAGCAGACAATATCTTGCTGGGATAAGGGGTCGTTACAGTGGGATTGGTTAGCAAAGTAGCGCACCGAGCCAGGGTGGGTTCGGGGGTGTTACAAGATGGTATCAAAGCATAAATTGTCGAGTCGTTCAAAGGATTACCCCACAATGCCGGCCGCCGTGCAACGTGTTTCACTGACTGTAAGTGTTTCTTTACTTTTTGTTAATTTATATTTAAGATTAGATTGGTTTAGCCCCTGTTTGTTTTGCGATTGTAGTGGACTAGAAAATCTCGAGTGACTGAAGATAGTTGGATAAATTGAGTTTAGTGATCATAAGTTTGAGAATTTATTATATACCTTGGAAGAATAGTTGTCGTGAGAGCTTGAAATCTATGGATAGTGTTAGGGTGATTAATGAAATATCGTGATTTTTTGAGGTAAGTTAGTATACGAAATAAGAGTGATAAATTAGAAGGGAGATGATAGAGTAGAAGAGAAATTGAAATTGAGGACCTCGGGTAAGAAGTTTATTAGTAGGTTTTAGTGTTAGGGGTTGCATAGAGGGTTGTAGTGTTTTGTGTGTGATCGAGTTGTCAATTCAGTTAGAAGGGTTTGAGGGTATGGATTAGATTATAGTTAGTGAACGTGTGAGTATTCGGGTTAAGGCGTATATTGTGGTATGTAGTAACCGATAGATGAGTAAGGGTATTGGGTAGGTGAGATGAGTACATAAGGCCACAAATTTTGAGGACAAAATTTTTTGTAAGGAGGGTGGATTGTAACACCCGAGAATTTTTCCTTAATGTGTACTGTTTTAGAATTATTTAAATTAGAAGGAAGAATGGGAGGGAAAATAAAATGATAGGTGACTTAAACGTTTATTAAATTATGTGCGGGTATTCCCTGTGGAGAATTAAGCCGGGTATGTAACGCCCCTGAACCCGCCCGGCTCGGGACGCTACGTTTGCAAATCAAACCCGCGTTTAAAACATCGTTTAAAATAGTTTTCGTAAATTTTACGACTCGTTTTTGGGTTTTTTTCGAACCCTCAAAATTCATTGGAAAATGGGCCCAAAATACGTTTAAAATACGTCGAAAAATGTCGGGTCAAAACATCGTAGAAATCGGGAAAATTTCAGAAAAAAATGAAATTCGGGTTCAAAAGAGCGCTGGGCGCGCCCAGCCGCGATCGATCGTGCTTTTTGCTTGATCAATCAGGCCCGCTCGGGCTATTTTCGCCCAAAAACACCCCAACCTCGATCGATCGCGCCCCAGGCCCAATCGATCGGGCGGGCCGGCTCGGGTTTTTCTCACCCAAAACATTCAAAAATGCCAAATTTGACCTTCCCTCACTTTCCTTCACATTTCACCACCCCGAACATCTCCAAAAATCACAAAACTTTAACCATACCTCCCCGACACTCAAATCTTCAAATCCCGTAAAAATTTTAGAAAACCGATTTCAAACGGATATTAATAAAAATAGCTAACTTAAACCCGACGTTGTTTGTTTTAAATCAAAACGGACGGCATAACGCCTAAAATTTTTATAAAACCAAAAACCTGAAAAGAAACAACATTTAAACTTCAAGTCAACCAAATACAAGTACTATATACACAAAAACAAAATAACCAAGCTAACACCACAAATCCAAACATATCCAAACATACACACCTCAATCCTAACTCCAAGTAACCAACACATTTCTCACAAAACTAACCATAAAACCTCCACAATTGCAATACAAACCACACCCCAAGGACTAGGTCGAAGCGCCGCGACAAATGACCTACACCGGTGAGCTCCATGTATCCCCGACTGCTCCTAGTCCTGTTCCTCAGTATCAAGCTCACCTGAGAACACTTCATCACCTACACCATAGAACACACACACACACGTAAGCTTACGCTTAGCAAGTAGGGGTAACAAATATAAACAAGCACAATGCACACACACCCACACCCAACTCTAACACAACAATACAACACCACTCAACACGACAACGCAACACAACCCTAAGAAAACTGCATCGAAAGATGCCTTACTCTTTAACCGACTATCACACAACATCTAAATGAAACTCAACAAACCGACTTAACACAACACGATAACACGACCAAACAATACTAGTTGCCCGCACCCGAAAGGATGCCTTAGTTGCCCGCACCAAAAGGTGCCTTAGTTGCCCGCACCGAAGTGCCTTAGTTGCCCGCCCCGAAGGGCCTTAGTTGCCTGCCCCGAAGGGCCTTAGTTGCCCGCACCGAAGTGCCTTAGTTGCCCGCACCGAAGTGCCTTAGTTGCCCGCCCCGAAGGGCCTTAGTTGCCCGCACCGAAGTGCCTTAGTTGCTCGCACCAAAGTGACTTAGTTGCCCGCCCCGAAGGGCCTTAGTTGCCCGCACCGAAGTGCCTTACTCTTTCACCGACTACCACGCCAAAAAATGCAACACAACACACAACGCACTCAACAGCATGACACAACCCAACATGACAACACAACACCACACGACCAAACAATGCAACACAACACTAAGCAAAACAATAACTCAACGTACACGAAGTAAAGCAATAACAAATAAACCCTACCGTCCTGTGGTGTAGGCCCGAAGGCGAAAGGATAACACCCAATACTTACCTGAATGCTCGGCTTCTGCTTGCACACTTCTACTGGTCAAATCACTCGTCCGACTACCTAAAATAACGAAACTTAGCTTGATAAACCATCAATAAAATCTACACAACTTCTTAAACCTAAAACTAACCAACACCTAAACACATTTCAATATTAAAACCCAAAAACCCGATTTTTGTACAATTTTGACCGTCAAACTGCAAACGGTCATAACTCTCTCATTTTTCAACGGAATTCGACGTTCCACCCCAATTCGGAAACCTCTACACGTCTACTATTCATTTAAATACTTAAATCCATCAAAAAAACATATTGGTCAAACCAAAATTCCCCCAACAGAATCGGCGCCCATAGTGTTCTTAAACCGTTTTTGTGGAACACTCCTCCAATCTTCCATTTAACTACTCAATTAACCTAATGTAACGACCTCCCCCCGGACCAGGGCTCACCCCCGAATCAGAGGCCAGGCAAGTCGTGCAGTCCCGGCTCACACAGGGCCCTGCCACGTGTGTCCCCTCTGGGCCATCCACGTGTACTCACGATCTTCTCCCCCCTAGGAAATGGAGTTTTTGCCTTCCCCCCCACTCGAACCCCTGACCTCCAGGACATAGTCCAAGGGCTACAAGTGAGGAGTACCACTAAATAATAATAATAATATTTTCTATTAACACATTAATAAAAAATGGCATTTACCAATTTGTCCTCCCGTATTTTCAGCCATTTCAAACCTCACTAAATCCCGTTCTTCGACCGTTAAATTTGTATAAATTGACTCTCACCTAACCCTCGGTCTAACTCCTCCACCGAACTCCCGAGAAATAATTAATTAACCTAATTACTAATATAACTTAAATTAATTAAATCTAAAGCAATACACATTGAGGAAAAAAATTCTCGGGTGTTACAGTTGCTCCCCGCCAGCGAAGAACAGGGCAGCGAAGGGGGAGCTCAGGCGGAGATCGACGGAGAAAGCACCGGCGATTTTGGCGTCCTTCCGATCAGATGGCGGCGACGAGTTGAGGGCTGGCATCTCTGACCTCCTTCGACCAAAAACTAACCGGTAAGCTTAGGGCTTTGCCCTGTTTTGTGTTCGGTCTGTGCCGTGGATCGTCGAGCTGCTAGAGTTCCGATCGCCGGCCATTTTTGGTTGCTCTCAGCGTCGAATTTCCGAGCTCGGTCCTGGCAAGGAATGCCGAGCAGTGTGCAGCTCGGGAGGAGCTAAAAATCGAGGGCTATGTTTTTGGAGACTCGGGTTTTTGTGTGGAATTCTGGTTTTTCTTGTTAGGTTATGTTAATTGGATGTTAGGGGGATTGATTGGTGAGGAAAGGGAGGAGATTTGATGGAAAACCAGAAAGGGGAAAATTTCCAACTTAGGGCAGTTCGGGTTTTGCCAGTTTTGACCTTGCTAGGGTTGTTTGTTTTAAATTTCCTTTTGGCATGTTAAAAAAGTTTATTATAGGAGTACGTGGCCGCTGGAATCGTTCAATTTTGATACTCGACGCGAAAGTTATGCACGTTTGAAGTTTCGGGTTGGTTTTTACCGAACCAAAATTAGTGGCCGTTTAGTTAGGTTTTAGTTGGATTAGGCTTGAAATAGTAGTTTGAGAGTAAATTGGTGTGTGTAGGCTTGACTTACTGAAGTTTGAATATTTGTCGTAGGTCAAGCCGTAGATGGGCAGGGAACCGAGTATCCTCAGCGAGCTAGGACGCCAGGTAAGAGGGGGTTATTAATCTCTCGCCTTCGGGCCTACACCATAGAACAGTAAGGTTTAATGGTTACTTGTGCTGCCTCGTATTTTGTTGAGTTATTGTTTTGCTTTGGGTTCTTTTTTTTGGTGTTGTGTTGTGTTGTTGTACTGTGTTGTGTTAAGTTATTGCGTTACGTTGTTGTGTTGGTTGCATTGTTTGAACATTGTTTGCAAATTGTGGGAAGTGGAATGTAAGATGTTAAGCGTTAAGTAGAAGTTCCGTGAACATTCGTTATGCAAAGTTCGTGAACGTCGATGTATGCAGAAGGTTCCGTGAACGCTTCGATGTTAAGCGAAGGTTCTGAACACTCGATGTAACAGTTCGGAGCTCTATGTTAAGCAGAAGGTTCCGTGAACGCTTGATGTTATGCAGAAGGTTCCGTGAACGCTTCGGTATGTTCCGTGAACGCTTCGATGTTAAGCAGAAGGTTCCGTGAACGCTTCGATGTTAAGCAGAAGGTTCCGTGAACGCTTCGATGTTAAGCAGAAGGTTCCGTGAACGCTTCGATGTTAAGCAGAAGGTTCCGTGAACACTTCGATGTTAAGCAGAAGGTTCCGTGAACGCTTCGATGTTAAGCAGAAGGTTCCGTGAACGCTTCGATGTTATGCAGAAGGTTCCGTGAACGCTTCGATGTTATGCAGAAGGTTCCGTGAACGCTTCGATGTTAAGCAGAAGGTTCCGTGAACGCTTTGATGTTAAGCAGAAGGTTCCGTGAACACTTCGATGTTATGCAGAAGGTTCCGTGAACGCTTTGATGTTAAGCAGGAGGTTCCGTGAACGCTTCGATGTTAAGCAGGAGGTTCCGTGAACGCTTTGATGTTAAGCAGAAGGTTCCGTGAATGCTTCGATGTTAAGCAGAAGGTTCCGTGAACGCTTCGATGTTATGCAGAAGGTTCCGATGTTACATCAGAAGGTTCCAGCGAACGCTTCGATGTAAAGCAGAAGGTTCTTGCGAACGCTTCGATGTTAAGGTGTAGAAGTCGTGTGTTGAGTTTCATTGTTGGGTTGTGTTGCATGGTTGGCATGGTAGTCACTTAAAGTGTAAGGCATCCTTTTTGGGTGCGGGCAACTAAGGCACCTTTTGGTGCAGGCAACTAAGGAATCTGTCGATGCAGACATACTTTATTAGTAAAACTGTGTGAGCTAGGGTTGTGTGAGAGTCGTGTATGCATGTTTATGTTTGTTATCCCCTACTTGCTAAGATTAAGCTTACATGTGTGTTCTGTGGTGTAGGTAATGATGCGGTTACAGGTGAGCTAAGCGAGTGAGCCAGGACGTGGCAGCAGTTGGTGGTGCATGGAGCATGCCGGTGCGTGCAGTTGTCAGGACGCCTTGACCTTGGTCTTCAGGGGATATTGGTTTTGTAGTTTGGTAGTATTGTAAATGTCTATTTGTGGAAATGATGGGAATGCATAATTCTTTTTGGGTTGATGTTTGTGACAGTTATAATATAGCTATTTGTGATTGTTGTATATAGTCATAGTTAAGGGTGATGTGTCGCCCTATACTGTGGACTTTCTTCACTTAGGGATGTTAGTATTTTAGTTTCTCCTATTTACTGCTAATTGGTGATTTCGTATGCTGGATAAGTTGATGAGGAGTATTCTGGATTGGTTGGGATTTATTCCTTTGCAGGTACCTAGCATTTTGAAGGCGCCATTTTCAGACGTTACTTTGTCGAAATTTTCGGGAAGGACGCCGTGGTGCTTAAAGGTTAGGATTAAGGGAAATTAGTAAGTCTAGACAGCTAGGTATGACATAAGAGAGCTTCGAGAGATTTAGCTTTAAATGTCGTTGTGTCATATTTGTATAGTTTGGGGTTTATGAAAATTATTTTACATTATGTTTTAACGTGGGATTGGTTAGCAAAGTAGCGCACCGAGCCATGGTGGGTTCGGGGGTGTTACAGCTTTCCTCTCTTGTCGAATCGTACAACTCCTTTGAACGAGGAGATTTTCATAAACACCTCATCGCCTTCTTTAAATTCCAATTCTCTCATTCTCTGATCTGCATAACTCTTTTGTCTGCTCTGAGCTGTTTTCATCCTCTTTCTAACAATAACAATCTTTTCTACGGTTTGCCGTACAATTTCTAGTCCCAATATTTGAGCTTCTCCCACTTCGTCTCAGTATAACGGGATCTGCATTTCCTCCTATACAAGGCCTCGTACGGGGCCATACCAATAGTGGACTAATAACTATTGTTGTATGAAAACTCTACAAATGGCAGAAACTTACTCCATAAATCTTGAAATTCCAATACACAGGCCATTAGCATGTCTTCAAGACTCTAAATAGTCTTTTTAGATTGTCCTTCAGTTTGGGGGTGGAAAGCCGTGCTTAAATTCAATTAATTCCCCATGGCCTTGTGTAAGCTTTTCCAAAATTTGGATGTAAATATAGGATCGCGATTTGACATAATGGAAATCGAGACCCCGTGCAACCTGACAATCTCCTGGATATAAAGTTCTGCGAACTGATTCATAGAATACGTCATCTTTACTGGCAGAAAGTGGGAAGACTTGGTCAGTCTGTTCACAATAACCCATATGCCATCATGCCCCTTTGTTGTTTTTGAGAATCCAACCACAAAATCTATGGATATGCACTCCCACTTCCATTCTAGTATAGGCAGAGGCTGAAGTGTACCTGCCGGTCTTTGGTGTTCATCTTTTACTTGTTGGCAAATAACGCACTGCTCCATATATTTTTCCACGTCTCTTTTCATTCCAGGCCACCAGAAATGCTGCTTCAGATCTCTATACATCTTGGTGCTTTCAAGATGCATAGAAAATGCAGAAAAATGAGCTTCAGATAGTACTTCCTTCTGTAATTCACTGTTATTAGAAACATATCACCTATTTCGAAACTTTAAAATCACATCTTCCGAATAAGTAAATTAGGACGATGCATTAGAAACCATGCTCATCTTCAAGTCATTACATTCCAGATCATCTTTCTGGGCTTCTCTGATTTTATCCAAAATCATCGGCCTTAGAGATACAGCCAAAATCCTAGCTGCTAGATCTGAAACCACCTCCAAGTCAAATCTCTGAATCTCAAAATTCAATGTTGGCATTGCAGAAATCATAGATGACATCGCTGCAGATACTCTGCCCAATGCATCAGCTACGTTTACCTTTCTGGAGTGGTATTTGATCTCAAAATCATAGTCATTCACGAACTCCACGTTGTCTCATGTTTTATTCATTCTATGTAAAAATATATTACAGACTCTTGTGATCTGAAAATATCTCACAACCCTGTCCATATAAGTAGTATCTCCATATTTTTAGTGCCAATATGAAAACGGCTAACTCCAGATCGTTCGTGGGGTAGTTTTGCTCGTATGTCTCCAGCAGTCTCAATGCATAAGCAATCATTTTTCCTTCCTGCATCAGGACGCACCCCAAACCCATCTTAGAGGCATAACAGTAAATACAGAAGTTATCGCCTTCAACTGGGAGTGTTAAGACTAGAGCTGTCATCAATTTCTACTTCAATCTTTGGAAACTTTTCTCACATTCATCAGACCACCAGTATTTTACGTTCTTCTTGGTCAACCGGGTTAGCGGCATCGGTATCTTTGAAAATCGCTCGATAAATCTCCTGTAATACCCAACTAAACCAAGAAAGTTGTGTATCTCGCCCATATTCCTCAGTTGTGGCCAATCCATCATGTCTTGTATCTGGATCTAATCAACGAAAACTCCTTCTTTTGAAATCACATGGCGATAAAGTTAACTTTGTTGAGCCAAAACTCACACTTCAAAAACTTGGCATAGAGCTGATGTGATTTCAAGGTCGTCAAGACAACTTTCATGTGCTCAGCATGCTTCTCTTCACTTTGAGAGCACACTAAGATATAATCGATAAACACGATCATAAAGTTATCGAGATACTCTCAGAACACCCGATTCATCAAATTCATGAACGCTGCCAGAGCATTTGTTAACCCGAAGGACATAACTAAAAACTCATAATGCTCGTATCTCTTTCAGAACGTCGTCTTAGGGATATCCTCTGTCTTGACCTTCAACTGATAATAGCCAGAACGTAAATCTACCTTGGAAAATATTTTTGCACCATGGAGTTGACCAAATAAATCGTCAATCCACGGTAGGGGATACTTATTCTTTATGGTCAATTTATTCAACTCCCGATAGTCGATACACATCCTTAACAACCCGTCTTTCTTCTTGACAAAAAGCACTGGTGCTCCCCATGGTGAAAAACTAGGGCGTACACAGCCCTTGTCTACCAATTCTTCCAAATGTGCTTTTAACTCTTTCAATTCCGTCGGCGCCAGTCTATATGGATTTTTAGATACCGGTTCTGCTCCCAGATATACATCAATTTCAAACTCAATTTCTCTATCAGGAGATAACCCAGCAAGTCATCCAAGAAAACCTCTGGAAAGTTCTGAATTGTCGGGATATCACAAAGATCTGTTCCACCTTGCAACTGTGTGTCTAACACACATGCTAGAAAACCCACACATCCATTCCTCAAAAACTGTTGGGCTTTCATAGTGTATACAGTGGAGATTTTGTTTAAATTCTTTCGCTACCTGAAAGGAATACTTCTCCTCATCCGAGGGTTGAAAACAAATTATTTTGGTTCTACAATCAATTGTAGCGTAATGTCGAAACAACCAGTCCATTCCCAAAATGACATCGTATCCCTTCATATCTATTATGACGAGATTAGCATATAACTGTTTGTCCCTTACTAAAACAATATCAGCTTGAACCATCTGGTATGAATGCAAGCATTCCCCTGACAGTAACTTTACGTCGTAGAAATACTCAGATGGCCTAGGCAACAAATTTACTTTGACTACAAATGCTACAGACACGAATGAATGCGTAGCACCCATATCAATAAGTGTATAAGCTGCAGCATCAGAAATCATAATTATACCTGAAATCACTGAGTGTGATGCAGCATCGTCGGGCTCTATGAAGGCAAAGACCCTCGGTGTAACTCTTGTAGGACCCTTATTCAGCGCTGTGCAATTTTTAATAACGTGGCCTGTTTCATTTCAGTTAAAACACCGATTTATTCTTGGCTTCGGGCAGTCCTTGAAAAGATGTCCAGTTTTGTTGCAATTGAAGCATTTGCCCGAATACAGTCTGCATTCACCCGGATGATTCTTCATACACTTTTGGCACTAAGGAAATTGTCCAGGCCCCTGTGTCTGTTTCCCTCCTCCTTGATTACTCTAATTGTCTCCTTGCCTATTGATGCCTCTTTGTTGTTGCGGAACTCCTTTACCTTGTTGCGGTGTAATCTCTCAAAAAAAATCTTCTTTGAGCTTCTCTTTGTCTAATGCATCGGAGATCTGCTTCCTCGACTTCCAATGCCTTGGCAACTACTTTGGTGTAGGGCACATCCTGCGTCCCAGCTATCTTCACGCCTTATATATTTCTGGCTTCAGTCTTTGCACAAACTGAAGGACTTTGTTTTCATTCTAATGGCTGGCAAAACGGGACAATGCTCCAAATCTCCGAACGTACTTTGCTACTGATCCAGTTTGCTTCAGTTGTAGAAACTCCGTCATCTTTGTTGCTTGAACAGTGTTGTTGAAGTATTTATTATAGAATGCCTCTTTAAACTCCTTCCAAGTCATAACTTGCATATCGGCGGTGACCTCCATAGCATGCCACAAATAACGAGCATCCTTCGCCAAGTGAAAGATTGCACAAGAGACCTTTTCTACCTCCTCCACCTTGGTATATTTAAACATGTCATCAATTGTACGAATCCACTCTTCAGCAGAAGTTGGATCCAACAATTGTCCTTCAAATGTTGGAGATCGCATTCTCCGAAATCTCTCACTGCTCTGATCGTTGGTAGAACTAGAACCTGAATTTCCATGCCCTTCTCTATTCAACAATACTCCCAACTGTTGGGAATATCAATTCACTAGTTCTGTTAGTTGTCTAATCGTGATCGAATCATCCCTTGCATCTGTCATTTTGCTTTGTTCCCTCAACCGACTTGGTTCCCTCGGCATTTTGTTATTCCTAAACAAATCAGAGACACACATAAACATCTAATAACAGAGCTTAACATAAATACTTACAATTGATGAAGCACTTCCATGTGGCAAACAACATTGTTAGGTAATCTAAAGAACGATTTTGACACAGGGGCTCTGATACCATAAATTGCGACAACCCTTAACTTTCGTACTTTATTGTGTGATGTGCCCCGTAGGCCCATTACACGATCCCAGACCCGAGTCCACAATTTGACTAACACACTTGTCTCTTTTACAGGTCATGGTTCGTGTGAAGACTTGGAGGACACCGTGGACGACTTGAAGTGGGAGATTAAAGCTAGAGACGTTGACCAACCAAAGCATCTCCTCATGTGGAAAGACTAAAGAGGCACCTTAATGCTCATATGGGAATTTGTCTTCCCGAGCATTGATATTTGTTGCTTTTTTAAAGGGGCAAATCATTGTGCGTGGAAGACCTTCATTAAAAACCCAATTTAAACGTTAAATCTAAATATGTAAAAAATAAAAAAAAAATTTACTCAGCACTGTTCATGTGAACAGTGCCAAAGCCGATCGATTGCCCATGAGCGACGATCGATCAGCGATGCCTCTGCCTCTACGGCAGAGGCTCTATCGCCCAAGAGTTGCGATCGATCCATGCTCGTTCTGGCCATCGACCAGACGAGCGAACTTGATGGGCAAAATACTTCATCAAAGATTCATACTCATTTCGTTCAGTTCTGTTTCATTTCATGATCCTCATACTGGATGGGAAGTGGATCAATTTTCCTAAATCATAAAATTCTCATACTCATTTGAAGGGAGAATTACTTTCTCAAAGATTCATACTCATTTCGTTCCATTTCATTTCATGATCCTCATATGTAACATGTGAGATTTATGAATTTCCATTTACTATGGGCATTTTTGTAAATTAAAAAATTTAAGCCCGTTTTGTGTACGAAAAGTTTTATTAAAGTCCTAGCAATAATTGAGATATTTGGAGAAAACGATTCGATAGACAAAATAACGAAATAGATAGCGATATAATAGAAAATTATGTGGGGGCAAAAACAATAATTACCAAGTTAAGTTTTATAAAATATTAAAAAAATTCTCCCTCCCTCACTCATTTTCTATATTTCGCGAAGGAAAAGTTCCAGAGAGTTTTTGAGGCGATTTCTTCTCCCCACGGCAATTTCCTTCAAGCGCCGGCCAACGTCCCTCCAAACTCCGGTGACTTCTACACGTTTTCTTCAGCAATTGGCATTGTAGGTAAGCTTCCAACATTTGGATGTTTTAGTTTCCAGTTTAGGGCTAGGAAACGGTTGAAACTTTAGTTAGGGTTTTGTGAAGAACGTAGATTAATGTTTGAAATTAATAGGTTACCGTGATTACGCCTCTAATGGATGTATTGATGATTATTGGACATAATTAGTCGATGTATTGATGAATGTTAGGATTTAGGTTATTGGAGTTTAGAGAAACGTCATTAATGGAGTTTAATACATTGTGAGCGTGAATTGTTCAATGAAATGCCCGAATGAAGTAGGTTGAGGTTTTAGGAAAATTGCCTTAGTTAGGAGTTTCGTTTGGCCGATGGAACGATTTATTGGATTGAGCCTTATTGACCGAATACTTAAATGTTTTAGATGACGAAGCTCAAAACGAGGCACCCGATTCGCTGAGGACGACAGGTAAGTTCTCATGACTTCCTATGGCTGATTGGCCTACATCGTATGTCGAAGTTGCGTTGACAAATATTGGGGTTTTGTTTGTTAATTGCTTTGGTTGTGTAGTTAGGATTAGTTGCTTTTATAGGTTATGTTTTTATCGTCTTGATGGTACACACGTTGTATGTTTAAATTATGCCTTTTCTGTACATGCTTTCTGTACATGCATCACGCTCTGTCAAAATAGCATGAAAAAATGAATTTCTACACGTGTTTAAGAAAATAAATGAATTAAAGAAACGAATGTACGTAATCTGTCTGGTCACGACGGGGTGCGGTTCAGACATGGCTGTTTACGAATGGAAGCATGTTTTCTCCCAGTAGATGGAAAGGGATGTCTAACTGCCTGACGTGCCCTCTCCATCTGGTGAGAGTTTAGACCTCGGTGATATTCTGTTCTGAAAAACATTTTGTTCTGTAATCTGTTTTGTAATGAAACTCTAAAAATGTCTGCATGATTTATGAACCGCATATGCACAGCTTGCATTTGCATTTACGAAGCTTACTGAGCCTTTAGCTCATAGTTATCTTTATGGTGTAGGTGATTTTGAAATAGGTGAGGATGACATTACTCCACCCGAAGTATGAGCAAGTTGATGGAGAATGGCCCGTGAGAGTTTTTTGTGCAATCAGAGCTAAATTGACCCGTGGAGTATTAGTTAAGTATTTTGGAGATTTTGGATTATGTCGGGTTCAAGGGCGGGAGTATATGAATGGTATAGAACTCATTTTAGGATGCTTGGCAACTGAATTGATAATGTATAGATGTTCTTATGTTTTTGGAAGTTTTATGGATAGATGTTTCTTTCAGGTGAATTATTGATTTCTGTTATGCATGTGTGGGAATTGATGAAATATATTGTTATTTTGAGTCAGTTTTGATGGTCTTAGGTTGAGGAACGTTTGAGGATGATTATACAGAAATATGCACAGATGTAGAGAAAGATTATGAAGGCAGCTCTCTGGACAAGAATCCAGAGAGCTAGCCGATCGATCGCCAGGAAAGGGCGATCGATCGGGTAATGCATGGTTTAGAGTCGGGATTCTTTAAGTTTAGTTAAGTATTCTGTAAGAAAGTCATCGTCCAAAGTCTGTGAATGATAAAGTTTAGTTATGTGTTTCTGTAAGAAAGTCATTGTCTAAAGTCTGTGGACAATAAAGTTTAGTTATGTGTTTCTGTAAGAAAGTCATCGTCCAAAGTCTGTGGACAATGAAGTCACGTGGATTGTGGACAACAAAATCACGTGGTATGTGGACAAAAAGTCTAAGTAGTCTATGGACGTTAGTCTGTGGACAATGAAGTCACGTGGATTGTGGACAACAAAATTACGTGGTCTGTGGACGAAAAGTCTAAGTAAGTCTGTGGACGATAAAGTTTAGTTAAGCATTCTGCCAGAGAAAGTTAATCGTCCACACTGACTTCTGTTTCCAGTCGTCCACACTGCCTTCTGATTTCAGTCGTACACACCGCCATCTGATTTCAGTCGTCCACGCTGTCTTCTGTTTTCGTTATCCATTCCTGTCTGTTATAACGTCTACCCCTACTGTTTAATTTGATGAAACCCGAGAGGAAAAAATACTGTTCCTTCAATGAAACCCGATAGGAAGAGTCGACTTTACTGTTCATTTGAGGAAACCCAAGAGGAATTAACCCGAGAGGAATTTAACTGTCTTTAAATGAGTAAGAGGAAAAGAATAAAATAAAAGTTTAAATTTTATGTCATTTTTAAGAATAGTGTTATGGGAAATTAGGGTCGCTACATCATACTAGATGGGAAGCAGATCACTTTTCCCAAATCATCAATTTTCATACTCATTTGAGGGGCGAATTACTTCCCTCAAATATTCATACTCGTTTCGTTCCATTTCATTTCATATCGTACCATGCCGTTTCATAAAACATATGCAAATTCATTTTCGTATATGTTCAAAACATGATGCATGAAATAACAAACATACAATAAACATACAACATAACCCTAACATTCTGTGATGTAGGCCAAAAAGCGAAAACATGCATACACTACTTACATGGGGTTCTTGGCAATTTATCGCTCTTGAACACTAACCTCGGCTACTTGACAACCTATAACATTTTAAACCCTAACATCAATATCCAAAATGAAAAACCCTAACTTATCCAACAACTCAACAAACGCCAAACCCAATTTTAACCTATAATTTGAGCTAACTAAAAATTCCATAACTTTGTGCACACTTATCCAAACGACTCGATTCCAGAGCCAAAAGATCATTCAAAGGGTCTATTATAACCAATCAATTCAATTTAGGAATTGAAAATCAATAGCTTAGTCCAAAATCATCAAAACTAAAGCATACTCACAAAATCCAATTTCTGCACAAATCAACAACTAATTCCAACACTCATCAAATCCTAAATTCTAACCAATTCCAATCAGCTTTAGGATCCAACATCAATACTAAAAGCATAGAGCACCCAAAGGTTGAACATGTAACGACCTTATAACTGTACTCATTTTACCTGTATAAAATTTTCATTTTACTTTACACTTTATAAACTTTACACCTAATGTTAAACAGAATTGAAATCGAAACCGAAACCGGAATCGAAATCGAAGTTTGTTTGGTAAATCATTTAAAACATAAGCTAACACAATTTAAATAAAACTTAAAACATTTAAATATTTAATGAAAATTAAAGCAGGGGCAGAATCGGAACTGGGCTGTCAAAAGGAGGCAGCGATCGATTTCTGCTTTTCAACAGAAATCGATCGCTGCATGCTTGCATGCAGCAAGCGATCGATCTCTGCTTTTCAGCAGAGATCGATCGCTGTAGCATGCAACAAGGGCGGCGATCAATTTCTGCTTTTCAGCAGAAATCGATCGCTGCACACTATGCAGCGATCCCTCCCTTTCTTCATTCAATTTCCTTCCTTCAGACTTTAACACTTCATACATCACCGCATCAAACACATCGATTTGTTCTCTGGAATCCGATTTCCAGAGAGCAAATCATCTTCTTCCTTTCACCATAACTCACAACCTACACACAACCTACACTCAACCGATTAAAAATCTAAACTCAATCGACTTGCGTCGGGCTTTGCGAAGTCCAACTGCGTGGGTAGCTCTAAAAACCGAGCTATCCGTAACAACCTAAACCAATCAAAACATTTCCAAAACATTCAGTAAATAGTTTAAACCAAAGCGTTTTACATACAATTACCAAAATATTATCTAACCTCTATCAGAACCAAGCACCCTAATATGTTCTATACAGTTTATCATCAATCCAAAATGTCTCAAAAACCCCCAAAACTTTTACGTACATCCCCCACGGGTCAAAATGCGCCTCGACTGCCCAGCGCACTCCCACGAGCATCATCCATCAGCTGCTCCTACATCAGGAGGAGGAATATCATCCTCACCTGGGTCAATGTCTCCTAAAATATCACCTACACCATACAGACACATATGAGATATTGAAATCTCAGTAAGCTACGTAAATGCAGATGCATGCGTGCAGTGCATATGAAGTTCAGAAAAACATGCAAATCAGACATATCAGGTCATTTCATACAGATTGCCACCGAGATATCAGCCCTCTAAATGGAAAGGATACATCCCGCGGTCGGACTACCACTTTCGATTTAGAGGAGGGGGGTACATGCTCACAAACCCTACAGCCATGCCTGAGCCCCATCCCGCGTGACCAGATACAGATTACGTATTTTCGTTCATTATTCATTTCATTTGAAAACTTGTGCAGAAATCCATTTTCATGCCATTTTGAAACACGTGATGCATGAACAGTTATAAGCATAATGTAACCATACAATAAACAAACACATGTATACCATCAAGACCGAAATAAACTAACCTATAAACAATTAAACCTAACTACCCAACCAAAAGCAGATTAAACAAACAACTCTTCAGGGATCCTCGATACGACATCGAAGTATGGTGTAGACCGATTGGTCAAAGTAAGTCACGAAAACTTACCTTGGGCGCGCAGAATCTCGAGCTTTGTCCACGGGAGTCGTGTGTCTGAGGAAAACACGATATTCGTAGTTAAACCCAATTTGAATTATAAACGTCCAAATTACGAAATCCTTAACTAATGAACTTCCTAAACTTCCAACTTAATAATTCGAAGTATTTAACAACGACATAATGCTCGATAACCTGGAATTCCGATTAACGAGTTTTTCTCAAAAACTCAGAAATTTACTAATTTTTAACTTTTTCTCAAATTGATTTTTCTTCGTCCAATAATATCCAATACGTTCAATACGTACTTAATCAAGGCTAACCTATTAATTACGAACCCTAATTCGCGTTTTTAACGAAAATCGATTGAAACCCTAATTAACTAAATCTCCGTAAAACTCGAAATAAACGCTCAAAGACCGAAGCTGCATACCTAGGGTAGCGAGAGGAGGAGAAACCGTGAAGAAATCGGAACGAACGGAGGTCGGACGGAGTCGGAACAGGGAAGGGCGTCGGCGGCCGCGAGAGGAGAAGCTCTCTGGTTCGTGAAATCCAGAGAAGAAAAGAGAGAAAGTGAGGGAGAGAAAGAAATTAGGTTATTTTATAAAAAATGAAATTGTAAATTACTATATTGCCCTTCACTGATTTTTATATTGATTTCGTCCTTCGGTTCGTTAATCGTCCAGCTATTCGACTTTTCCAAATTTCCATATTTTACCAATAAGTTCAACTTATTATTAGAGATTTATTAAGACTGTCCGTTCGCAATTCGGACCACGTTTACTATTTTTATTCAAACGTCCTTTACATTACGATAAACGTATCTACTCGGAATATAGCGTTTAATCTCCGAAAATTCCTAGAATTTCCTTAGAATTCTTATTAATCGTTAGGATCATAATGACGCTTTCCATTTGCGAAACTGATTTGATTTGACGTATTAACTAAAAATGCCATCAAATAATGATATAATAATATAATGTAATATATCCAAAAACCCGTACAAGCCGGGTATTACAGAACATACATTCCAAAGCTAGAAAACGCATTCACAATCAAAAGGTGCACTAATGCTCCTCCTACCTCTATTTTCTCTTTTGATCGTGATTTAAGGGGTGTAAGGTCGAGTTCCTTGGGTATTCACGACAATGGTCACAAACTCTATCTCTCTATCTAGATGTAAATTAGGTAACTCTTCTTGAAATACGCCTGTATATGTCTGGACCATACTGATAGATGAATTGGAATTGGTTTCTAGTAGTTGAATTGCTAAATTTTCTACAAATTCACTTAATCTAAAGTGATCTCGAGAAGCTCGAGGTCAATTTGTATGTTTTTCACTATAAAAAATAATTGTATGAACATGATCAAATCATCATTATCAAGTTAATTACTGTCATGGAAGAGGCCTCCATGATGGGCTGCAGAGTTGGGCTATCAGGAAGAAGTGCAGTAAACTTAGGCATGCCCAAGTCCAAGAAGAGGTGATGCATGCCGTTAGAGAAGGAAGTAGATATAGCCAGGAGGGGAGGAGCGTGAGGGCGTGGTTGATTGTCTGTTTTTATTTTGTTATCTCTCTCTCTCTCTCTCTCTCTCTCTCTCTCTCTCTTCCGTACTATCACTCCCTCTCTCTCTCTCTTTTTCTCTCTTATTTCTCTGTAAACTCTCTTTCTCTATGTAATGGGTTTCTCTAGCAGATAGTAGATTACTTTTTCCTTCAATCATATTGCTGCTGTCACAACAAGTGGTATCAGAGCAGCTACGATGGGAGGGATGGCTGAAACAAGAGCAGGATATGATGATTTCCATGCTTACGAAATCGGTTCAGTCTCAGTCGAGCACCGGATCAGAGTGGAGTAGATCCGATTCGACGCTGAAAATCCAGAAAGTGTTGTGCGGATTTTTGGTGAGGAAGAGAGAGTTGAGGTGCAAAGTTAATGAGATTGAGACAAGGCTTCTGGACAAAGAGGTGGTGCAGTTGATTCAAATAGAAAAATTGAAGGTGGATGAGACGCTGACAAATCTGCTTTTCGATTCTGTAAGGGGTTTCGATTCTAGAGTTAAAGGTTGCTGGACGATTATTCAGAAGGTACTCGGCTTGCAGGTGAAGGTTGATGCTATTGTTTCTAGAGAAAAGGCTGTTGTAATCATTAATTCGGTTCCGGCAGATGAGAACGATATACAGAGTTCAGAAGATGACCACGCCAGAAAGAAGACTACTGCATTGGAGAATGACGAATCGACTAACAGGATGATACCGATTCAGGATCTGATCGATGCTCCATCCCCTTGAATAGCGATGGCCAAAATTTACGAAGGGAAATATGTGTGGATGAACGTTGTGAAGTGTGAGGTGTAATTCTGATTGTGTGCGTAATTGTTATGTGCAGGAAGTCTGGAAGGAAGGGGGGAAAAATAAATGTAACACCCAAAAAATTTCTGTAACATGCATAGCCTAGGTTATGCTAAGTATGAGATTAAGGTGAAGTGATAAAGGGAGTAGAAATAATGCAAGGGAAAGAAAGTAAGTTGACAAGTGAAAAGAACAAGGGAGTAGGTGTAACAAAATTCAAGATTTGAAAAGTTTTCAAACTTTATAAACCAATCAAAATGCTTGTAAATGGATTAATCAAAATAAAAAAATTATGTTGAAAAGTCAAAAGTATTTAACAACCAATAGGAATTAAGTAAAATAAAAATAAGTGAATTAAATGAATGAAAAATGGAGAGAAAAAGGCTTCATTTCACGTTGGAGGAAAAGAAGTAAAAGAGAGGGTTTAAATTAATATTTTAAAGAAATTTGTGGTGGAAAATAAAAAGTAGAAAAGTTGTTAGTTAAAAAGGTAAAAAGGTTAAGTTGTCTTCATCTTCTTCCCCTTACCTCCACGATTCTCCTTGGTAGCCATTGAAGCCTCACTTTCTTCATTTCATCAAGAGGTTTTCAAGAGTTTTTGAGGTAAAATTTAGTGGGTTTTAAGTTGTATACAAATTAGGGCTAGTTTGTGAGGTTTTTAGGGTGGTTTTGATGGATTTGGTTAGGGTTTGGAAAACCCTAACCATGAAGTCCGAAAATTGGGGCTCAAAGTCTTGTTTTCTTTCCAAATTTGATAGTTTATTTGTTAGATTTGATTGGCGGTAAATATTTGTGTCTTGATACTGGTGTGGATTTTGTAAAATTGTGGTTTAAATGCATGTTTTCAGGGTTTCGGATTTAGAAACTTTTAGCCGTTATATTGTCGGTTTTTGTTAAAAATGTCTAAAATGTCTGGTTTATTTTGTTATCCGTTTAAAGTCGTTTTCCCAAAAATTTTACAGGACATGAAGTTTTGGGTGTTGGGATTGTATGGTTAAAATTTCAGGAAATTGGAAGAGTTTGGCTCGGGGAAAAAAAAAATTTAAAACTTTTCCTATTCCCGAATTATTTCAACCCGACGTAGTTTAAATGTATTTTGGTGCGTTTTTCGATTTTTTTGAGGGTTCGTAAAACTCGAAATCAAGTCGAAAAGTTTAAGAAAAATTATTTTAAATGCCATTTTAACACGGGTTGAGTTAGCAATGTAGCGTACCGAGCCGGGGCAGGTTCGGGGGCATTACAATAAATGTGGAGCGATCGAACGCCTAAGGTTAGGTGTTCGAACGCAGTACTCTCTGGAGAAACAGAGAGTTATGTGATCGTTCGCCAAGGGAGGGGCGAACAATCAGTTTGTAGGTTCGGCAACACGTTCTGGAAACAGAACGTGAGCCGATTGATCGGTTATGTGAGGGGCGATCGATCGCCCATTGAGGGGCCGATCGATCGGCCTCTTGTTTTCTTGCTTTGACACTTTTGCCCTCTAGTCTTTTTGGCCGATGCCTTTAATTGTTTAAGGTTTTATTTAATTGGTTTTTATTAAGTTTTTCTTAAATGGTTTTCGACGTTTTCCTTTATCCTTTGAACGATATAAATGTTTCAACAATCTAATTTCCGATGTAACGTCATAAAGATTACTTAGGATTACAAGAAAAAAAATACGGGAAAATAAGGGTACAGTGTTAGGGTCGCTACAGTTATGGTATCAGAGCCCCCGGGTTTTAAAAACGGTTCTGTAGACTGCTCGACTGCACAGCCACTGCGCGGACATCCTTCATCAACTGTAAGTATGTTTAAAAGCTTTCTTTGATTTCGATTTCTTAGAGTTATTTGCTTTTAACCTCTATAGGAATTATATAAAAATGGTGCGTCGAGGGAATGATCGAGATGACCAAGACGATACGATAAACCATCTTAAGGGATTTATTGCCCAACAGTCCCAACACATGGAGCGACAGGCTCAATAGATGGAGAGACAGTCCCAGCAGCTGGGCAACCTAATAGACCGAGAGGGCATTAGAGCTCAGGAGACGGCGACTCCGGGTAATCGAGGGATGGAGAGATTCCAGAAGCTCCAACCTCCTGTGTTCAACGGGCAGTCTACAGATCCCTCTTTCAGCCGAGGAGTGGATTCGAACCATGGAGGACATGCTGGCTTACGCAAGTATAGAAGATGGAGAGAATGTTGCGTTGGTGACTTATCATTTAACACTAGATGCCCGATTCTGGTGGGATTCCATCAAGGCAACCACCGATGTGATGATTATGAGTTGGGAGCATTTCAAAATGGTATTTTATGACAAGTACTTCAGTCATACAGTACGAGAGGCAAAAATGGTGGAGTTCATGCAATTGCAGCAGGTTGGGTCGATTGCCGAGTATGTGAGGAAGTTTGAGGCCCTGTCCCTATTCGCGCCACGTCTGGTCATTGTTAATGAGGACAAGGTACGCAGATTTGTGCAAGGACTTAGTCAAGAAATTCGGAGGAGTCTTACCATATCAGGGGTGCAGAATGTGTCCTATGATGAGATTATGGCCAGGGCACTTGAGATTGAGGTTGTTGATCAGAGTTATGCCAAACCGAGAGAGCCAGCTAGAGGGTTCTTTCGGGAGATACAGCCACGACCTCAGAATAGGGGCTAGCAACCGAAGGGACAGCCACAACAACAGCAGAGGGGTGCAAAAAGGCCCTACGATGGTAAAGGCGATCAAGGCAAGGGAAAACAAGTCCAATGGACTACTCAGAAGCCTGTTTGTCCTAAGTGCCAGAAGGAACACTATGGCGCTTGTCGATTGGGCACGAATAGTTGTTACCAATGTAGAGAGGTCGGCCATTTCGCTCAGAACTGTCCAAGGGCAGCTACCGATCAAAGAAGAGTAACACCATGAATATTTGCCTTTATTGAGCCTGGTGATGTTGACGACGAGGCTCAGCCCTCAATGATAGCATGTACTATTTTGATTATGAGCGTAGCAGTATTTTTCTTGATAGACACGGGAGCTACGCACTCTTTTATCTCAACTGCTTGCACGACTAGATTGGGATTAGAGTCTGAGTTAGTAGAGGTCGAGTATAGAGTGATGCTGCCTTCGGGAGAGCATATGCAGTCAGATCACATTCTCCAGGGCAATGTCATCTCAGTGGGGGATACTACCCTTTATGCTCGTCTGATAGTTATGAGCATAGAGCGGTATGATCTTATCTTAGGGATGGATTGGCTATCACAGCACTTCGCCACCATCAATTGTCGATCCGGGATTATGACTTTTCGACCCCTGGGTAAAGCTGAGTTTGCTTATCAGGCGATGAACAGATTGAGTGGATCGTCCATTTCCTATTTCATGAAGGTCAACGAGCAGTTTAAAGGTGAGTGCTCTATTTATCTAGCCACAGTAGTTGATACTCAATTGCTCAGTAGAGTAAAGCCGAATGGCATTCCTATAGTCAGGGAATTCTCTGAAATATTCCTTGATGATCTTCCTATAGTTAGGGAATCTCTGAGAATTACTTAACGTAATTCTCGTAAAATTAGCGTTACGACTCCTAAAATTCTCAAAATTTTCTTAAAATCCATATTAGTTATTAGGATCGTAATAACGCTTTCTTTTCATGAAACCGACTTAATTTGACATAATTACAAAAATGTCATTATACATATATAATTACAAAATCCCGTAAAGAACCAGGTGTTACATTGATACTAACTTCATTGTTGTTGATCCTCTTACTAAAGTAACTATCTACGGCCTTTCATGAGCATACAACTCGTGTGAGAGTTGTATCATTTATTTATATTTTAATTTAGTGAGAGTTTGTATTTAAATATCTTTGGTTATGTTTATTATTTGATAACGTTGCTATACAATTTTAAGAATGTAGTTTATTTGGTTTTACTCTAAATCTCATCAATGATCTCTTAAGGAATAAAGTTGGATCAATAGGATTTAGACATGCTATGATCACATTGCATGTAATTTCCTTGCTATAAACTCATACTTGATTATGTCATTGATTATATTAGTATATGTTACCATTGATGGATTTAATTACTTATAAGGGTGACAAAATCATTTTTATCGTATATTGATATGATTGATGGATGAAATTGTTTGAAAGTTTTTGATAATGATAGTAATTGATGAGCTCAAAGAAATATTTGGTACTAATAGAAATAAAAGATAAATATATACCCCAATTAGGAGAATATTGGATATAATTTAACAATTACTTAGTGAGCTTAATAATAATAATAATAATTGTATATTAACTATCATAAAATCAATGCTAACTAAGTGATGAAATAAAGATGAGTTATATACATTTAATTAAAGTATGAGATTTTATGTATAGATACTAGATGTTAGGTTTAATTTGATGATAGATTGATTTTAAGCCTGACACAATTAATAAAAATACGGTTATGGTCCCTATGTGAAAAGGTTGTTAGGTTACTCTTTCTCATTTTCACATCTGCCTAGAGAGAATACATAAAGCGTGGTTTGTTTCTAGAGAAAAATCGTTATGATTTAGAATATCACAACAACTGGTTCCAGAATGAAGGGCAAGTATTCTAGAAATTATATTTCAAAAATGATTTGATGGATTCATATATATTCTAACATTATTTAATCTCGACGAATAAAACATAACTATTTGTAACAACTCGAGTTTTTATGTATCATGTAATTGTCTCTAAAATTCTTTGTACAAAATAAATATTACTATAAATACGATGTATCTTTTCGTGGTATTTGGACGCCAAAGTTTAAAAGAGAAAATGGGGTCGAATGATAAAAGATGAAATTAAAACGTACGAGATATTAAGTGAAAATTTGAATCGAATTGTAAAGCTTCTTCAAGAAGCTACCCCTAAACCTATTGCCAAACTCTCTCTCTCTCTCTCTCTCTCTCTCTCTCTCTCTCTCTCTCTCTCTCTCTCTCTCTCGTTGATACTCTTCAGCAGACACCATCACCCTTTCATTTTTCTCTTCATTCTCCTCTCTTCTGCGCAAAGAAAAAACCAACTCCTCTTCTCTGGCGATTTCTTCTCCACTCCAAGCTTCTTTTTCAAAGGCTTAAGGTAAGTTTAGACTTTGTTTAGTGAGTTTTGTTGATTTTCGGTGAAGGGTTTTGAGTTAGGGTTTGTTTTTTTTCCTTCGTTCTTTTGATGCTAATACATGTTAGATAGTCGTTCTAAGGATTTGAATAGATTAACGATAGAAAACTAAGCATGTTGGATGAAATTTGGAATTTTTGTGTTAAAATCGACAAAATACAAGGCAGACCAATTTCTGGCCCTAATTCTAATTCTATTTTTATAAATGGACGACTCCATGATAAAATAGACATTATAAGGTTTCCGAAATATTTTGAATTGTTGAAAACGGATAAAAATTGAGGGAGTTACGACCGTTTGAAGTTTGACCAAAACCAGTTGTGAAATCCGAGTTGTTTATCGAAATTTCATCAGCTGAATTAGTTAAACTAGTTGAATTGGATACTTGATGGATGTTCGAATGTTTCGAGTAAAGTTTGGAATCGTTGAACATATAGAAGTGGTTATTTAAACTATCATGTATTAATGAGTTCAGTACGTATGTCTAGGTTCTAAACTCTAAAGAAAACATCAAGGTTTCTTAAATCTCGATGGACCAAAGGTAAGTTCATATTGCATGCGTTTGGCAAGGCCTACATCACAAAAGTACTAGGATTTACACGTTTTATGGGGTATACTGATGGGTAGATAGGATTATAGAATATGCTTTAGGTTAAGAATTATTGTTTTACTGAACTGTCTTGATGAATTGTCTGCATTTATGCTTCGAGGACATGTCTATTGTATGTTATGTTATATGCATATTGTATGTTCATGCATCACGTTTTCAAGAAATTATGAAAAATATTTTATGCACACGTTTTATGTAAGAAAGACAAGAAACTGTTATGTTAAGAAATGTACCGGTTAAGTTGTAGGACGAAGAATAACATACAAAATTGTCCACCGTAAGCTCTGCGTATCTCTACCGCTGGGTGGGCCAAGGGCGGTTAAAACTCCGCGGATCCTGGGGCTGACCTGGGCCGGAGGGACACATGTTATTTTTGATATCTATTCCTCCACGGATCCCTTTAACCACCATGTCACTGAAACTAAATGAAAAGTAGAGTATGTACATGTTTTCCAAAGTATCATGCATAGCACGAGTATCTTACGTTTATGTATGACTTTACTGAACGTTAGGCTCATTAGTTAAACTTTATGATGTAGGTACGAATCGAACAGATGAGGACTTTGAGCCTCAAGCTGATGAGTAGACGCAATTGGCGGAACGAGCTTATGGGGATTGGTTGTGACAGTTAGACGAATTTGACCCGTGGGTGAAGTTCTAAGGTTTATGTTTATGTTTTAAAGTCTTTTGGAATAAGATGTATAGTTAGTCTTTGATTTTGGAAAAATACTAGATATGTTTGGGTGTTATTTCGTCTAGAAAGATATGTCCAGTATTTAGAGTCCTCCTTGCGTTTTGTTTTTAAAACTTCCGCTACGTATTTTGGGTTTTAAGTTTGGTTAGGCTTTTATGAAATGATAATTAAAATGATGTGAACTGGATTGAGGAATGTATGAAGTGATTGTAGGTGAAAGAATTGAAGAAAAGATGAAAAGATGACAAAAAATGAAATTGAAAATTTTTAAGTGTGAATAGTACGGTAGAAGCACTGTTCATTCGGCAAAAAAAACAGAGGATTAGCCGATCGATCGGCTAATGTAGCAGATCGATCGGCACAATAGTGTAGCAATACTGTTCATTAAAAAAAAAATTCGCTCTTTTGCTTCAACATTTCAATTTTTGTTTTAAACATATTACGAAATTCCACGTATTTTAAAGGGTATGAACGTACCAAAAATCGATTTAAAGTTTTAAATAAAAGTCAAAAAATTTTATTTGAAAAAGTAAAGTCTAGTATGTCATATTTCGTGGCGGCCTGCGATGGTCGTTACATGATTACTGTTTCGAATTTTACGAAACATAAAGTTTATGAATTTAGTCTAATAATATTTTTTTGAGCTTTTCAATTTAAGAACTTCAGTCAGTTTCTCGCTCCGTGTAAATCTTGCATACTATTCATGTCAATTTTTGTTGATTTGTATTAATCTTTTTACATGAGCTAAAGTAGACTGAATTTTTTTACGACAATAAAATGTGTACAAAAAGATTTAATGACGTCTACAAAAATTCAAACGTAATACCTTAAAAATTAACAAATTTTTTGAAGCTAAAGTTTGAAATAGAACATTTGGTGACATGGGTACATGTTACATGTCTTGATAACCATGAATCTTTTATTTAATTTGAAGGATTCTAGGAGTCATTGGGGACATGAATGAGAACATGAGACCCTCAAGAGACAAAAAGTGAATGGCATTAATCCGAATCGAAACATGTCCTTCACATGTTTGATGAGCATGAAATAATTGAAGTATGATTCCTCACTTTTACAAACCTTTTTGCCATCAAATCAAAAGAAATTAATATTGATTTTTTCAATAGTTACCCATTAAGTGTATACTTCAAATTATAATTTATTTATTGGTTCTATTATTTTATTAAAATATGCTTCTTCTACTTGTTATTTCATTACATTACTACACAACATAAACTTAGTTAATTCTATCCGAGAAAGACAAGGTGACTCAACGAGCCAAATCCGTTGGCAAGAACTAGTTTACATATCTGCTGGTCAATTCGTGAATTATTCAGCAAATTTTATAACGTCTCGAATCGATTTCAACCAATCACTCAAAATTTGCAAAATTGTCAACGGATTAGAACGAAACATGATTTGGGTTTTGGGCTTTTGCTTGCCTTTACCAGTGTGAAGCCCTTCATTTTGGGTCGGTTATGTAATATGAATTGAGATTGTTTCGTTGGATGATGCAGTAACATTTTAATTAACAAAACTTTTTTCCGCGGAATGAACTATTGGAGTGAATTACAGTTAATTCACTCAGAGAGATTTGCTCTTTGAGATCCCCTTCTCTGTTATTTCTTTGAGAGCAACAATTTTGATTTTTTTTTTTTTTATGTGATAGGGTAAAAAATTGCAAAACAAACCTATTGAAAAACTTCAAATCAGAGGAGTAAAACGAGCCGAGCCGTTCTTAAAAAAAATCTAATTCATTAAGTTTAATAAGATAAACAATCTTCGTCGCAAATTAAAAATGAGTGTAGCCGAGCCAAGCAACACGAGTCTAACAAGTCAAGTTTAACGACTTGCAATTACATATAAGTTTACACTAGTTTTCAATTTATTTTAATTTATTTCTTTACTTACAACATTATTATTTGTGAATTTATTATAATATTATTATATATTAATTGATTAATTAATATACATCATTACTAGTTATTTCGAGAAAAAAAAAAGTGCAAGTACTTGATGTAACAACAACTTACATTTTAAACTAAGGTATGTTGCCAACTTTAATATTGAGGGGACTGATTTAGTTGACAGGATAGTGAAGTTTATAAAACACCAAAGGCCTAAGATTCAATCCAAGTTTGCAAGTATGAAATTTAGTTCTATGTATGACGTTGTGGTTGCCGCTTAACGTGTTGAGTTTGGCCTCAATAAGTATTTTGAGGTGCATAGAGAAAGGAATAAAAGAAAGAGCAAGAAGTGTGGTGGTCATACACAGTTCTAAAATAGTTGTGTATCACTTAAATTCTAAACTTGTCACAAGTAACTCTATTTTGAAAGCTTGCTTCTCTAATAATAGTTACCTGACCTGTCACGATGCAAGACAGTACGAGAATTGACCTGACTTAAAAGAGTCCGTCATCTTGAAAGTGATGTATGGTACTCAAATTAATTCCATTTCCCAAAGTCTCTGTAGGCTTCTCCAATTCTTAGACATGAACTCTAGGTCTCTGTACAATACTGAATGGAGCATAAGCCATGAATAATATTCCACAAAATTTTTTCTGCTCAAACAAAGAGTAATTCATCTTCACTTAGATAAAATAGTAGGTAGAAAATTAATCAACAATAACTTCAACAATGTCATAGCCTTGCACGGTCTCTATCAATTCGGTAACAAAGTCCATAATAATCATATCATATCTCGTTTTCATTCTAAAATAAGATATGCTATAATAATCAAGGAGGTCTTTAGTATCCTTTAATTGCTGACTAAGTCACAAATTCTATCAGATACTATACTACACAAGTACACCCTATACCATGCCAACTCTTTAAATTGATGTTAAGTCATCATACATTCAACACTACCTGAATGAATAATAATCTTGTTACGCCCTGAATTAATAAACTCAGTTCGTTACACACAATTACTAAACTTCACTGGGAAAATTCTGGAAAATTTAAATTTTCCTCTTAACGGCTAAACTCGACATTTCTTAAAACATCAACACCTTGCAGCGGAAAACATTTAAATGAAAACAGAGTCATGACGAATATAGACCAGCAAAACTTTGGGTTCAAAATCGTTTAAAACTTCTCTGCAAAATTGTTTAAAACATCAAAACTTTACAGTGGAAAACATTTATGTAAAACAGAACAGATTGACAATTCTATAAATATGAAATTGTTCGAAACATTCCTGCGACAACTACAACCAGTTCGACACTACTAGGCGATCTGGCATCCACAGAGTCTATCTTTCCCAACTTTGGACAATATACTTGTCTACGACTCTGGACGACGGACTCTGGACAAGCGACTTTGGACGACGTGATTCTGGGAAACGGACGCAGAACGACATCGCTTTAGACAACAACACTCTGGACGACTACCTTGGACGAAGACTCATCCACTGCCCTCTACGACAATTTACTTTTAACTTTGGACTACTGTTCCTCTCGTCCACGGCTACATAGGTTTAACGCCTACAGATTTTCGTCAACAGACTTACTTAGATTTATCGTCCACAGACCACATGACTTTATCGTCCCCTGGTCACGTGACTTCATCGTCCACGGGATTACATAAACTCATCGTCCATGGAACACGTGACTTTGTCGTCCACGGTCTACGTGACTTATTCATCCATAGGGTTACATAAACTCATCGTCCACGGACCAACGTCCATAGACTTACTTAAATTTGTCGTCCACGGATCACGTGACTTTATTGTCCACGGGTCACGTGACTTTATAAAATTGGACAACTACTGTGAACGGTATCACTTCAGACAACTTGTCCACAGAGCAGACAACTGTTTACATCTTCGACCCTGGACGATATGCTCGTCCACGACTTTGGACGACTACTTTGGATGATGTATTCGTCCACACAACCTTGATTCCAGACTCAGACAAAATACACTGTCTGGCGATCACAATACAAAAGACCTCTTTCGACAAAACACAAATACTATTTCCAGAGAGTTTTCAATCCAAAATCAAAATATTAAAAGTCATCACTGTCAATTGAAACTCAGTCAAATCCACACTTCCAGTAAAAACAACACTAATTGGTGGACAATTCTGACTACAAGAGGACTTATAAAATTTTGACAGCAACTACTCAAAACAACGTGAATCCATAACTTACTCAAAATCCAGAAAAAACTACAGTTAAAACCAACCATATCTCATTATCAGAATAGTTTCAAAAACGTATCAAATCATTAAAACTACCACTGTCATTAAAATTCTCAGCACACTTTGATTAAGCATTTGTCCACTAACACCACACATACTGCCATTAGTTAAACCGCCTCATCAGTTACCAAGTCGTTGTCTGGATGCACTCCTTCAACTGCTTCTAATCCTTAACATATTCAGAGAACACACTTGTAGTCTCTTCCTCACCTACATCACAAAACTCATCTATTAGCCTAATGCTAAATAAGTAGAGCAATAATGAAATGAAATACTGAAACATAAACCCTATTCATGCAGTTTCTACTTTCACAGCTCATATTGTATTTATATTCGTACCCTGTTGATCCCCCTGTTCGATGGGAAGTTGATCATTTTTTCCAAAGTATGTATCATCTGATTCGATTAAGAGGCGGATTAGTTCTCTTAATAGTTAATCTGATTCAAAATAGTTGTTCTTGATCCCCCTGTTCGATGGGAAGTGGATCATTTTTTCCAAAGTATAAATATCCTCTGACTCGATTAAGGGGCGGATTAGTTCCCTTAATAGTTAAATAGATTCAATCTGTTCATGCCTTACCATGCCGCTATATACGTAAATTCATTTTCGTAATCTTTCAAAAACATGATACATGCCAAACTAAAAATCATACAAAACACACATGTACCCTACTGTTTTGTGATGTAGGCCCGAAAACACACACATACTGTACTTACCTGGTTTTCTTGAGAGATTCTCGGTTGTAAGCTACTTCGAGAGTTTGCTCACCTAAAATCATAAACACAGCATTAACTTAACTTCTACTAAGCTTCATTCATCAAATATGCGAAAGGAAACTACTGGTTCATTCCAAACTAACTAAACTCGGAGTTATCTAGTTTTTGTCTAACTTCTACATTGCATAACTAGTTCTATGCTTGATCGTTTCAGACGATGCAAGCGGCTTTGGACTGCTTGGGGTGTCTACTAGCTGAAGGATTAGAACTGTGTAACCATAAAACGTAGTTGGCTTGGTCGTGGCTCACCAAAACTCAAGACTGCGCTGGAAACAGCACACTCAAGATTTTCTATTTTATTCCACCATAAACAGATCATCAAATGTATATCTTCTATTCATCCTAAATCAATCATCCAGCAAGAAGAATCAAGGAGGAACTCACCTGGATTGAAGGAATCGGGCAAGGGAATCGCCGAGAGACCTGTCGAGCTAAGCTCCGAAAAGGGAAAGAAAATACTATGGCGGCTAAACCTTCCACTAAACCCTTCATTTATATCATATATTTCACAAATTACACATATGCCCTTGTCAATCCAAACTTTAACCTAACCCTTGTTTCTCTCATTTTCCTTCATTAACATACTCAAGCAATTAGTCATATCTCCCTAATTTCATAAAAACGTACACCACTAACATCAAATCAAGTCAATAATCGTCGGGTGCTACAAATCTTGACTTATGACTCTTGGTAAAGTAGTCCATATCTCAATCCTAAATCATTAGGTATGACAACCTTGCCTTTGAATAACATAATTCGTTAACACTCACTTTTCAACTTTTATGCTTCTCATCATTCTAAAACTTTGATTAAATATTTCCTTAACCTCAATATCATGTATGAGTATCTCCCCAACTTGCTACAAAAGAATATGAGGGGATTTTATTTTTTCATATAATACATATAACCTATGTGGAATCTCAATGAGTTTTTATTTGGGAAAAAAATATAGTTATATACAGAAAATTAAAGAAGAAATATGCGAATATTCGTTGCAAAATTATTATAGCATCAAATTCCCTCAATATGACAAACGACGACTGACGGCTAAATGTGTAAAGGGTTGTGCATGGCGACTGCATTCGTCGCAGATGCAAGACGAGGAAACCTATCAACTAAAGAGTTTTATCGATTCTCACAGCTGTGCGAGGGTAGTTGAGAATCCAAACGCTCGAGCAAAATATCTTGCAAATCATTATCTTGACAAGTTTAAAAGTCAACTTACGTGGGAAATCTCTTCCATCATTGAGACAGTCAGGAAAGATTTTGCTGTCAATATTACACATTGCCAAAAGAGCAAGAAGCATAGTTCTAACACGTAACGAAGGCAGCAGCGACGAATAGTACAAGTAAGTTTGGTCGTACGCAGTTGAAATTTATAGATCAAATCCGGGTATCTCGTTATACATACATGCTTACGAGGTGGACTCTAACACGTGGGCATATCAAAGAATGTATCTGTTCATGGCTGCGTGCAAGGCAGGTTTGTTACAGTTTGATAAATCTATTATCTGTTTGGACGGTTGTCATCTAAAGGGTTCGTGTCCCGAACAATTACTCACAGCCATGAGTATTGATGGCAACAGTGGAATATATCCCGTTGTGGTTGCCAACGTCAAACGAGAGTCCGAGAACACATAGACGTGGTTTTTGTAACACCTGAAGCAAGACCTGAACCTTGGCGAGGGAGGTGGATGGACATTTATTTCTGATCGACAAAAGGTATAATACATTTCTAATTGTAATTTTTACATTTATATAAATTTTTGTTTTTCTTTAAAATTTTAGGGGTTGTTGAATGCCGTGGAAAAGAAATTTAAAGATTCCGAGCAGTGCTTATGCCTCCGGCATATGTACACAAACTTCAAATCTTTGTTTCGGGGCAGAGCTTACAGAGATGCAATGTGGAGTGCGGCCAGGGCACCGACAGAGTATCATTTCAACCACGAAATGAGCAAATTATTTCAACTTAGCCCAGATGCCCACGCGTGGCTACGAGTAGAAGAGCCTGAATATTGGGTTTCTCATGGCTTCTCTTGGGTCCCCAAGTGCAAATTGAGCCTCAATAATTTGAGCTAGTCATTCAATGCACTTCTACTACCTGCAAGGGACAATCCGATCCTGACCATGTTCGAGCTAATCCGAAAGTGCATGATAACTCACATCGTAAAAAAATTTGAGAAGTTGGCCCAATCAACAGACCTCCTGTATCCCAAGATCAAGGATAAGCTTGACAATGTAGGAATGACAGCTCGACATTAGAGTTCTCAGCCTGCGGGAGATGCACAATTTGAGGTGAGTAACGGCTACGAACAATACACAGTCGACATGAGTACAAGTGTGTGCAACTGCACTAGGTGGATGCGTACTGGAATCTCGTGTGTCCATGTCATTCAATGCATCTGTTTCATGAAAATGGAACCAAAAAATTACGTGCATCCATGCTACCACCGGGTGACTTATCTACAGATGTACTCACAGTTTATACGACCTGTTAGTAGTAATCAAATGTGGCTGGTAGTGACAAATGTGAATCAACTCATCCCGCTGAGAAGATATCGCCAACCTGGTAGGTCAAAGAAAACAAGAGTTAGGGATGTCGACGAGCTGTCGAGTTCGACAATAAGTAGACAGAATTCGAAGATGACATGCAGTATATGTAGACAGATGGGGCACAATAGTCGCATTTGTCCTCACCGGGGATTCACTTCAGGCGCTGCTTCTCAAAACACGTTTATGGGCTTCAACAAATTTGAGAGGATGCAGGAATTTGCAATGCGCGGTCGACACGAAAATAATTGACCGTTATAATTTATGTTGTAATTGACCGTTATAATTATATTCAAATCATGATGATTTATTTCTTTTAGTTTATGTGATACAAAAAATAAAAAATAATAAAATAATAATAAATAATAAATAATTTATTAGTAATTTAATTAATTTAATTATTTAAACAACTTATTAATTAATGAAAAAAAAATTGACAGAGTTTCGTTTGTTTTATAACTCCCTCATATCTATCTTCAAACAATTATTGTATATTCAGATAACAAATATATACTTAACAGCCAGATCCAGTACACAAATAAGCTAAACGAAACTACAGTACAAAAATAAACTATACTAAAAATGTCAAGCATATACTGAATAACTAACAGTCAGATCCACTATATGTCAAACATAAAGAGTACATTAAAAGAAATATACAACATAAACTAAACTATGGTAAGGGCGGGGTATCGTCACCCTCATCGCCACCACCGCCTCCACGCCAACGCTCGAAGGAGTCTTCGAGCCGTATTTGAGACAATCTCATCAACTCCTACCTTTTCTGCAGGATGTCCCACCTCTGATCTCACTTGTCCTACATCGTGTCCATCCTCTGATGCAAATTCTGTCTCATCTCGACAAGATAGTTATCTATCTTGTCAAACCTCTCCTCCCACATACTAGCCTCGTGGGGGTACAATGGCGGCACAATGGCGGCCTCGGTGTATGGGGCTTATTCTGGGGCGGGGGCGGGGGCGGGGGCGTCCTCCATCGGAACATCCCGAGATGTGGAGTCTCCGGGATGACCCTTGGGTATCCAAGACCCGTCGACTTCGACTAGGCTCATTCGAATCAAATGAGTCCTCTCAAATACATCGACGGATCTGTAGGCTCGCAGCTGCTCTCCGGCAAGAGGCTGAATCTGAGCTTGCTCGAGGATCTTCCAAATTAAGATCCTGTATGGCAGATTCTTGTTTTTTGTTCGCCCGATCTCTTCCATGTGATCTACAATCATGTCAAACATATACTGAATAACTAACAGTCAGATCCACTAAATGTCAAACATAAAGAGTACATTAAAAGAAATGTACAACATAAACTAAACTATGGTAAGGGCGGGGTATCGTCACCCTCATCGCCACCGCCGCCTCCACGCCAACGCTCGAAGGAGTCTTCAAGCCGCATTTGGAACAATCTCATCAACTCCTGCCTTTTCTGCAGGATGTCCCACCTCTGATCCCACTTGTCCTACATCGTGTCCATCCTCTGATGCAAATTCTGTCTCATCTCGACAAGATAGTTATCTATCTTGTCAAATCTCTCCTCCCACATACTAGCTAGCCTCGTGGGGGTACAATGGCGGCACAATGGCGGCCTCGGTGTATGGGGCTTATTCGGGAGTGGGGACGGGGGCGGGGGCGGGGGCGGGGGTGTCCTCCATAGGAACATCTCGAGATGTGGAGTCTCCAGGATGACCCTTGGGCATCCAAGACCGGTCGACTTCGACTAGGCTCATTCGAATCAAATGAGTCCTATCAAATACATCGACGGATCTGTGGGCTCGCAGCTGCTCTCCGGCAAGAGGCTGAATCTGAGCTTGCTCAAGGATCTTCCAAATTAAGATCATGTATGGCATATTCTTGTTTTTTGTTCGCCCGATCTCTTCCATGTGATCCACAATCATGTATCCTGGGTCGAACAGCTGGCTGGTGTAGAGCTTCTCCATCACATAGAGATCCATCCAGCTAACAAGATCTCTATGTCCATCCCTCGGAAGGATTATGTGGCTGATGAGGTTGTGAAGAACCCGAGCTTTGACATTCAAATCTTTCGATCTCAGCTTCACGAACCTGACAATCTCCGAATTCCAGTGGATTTACCGCATGAAGCGTAGTCCCTCTTCTGTTATGGCAAAGTCACACTGTTTGGAAGCGTGATAATATTGTTCGGCGTCGTCTATGCCAAATCTGAGCAGTTCATTGATAACAGCTCAATTTACGGTGATATCTGTACCGAAAAGGTACGTCTTTAATTGACCCGCTGTCCCGGTACTTCGCATGTTCGCATAAAACAGGCGAACAACTCTGTCGCAGCTCTCGCCCTGCATGTTGTACACCCCGTGCAGAGAGATGTTTTCAAACATCTCATTGATCCCCAAACACTCCCAACCGCTAAAGTTGGAAGTCTTCCCGTAAAATATCGAGCAGATTCTCATACCTGCTCGTATTACTCCTTTGCCGCTCGGCTTTGAAACTCCATCGGATAATAACCGGGAGGCTGTTGCGGCTCTTCATCTGGCACCCAGTTTGATTAGCCACCTTGAAGATTGTGTCGAGGAGCTTTTCGATCTACAAACATTCTCGGGGGCATTTTCAGAATTTTGGAATTTTTTGGATTTTTGAAGGTTTGAGTTTTTTTCGGGATTTTCATTTAAACAACGGCACAATATGATGATTTTCAGCACGATACAATGATTTTCACCTTGAACATTGTGTCGAGGATTTGCCCTCTGAAATGCCCCGCAAAGCACAATTTGTCGTGTTCTTCATGCGGTAAACCGTTGGGTGAACACCCCCTCGCGTGCGTGATAACGATTTGTCGTTCTTCGTATGCAGCAAACCGTGTTACGAACACTCATAGAATGGTTTGTCGCATGAAGAACACGGCAAACCGTGCTTTGCGGGGTATTTCAGAGGGTGAAGATCCCCAGCGCACGTGCACGCGGGGGATCTTTACCCTCTGAAATGCCCCCTCGTGCGGAGAACGGTTTGTCGCGTCGGGGGATCTTCACCCTCTGAAATACTCCCTCGTGACAATGGTTTTCCGTTCTCAGAACGCGACAAACCGTTATTCTTCAGAACATTCCCCACGGGGGGTCAACGGTTTGTCGCGAATCTATTTTTTGTCAATTTTCAATACTTTGAGACATTTTTTGAATGAAAAATTTGTTGAATTTATTTTTTGAACGTGAGTTAAAGTTGGATCCAGATTTTGGGTTTTACTCTTTTTTTTTTTTTTTATGAAAAGTTATGTAAATGTATATCTCCGTTAATGTCAAAATATGATTTGACATTTTAAAGATTAAATTGCAAAAATGTTTTTCAAATTATATCTTTTCAAAGTATAAATCTAATAAATCTCATTACAAATTGTTTCATTTAACAGATGAAATTAACTAATAATTTAAAAATAGTTTTTTAGATTTTTAAATAAAAACATTTTTCAAAATAAATACCATATGATGAGATCGGTTAAGTCTCATGAAAAGTCATATTTATTTGGTAAATCAAATTTACTAATTAAATATAAAATCTAAAAACTGCTTTGTAAGAAAAAAAAAATAACATTTCAATTTAAAGATGTAATCTCGTATAATGAGATTTTTGAAGATAAAATCATTTGAATATAAAATCTGAAATTCTCCAACAAAATTCAATTAAATTTGAAGATAAAATCTTACCTTCATCAAAATAATTCAAAATCCTAATTTTTTATTCTAATTATGAAATATAAAATTTTAATTATATATTTCCAATAATGCTTGTTTTTATTTGAGTGTTTAAAAATAATGAGTCATAATTAATCATTTCTATGCTTCTTCGTATATTCTAGATATTCAAATAGTGATAGAAGTTAACAGAGAGACTGATTGAGTTATAGTTTTACGGTCCAATAATATATGTTAATTAATATATATTTTTTATATTAATTATGAACTTTTTAGTAATTCAACTAATACATAAAGTTGTACTCTTACAACTATATAATATATTTACACAACATAGTGTTCATTAATACAATCAATGTATTGATTCATCATTAAGATTTATAATAGAGTTAGGTATAACATTCGTTAACCTCTCATATTATATTTTTATCTTTGACTACTATTAGTTCTGAATCGAATAGTTAATTCATAACATTTATGAATTTACACACTAATTATTCGATTTCTAAACTAACAAACCGAGAAAACTTAGATAATGGGTTTAATACAAGGTTTGGTAACGTAACTCATACAAAATTATACTGAGTAAATCAAATAATAAATTAAAATTAAATAAGAGTATATGAAATACAATGGATTAAAATCATACACATACAACCATCATCATGAATAAATTAATTATTTTTTGTTTAGCAGAAATTATAAGAACAATATAATTTAATCTGACTTAATCCTATAAAATCATATTATATAAAACAGATTCATTTCATGTCACCACATATATTGTCGAGATATAACTATACATCTTTAATAAATTGAATTGTTTTATAACTTTTATATTATTTGAAAATTCTACACCTAAAATATAAGTCATGGACTTATTTAGATAATTACTTTTTATGTTGTATCGTATATGCAATAAATATAATTTAAAATTATATGGTAGACGTATCATTACTCTTTTATTTCAAAAGGTCCCGGCGCGAGAGCGAGCGGACATATTCTAAAAATAAAATGATTAGATTTGGTAAATTAAAATGGTTGATGACCGTGTCTGAGGTGGGCTCTTAATTCCACATTTTCGTAACTGTCAACCGAACACGACCGGGAGAAGAGTCCAGACTTGGACGTTCAACCTCTATCTTTTCAGGGCCCCTTAGGAAACTTAACCGTGAAGTTCTCCCTGTACGCGCCGCTTCTCCCTCTCCCTCTCTCAATTCCCACTAGCCGTCCATTCCCACCGTCAATTTCAGCGCGTATAATTTACCGCCTTCACACGCCTATATATTGTCGTCTTTCCTTTTCTTTCTGAACGTCAACTCTCTCAACGATCGATCTCTCTTCTCGTGAAAAATCCCTCTTTTTGATTGGAAGCTATGGCCGAATCTGATTCCAGATTGCAGCAGGAGATGGTATGTATTCAAATTGTTTATTGTTTCTGGATCTCTGCTAATTTTCCCCTTCTCTGTCCAATCTGTTTGCTAATCTGTCTAATGCGTTTTTGAATGAAGTCTGCGGAGGAAGAGCAGCAGAGGCTGAAGTACTTGGAATTCGTTCAAACTGCTGTGATCCATGCGATGATCTGCTTCTCCAACATTTATGGCTATGCTAAGGACAAGTCTGGTCCCCTTAAGCCTGGCGTTGAGACAGTTGAAGGCACCGTCAAGACCGTGGTTGGACCCGTTTATGATAAGTTCCATGACGTTCCGACGGAGGTCCTTAAGTTCGTCGATCGCAAGGTTCATCTCCTTTCGTTTGTTGCCTGAGAAAATCATTTCGTGTTAATTTTCGTCTTCTATCATTTGTTTATTTAATCATTGAATTGAAACATAAGAGGTCTTCATTTTGATTCATTATTATATTGAAAAGCTTCCAAAGTCAAAATGGCGCTGAATCTCGTTGTGTCGTTGTTGTGACCATTGGATTAATCATTGTGATTTTGAGATTATCCTTCATTTTGCCCATGCATGAGATTTTGAGAGTGGAGCTGGGCATATGGCTGACTTTCGATGTGCCAGCTACGTTGTTGTCAGTCCTTCAAAAATCTCATATTCAACATTAGACGTGTTTTCAGATCCTCATTACTGATATGTTTATTTATTGCCTTTTCCTGATTTTAGTCTTTATGCTGAAGAATAACAGGGTCACATTCTTGAATTGTTTTTGTTCGTAGATGTATTTGAAATTGAAATTTATTTCGTTTTTATGTGGCAGATTGATGTTTCGGTAGCCGAGATTGATCGCCGGGTGCCCTCTTCACTGAAACAAGTATCTACCCAGGCAATATCAACTGCTCAAAAATCACCTGAAGTTGCAAGGGCCGTGGCTGCTGAAGTCCGTCGAGCTGGTATTGTGGACTCAGCTTCGGGATTAGCCAAATCTGTTTACACAAAGTGTGAGCCCACTGCAAAGGGACTCTATTCAAAATATGAACCCAAAGCAGAGGAATATGCTGCCTCTGCTTGGCGAAAGATGAACCAGCTCCCTCTTTTCCCCCGAGTGGCTCAAGTGGTTGTGCCAACCGCAGCATATTGCACGGAGAAATACAACAACACGGTGCAACTCACAGCCGAAAAGGGGTACAGAGTTTCTTCCTATCTCCCATTAGTGCCGACCGAGAAGATCTCCAAAATGTTTGCCAATGGCGCCCATGAATCGGCGCCTTTGGTTTCCAATGGTGATTTATCTGTCCATTAATGGTCTACTACTCGTTGTTTGTTCGTCCATGGTGCCGTTTTGAGGTTCTATCATCTGTTTTGTGGAAGGGAAAGAAATTGTTTTTTTCTTTGTATGATTGTTTAATGTCTAAAGTGTAGTGCTAATTTATACATGCTGGGGAAGTGTTTGTATTATGGTGGATCTCATCCTTGCTGTGAAAACTCAGAATACAATATTTAATATTTTTCTATTAAAAACAATCATTATTGGAAGTGAAGACAAAGCTTTGCATGTAAGGGTGATCTCATTTCATCATTCATAACAGCAAGAAAATCATGATGTGCATGTATTGCTTCCTTTGCTCCCAGTTAAGCCAAATCAAAGAAATATTTTGTTCAACGAGCTCATATGATGCATAGCATAGATTCTTTGAGACTAACACCCTGAGAAAGAGAAAGAACCTTGGCACATATCAACTACCGTATCATATCAAATGTTCATGTCTAGGAAATATCTAACACTAGCATTATTAAAAACTTAAGTGATTATAGGAAGATTTATTGACACTGTAGTTCCAATTTATACCTTGTTCTTTAAGGCATGCAAAACAGTAGATTCACAGCAGCTCCTGATGGGATCTATAAATGTTGATTTCTAAACAAAGTATATTAGCTCCAGTGGAATAGAGAAATTTGCAAGGATGATTAAGATGTCTAAAATGAGCTCATATTTCACCATAAGTTCCATGTGCTCCACACATGGAACAGGGGCCGATCTAAAAATAATGGCCCCCTGTTCTGTCGGAGGGTTGTTGTGGTGGGTGGAGGCCCCCGTTCCTCTTGCGGTGCACGTGGAACTGGAACGAGGGGTTGTTCTCATGAGCCGGCCACCGTTCTCAATTATTAGACTGGAAAACGGGGTCGTTTTCCAAAACGAGGGGTGGCCGATCATCGAGAATGGGGGGCGATCTCAAAAATTATATAAGGAGACAGTCCTCCATTCTCACCTCCCGCTTGCGAAAACTTTAAAACCTCTCGACTATTTTTTTGCTCCGACAAATTTTCTCTATATTAGCAACGTTGATGGATTCTGATTCAAGTAGATTGGTTGATTTAGACGAGACAAAAACTTGTGATGCGAATATGGATTAGTATTCGTACTTGTTGCGAAAAATCGTGATACGCAAGTGTACGTGTCGCACAAGTAATATAGTTTTTAAGTAAGAGTCGAACCCACGAGGAATAGTTTTACTAAAATATTAAATTAAATTAATTTTAAATTAATTGGACTAAAATACTTTAATTGTTATTAAAAAGATTTGATTTTTATTTGATTTTAAATTAAACAATTAAATAACTAGAGTAATTTAAATAAACTAATTAGAAAACTAAAATAAATGGCAGGAAAATAATTAAAGATTTTGTAAATATCAAGAAAGAATCTAGGGATTCTGATTTCACATCCACTTTTCTATTTAATATCCCTAATTTAGTTAATATTTCTTAATCCTACGTGTTGATAGCGATTTTTCTATTTTAATTATTATTTTCTCCCGAGCTATAATAATATTATCCAACTAACAGGTTATCACCTCCCGGTCTCAAACTCAAATCAGTTGAATACATTAAGTGCAGAAAATCATAAAACTACATAAAAGTCATAGCTATCCCTAGTCTAGAATCAGTTTATGGTAAACTCATCAATGCCCAGTTATTTCGCAACTTCCGTCTTTTGAAACAACCCTAAAAATCTTAACTTTGGTGATCAGACAAAATTAAGCATGAAGAACAGACAAGAATACTCAACACGATATCGAAAAAAGGAAAATAAAAACTAAATTAGAAATATTAAACAATCAGGTTTCAGTTACATCATAACCCTAGAAAATAAATTTAGTTCATGAATGAGAAAAAGAAAATAAAACTAAAATTAAAAAAGTTCATAGTTCAGAAGAAAAAGGGAAAGAAAAACTATGCTGAAAATAATTCTCGAAGCTCTCGCTTCGTTCCGGTCTCTCGCCTTTGCCTCCTCTTCGTTCTCTCGCCTCTCCTCTATTCTGAATGACTTCAATTAGGTTAACATATAACCTATTTATCAATTAATTTGAAGCCCAGCCCACAATCATCTTCGACGGCTAAGATTAAAACAAGCTTCAACGGTCCAGATTTAAACACCTCCATCAATTAAAATAGCCAATTGATCAACGGTTGAGATTAAAACAATTAAAATATCCGATCGATCGACAATTGCTCGCTTTTCTTTTGGAATGATTTCACCGAAACCTGTAATTCTCCAATTTTTCTACACACTCACCAAATACATCAGAATTTTTATATACTTTGAGTAAAACTCATCAATTCAAGTATTAAAGAATACAATAAAGTGTGTAAAATACACACTTATCACACCCCCAAACTTGAACGAAAACTTGTCCTCAAGCGAACAAAAATAAGAATAGAAATCTAGCAAAGTTTATCCAGGAATTTCTAAAATTTAAAGTCTGCAAAATATTTAAAATTTCCATGGTAAAATTATCTAAATCATAGTTCGCAGTATTTTGTCTCAACTTGATATTTGCATGCAAATAAACCATCTAAATAAACACTTTCAATAATACAACTCATGATATCATATTGAGAGAAACTTAATCAGAAATTCTTGTGTGTGTACATTCTCAAACTCATTCTCGTTTAACTGATAGATCTATAATTGTGTCTTATGAGAAGGGAAATCAAAAATACCTCTCAGGGTCACTCCATCCACTCTTATTGTTCATCAGTCTTGCCCATTATTCACTAATAACGAATATGAGTAAACAGAATAAAATTCGATAGGTCTTTAATTAGGCTTGTAATGTAAGGTCGAGTTTATAATGTAGCACCCGGTTCCATTAAACCCAATTTAATTTGTCAAATTAAGATGTGCAAATATGGATTAGGTTAATGAATGGATATGCAAGGGCATTATGGTAAATTAAAAACTTATTAGTGGATAACCTATTTAAAAGAAATTTATTGAGCTTAGCCGCCACTGTTCATTCTTGCTCTCGGCTTTCAGCTCAAACCAGCAGACTTCCCAGGCGATTTCCTTCCCCGAGTCCGTTCGCTGAGCTAGGTAAGTTTCTACCTCGATTTTTCTGACTTAGTAACTAAGGAAGATTGTATGGGGGAGTGTTGGATATGTATTTTGGGAACTCATCAGGAAAGTGAGTAGGTTCGGGTTTAGCATAGAATCAGTAATGCTTGGCGATCAGAACTCCCAACTGTTCCCTTAGGTTTTCTGAATGCCTTAGAATGAGGTTTAGTATAGGTTGACTTAATGTTCTGTTTATGTTCTAGGTGAGAAAGATCCCGAAGAAGCTCCTAACCGAGCACTCGCCAAGAATCCAGGTAAGTAGAGTTTGTTTGTACCTTCGGGCCTACATCACAAAACAGTAGGACTTATGTATGCTTTGTATGTTTATTTTCCAGTTGTCATGCATCATGTTTTTGAAAGAATTACGAAAATGAATTTACATGAAACGCATGGTAAGTGTGAGCAGGATGATCAGAACAACTGTTAAGGGGGATTAATCCGCCCCTTAACTGAGAACAGAGGATTGAGGTTTTGGGAAAAGTGATCCACTTCCCAATCCTACAGGGGGATCAGACCAGCTAACTGTTAAGGGAACTAATCCGCCCCTTAATTGAGATCAGAGGATGTATGCTTTGGGGGATGACTGATCCACTCTCCCATCGTACAGAGGGATCAACAGAGCACGATTATGTATACAACAGAGAGGAGAAATTAGAAACAGCATGTCTAGGAGATTTATGATTCAGTAATTCATTTCATTCATTGCTTTACTTGCTTAGCATTAGGCTAATAGATGAGTTTTGTGATGTAGGTGAAGAAGTTACTGAAGGTATGTTTACCGACCAACATGAGGACTAGGCTGGTTGGAGGAGCATTTTCAGGCATCGGTTTGGTCATCTGTTGAGGCGGTTTAATTCATGGCTGCAGGTGTTGAGTTGAGAGTGACTAGTTCAGTATAGATGTTTTTCTAAAAATTTTATGACAGTAGTGGTCTCAAAGTTTTGAATACATTTTAAGAATCTTCTGATATTGGTATTTTTTTTTTGAATTTCTGAAAACATTGTTTTTACTGAATTTTGAGTAATGCAATGGTTAAGTCGTTTTTGAATGATTTCAGTAGAGTAAGTAAATCCTTTCTGTAGTTGGACTAGTGTTTTATAACGAGGAGTTGGTGAGATGTTGTTTTGTTCTCCATCGGAAGATGGAAGTCTATCGGCAGATGAAGTTATGTTGACTTCATCGGCAGATGAAGTTATGTTGACTTCATCGGCAGATGAAGTTATGTTGACTTCATCGGCAGATGGAGTTGTGTATGAAGTTATGTTGACTTCATCGGCAGATGGAGTTGTGTATGAAGTTATGTTAACTTCATCAGTAGATGAAGTTGTGTATGAAGTTATGTTGACTATATCGGCAGATGGTGTTGCGTCGAAGTTATCGGCAGATGGCATCGCGTTGTTTGTACACGTCATCGGTAGAAGCCCTTTGTTTTCTTTTTCTGCTTCTTCCGTTGGCCTTGCTCATCGGCAGATACGTTAGACTTCCACGATTTTTCCTAGTATTCCACAGTTTTAAACTTTAATTCCAAACTGCCGATTATCTCTTAACATTTCAAACCATGATTTGTAGTTTTGATTTACTACATTGTTGTTTAGAATTATTTCCGCTGCAGGTTTTAAATATTTTGAAATTTTAGAAAAAGTCAAATTTTGGCTGTCGAGTGAAATTTTAAATTTAGCATCAAGACGTCATGATTCGGTTCAGTGTTATTGTTGACTTATAGAGTGTTTAAGTCATAATATGTTTTTGATGATGTATTTAAAGGATAAATAATGTAATTTGATTATGTATATTTAATGAGAATAATGAATATGAGGTTATTTGGAAATACCCTTGAAAAGGGTATTTTAGTTATCTAATAAATTGTATTGAGTATACAGGGCTGAATAGTTAAACAAGGCTAAAATTAGTTGTTCCTTGTGCCGATCACAAGACGACAAAGAAATGAAGGCTTCTGCCGATTGCTAAAAGACAGAAGAAGAAGTCGTTCAGTGCGTGCTTGTGCCGATGACGTGTCAAGATGCAATCTGCCGATAGCATTTGAAGCTACTCTTGCCGATACTGTTCAAGGATTCTCATGCCGATAGTATTTACGGTTGTCTCTGCCGATGGAGTTCAAAGTTTACATCTGCCGATGGTGTTTGAGGATTCATATGCCGATGGCATTTTAAAGAAACTCGTGCCGATGGCGTTTAAAGAAACTCGTGCCGATGTCGTTCAAGGTTTCTCATGCCGATCACTAGACGACAAAACTCCAAGGACTCATCTGCCAATAGCTTACGAAGATTCAAATGCCGATGGCATTCAAAGACTCATCTGCCGATGGCCCTACAAGATGCAAATACCGATGGGGTCTTACACTTCAAATACCGATGAAGTTTTACACTCCAAATACAGATGGCATCCAAAGATTCTTATACCGATGACATATGAAGACTCTTTTGCCGATGGTATTCCTGCTGATGACATATTAAGTCAGCTGCCGATTACATTTGAAGCCTCATATGCCGATGGCTCTACAAGTTGCATTTACCGATGACGTGGCATTATTTTACAAGCTGCATCTGGTTATGATCTTCCGCCAGAATTTAAAGTTAGCCGCGAAGCTACAGTGACGTCGCTTTCAAGCATTAACTCCAGACCTTTAATGGCGACGACGAACAACATTTTCAGATGCAACGGATAGCTGCTTCAGTACGGATGCTTCCCAACGGTAACATTTTTCTATTTGGAGTAAGAAGCATTCAATTCTATGAAGCAAGGATATACAGAGTATATAAGCAGAAGAAAAGGCTCGAAGACTAACTTTTGCCAATTTGAATTCTGAGCCCTAGCTGCGAAAGTCATTCTTCACTCTGTATTTTTCACTACATCTCTAAACTCGAACTCGAGATTCAATTGTTGTAAGAGTGTAATCTGTGCGTTATTTTTTACAAACTCAAATCTCTATAAGGCAGTGGATTGACGCCCGTGAAAGTTCAATCCAGAATTGTAAAGGCAGTTGATCGGAGCCCGGAATCCCGATCTGTTTTCTCGTGAGGAGAATGTTAAGGATCTTCAAGGGGTGAGCCTTGGAGCGTGGACGTAGGCAGCTTGGCCGAACCACGTAAAAAGCGTTGGTGTTCAATCTCTCTTACCCTCTCTGTCATTATTGTTATTAACTTAATTGCTGATAGAGTAAATTGAAAGAGTAATTAAATTGATCAATAAATTTAGTTTTAAAAGTCTAATTCACCCCCCTCTTAGACAATTCCGGTCCTACAATTGGTATCAGAGCGGGTTAAATATTGTCTAAGCTTTTTATAGGAAATATTGTGTTATTTGAAATGGCTTTCAATACACATTCTATTCAAATGGAAGGTCAGTCTACCACTAGACCTCCATTCTTCGATGGCAATGATTATGTGTATTGGAAATCTAGAATGAGAGTTTATATTCAGGCTATAGACTATGACATTTGGAACAATATAGTAGATGGTCCATATGTAGCATTTAAAACAGAAAATGGTATTAGGATACCCAAAGCCTCTCACGAACTGAATGATAGTGATAAGAAGAATTTGAGCCTGAATGCAAAGGCAATAAACACCTTGTACTGTGCTCTGAATAGAGACGAGTTTAATAGAGTACAAGGGTGTGAGAGTGCTCAAGAAATTTGGCACTTATTAGAGGTCACACACGAAGGCACAAACCAGGTCAAAGAGAGCAAATTGAGCATGTTAGTTCATGAATATGAACTGTTTTCCATGGAAAAAGGAGAAACCATTAGTTCCATGTTTACTCGATTTACTAACATTACTAATGGTCTTAAAGCTCTTGGTAAGATTTACTCAGGTGAAGAACAGGTAAGGAAACTTCTGAGATGCCTACCGAGAGCATGGCAACCAAAGGTGACTGCCATTCAGGAAGCTAAGGATCTCAAAACTTTGAAGCTTGAGGAGCTCATTGGATCTCTCATGACGCATGAGATCACAATGAGGGCAAACGAAAAGGAGGACCTCAAAGAGAAAGAGGTCTCTAAGAGAAAGGACATTGCCCTGAAGATCTCCTCTGCCTCCTCCAGTAAACATGAAGAATCTGAAGAAGAAGAAGAAGATGATGATGAAGACATAGCACTCATCACAAGGAGATTCAGTAAATTCCTGCAAAGGAAGAGGATGCAAGGAAGAAGATTTCCGAAAGGTGAAAGGCCACAGAAGGAGAAGGAAATCACATGCTTTGGATGTGGAAAGCCAGGACATATGAAGGCCGATTGTCCACAGGCCAAGAAGTTTCCCAAAAAGTTCAAGAAGAAGGCTATGAAAGCCACGTGGGATGAAAGTGAAGAAGACACCTCTTCAGAAGATGAAGAAGTGGCTAATCTGTGCTTCATGGCACACGAGGACAAGGTATGCTCTTCTTCTTCCAGTAATTTAAGTGATTGCGATAGTGATAATGAAGACGGAGAACTGATTGATGCTTTCAATGACTTAGTAAAGCAGTTTGGCATGCTAAAGAGTAAGTATAACACATTGAAAAGGGAAAATGCAGATCTAATAGAAAAACATGAAAATGAAATCAACTAGCATGCAAAAGAAGTCTCAGAACTTAAATCGAAAAATGAGACTTTGGATAAACTTGTTATAAACTTCACTAAAGGTAGTATGGGATTAAACATGTTGATCAGTGGTGTAAGGAAACCATTTGATAGATCAGGTATAGGTTATGACAAGAATAATAAAAGGAAAACTTATAGGAACTTCTTTGTTAAATCTACTACCTGTCTTGCAAGGAGTGAAGTAGGACATAAAACTGTTGCATGTCCTGTAAAGAATTACAATATGAAGTCAAGTGGTAACCTTCAATGGGTTCCTAAGGGAACCAGACCTAACTCTAGAACCCAAAAAGTTTGGGTACCAAAGAAGACAACTTGATCTTCTGTTTTGCAGGTTGACAGCTCTCCTGAAAGAAATCAGTGGTACCTCGACAGTGGATGTTCGAGGCATATGACAGGAGACTCAACCATGTTTGCTGTTGTCAACAAAAAGAAAGGAAATGTTACTTTTGGTGGAAACCAAAAGGGCAAAATTGTTGGCATCGGCAATATAGGTAACAGTGTTAATCCTATTATTGAAAATGTGCTGTTAGTTGAAGGATTAAAGTATAATCTGCTTAGTATTAGTCAATTATGCGATAAAGGATATGAAGTGATTTTTAAATCTAACTCCTGCATAATTAAAGATGCATCTAATGATAAAACTCTGTTCACTGGTTATAGAAAAGAAAATATCTATGTTATTGATATGGATGTTGTTGAGCATGTTAATGAGAAATGCTTTGCTGTTAATTCTTCTCATGATGCTTGGATTTGGCATAGAAGATTAGGACACGTAGGAATGGATACCTTAGCTAAGATTACTAAGGATAATTTAGTTAGAGGGATTCCTAAGATATCCTTTGAAAAGGATAAAGTCTGTGAAGCTTGTCAAATGGGCAAGCAGATCAAAAGTTCTTTTGCTTCTAAGAATTCAATTTCTACTTCTAAGCCTCTTCAACTCCTTCACATGGACCTTTTCGGTCCTTCCAATGTAGCAAGCTTAGGAGGCAAATTCTATGCCTTTGTCATTGTAGATGACTTCTCTAGGTTTTCTTGGGTGTTCTTTCTAAAGTCTAAGGATGAGACTTTTGATACCTTCTCTAGCTTTAGGAAAAGAGTTCAAAACGAGAAGGAACTCACCATTGCTGCTATTCGTAGTGATCATGGTGGTGAGTTTGAAAATGACAGATTTGAACTTCTGTGCCTCAAGTATGGAATTGAGCACAATTTTTCCTCTCCTAGAACCCCTCAGCAAAATGGTGTTGTTGAGAGGAAAAATAGGTCTCTCCAAGAACTTGCCCGAACTATGTCAAATGAGAATTCCATTCCCAAATACTTCTGGGCTGAAGCTGTTGCTACAGCTTGCTATGTTCTTAATAGAGTCTCCATAAGGCCAATTTTAGAGAAAACTCCATATGAACTCTGGAGTGGAAAAACTCCTTCTGTTAAGTATTTTAGAGCCTTTGGCAGTAAATGCTTCATCCTTAACACTAAGGATAACTTAGGGAAATTCGATTCCAAATCCGATCTTGGAATTTTTCTTGGTTATTCCTTGTCCAGTAAAGCATATAGAGTTTTCAATAAGAGAACTCTAGTTGTAGAGGAATCAGTTCATGTAAACTTTGATGAGACTCCTCAACCAATAATTAATGTGGATGAGGATGATTCTTTGGACAAACAACTGGATTCCCTCTCTTTAGAAAAGTCTGCTGTTCCCACTCAATTAGAAAAACCTTTAGAACCATCTTCTACTTCTCTGGAAATCATTTCTGTTAAAGATGAATCTGCAGATCTTCCTAGAGATTGGAAGTATGTTAGAAACCATCCATTAGATGAAGTCTTAGGTGATCCTTCTTTAGGAGTTAAGACTAGATCCTCTCTTAGAAATCTCTGTGCCAATGTGGCATTCATTTCTCAAATAGAGCCTAAGAAATTTGAGGAGGCCGAGAGTGATGAAAATTGGATTATGGCCATGCAAGAAGAGTTAAATCAATTCGAAAGGAGCAAGGTATGGGAACTTGTTCCACGGCCTAAGGATCATCCCATTATTGGAACTAAATGGGTTTACAAGAATAAACTAGATGAGAATGGGATTGTCATTAGAAATAAGGCTAGGCTTGTAGCTAAGGGATACTCTCAAGAAGAGGGTATTGATTTTGAGGAATCTTTTGCCCCTGTAGCTAGATTAGAGTCAATAAGAATGCTTCTAGCTTTTGCTTGTTTCAAGAACTTCACACTCTTTCAAATGGATGTAAAGAGTGCTTTCTTAAATGGTTACATCACTGAGGAAGTTTTTGTTGAGCAACCCTTAGGTTTTGAAGCTTTCGATAAACCCGAGCATGTCTATAAGTTAAGGAAAGCTCTTTATGGTCTAAAGCAGGCTCCTAGAGCATGGTATGACAGATTGAAGAATTTTCTTGAGGAAAGAAAGTTCAAAAAGGGTAACTCCGATTCAACCCTGTTTACCAGGCAAAAGGACAATGATATTCTGTTGGTTCAAATTTATGTTGACGACATCATTTTTGGATCGACTAATGTCAATATGTGCAGTGAGTTTTCCTCCCTCATGCAAAGTGAATTTGAAATGAGTATGATGGGGGAGTTAAAGTTTTTCTTAGGATTCCAGATTAGTCAATCTTCTGATGGAATCTTCTTCTGTCAAGAAAAGTATATTAAGGAACTTCTTAAGAAATTTGGTTTAGAAACTGTCAAATCGTCTAGGACTCCCATGAGTACCACAACCAAATTGGATAAAGATGAAAATGGAGTAAATGTGGATATTAAGAAATACCGTGGTATGATTGGATCTTTGCTATACCTGACTGCTAGTAGACCAGACATTCTGTTTAGCGTATGTCTCTGTGCTAGGTTTCAAGCTGCCCCTAAGGAGTCTCACTTATCTGCTGTTAAACGGATTTTTAAATATCTAAGTGGGACAGTTGACTTAGGACTCTGGTATCCGAAAGGTACCTCATTTGATCTAGTAGGATATTCTGATTCTGACTATGCTGGTAGTCTTATTGATAGAAAAAGCACTAGTGGCACATGTCAGTTCTTAGGAGAGTCTCTTGTTTCTTGGTATTCTAAGAAACAGAATTCTGTTGCATTGTCAACTGCTGAGAGTGAATATATTGCTGCAGGCAGTTGTTGTGCACAAATGCTTTGGATGAAACAGACTTTGGAAGATTTCAATCTGTTTTATGATAGGATTCCTATTCGGTGTGATAACACCAGTGCCATTAATATTTCTAAAAATCCTATTCAGCATTCTAGAACCAAGCACATAGATGTCAGATATCATTTCATTAGAGATCATGTTCAAAAAGGTGATATCATTTTAGAGTTTGTTAATTCCATAGATCAACTTGCAGACATCTTCACCAAGCCTTTAGATGAAAAGACTTTCAATAATATTAGGATAAGGCTAGGTCTCATTCGGGTTGAGAAAAACTAAGACTATTTCTTTGCTGAAAAATTTCTAAATATTGGAGTGTTTTTCTCTTCTGTGTTGGCATCGGCAGATGCTATGTTTCTCAATAGGCATCGGAAGATGCATATCTATAGGAAGGCATCGGAAGATGTTTTTCTTCTTTCTGCCGACACGTGTAATCCATCGAAATTTTTTTTTAATCTGCCGACACGTATGTCTTCTTCGTAAGGCGATGAGTTATTTCTTTTAAATTCATTCTTCTTCGCCGATACACTTCACTTTTCGCGCTCTTTCTGTAAACCTCTGCCCTACCAAATCCTCTCTGTCGAATCTTCTTCCTGCAATGGAATTTCAAGGTCAATCATCTCGTGCAGTTTCCAAACCGGCCCAGAAGAAGGCCAAAGTCTCTGCTCATCCGTCCCGAGAGATTCCTCTTGGAACGGAATGGCCATCGTTCTTCTTCCTTACTCAAGCTGCTGAGGTAAAATACCGCAATACCTATCAGCACAAATCTTTGATTCTTAGTAAGGGCATTCATTTTGAAAAGCTAGCTGGAATGGGCTTTATCGAACCTTTGACAGACCTAGGGCTTATAGGTCTTTTTGAAACCGAATCCTTCTTCTATCCAGAAGCAATTAGGATGTTCTATGCTAACATGAGTTTTACCCCTGACTTCTCCTCCATTAGGAGTTATGTGTACAACAAGCATATAGATATTACCCCTCAGACCATAAATACTCTTCTGGGGGCTCCTCATTTGGATAATCGCCCCTACATTTATATGACTGGGCCTGAGCTGCCTTTCTTTGGAACGTCAGATGGACTTCAGTTTCTAAGGGAAATTGCTTTGGACCCAAATGCATCCTATGATCAGTTAAAGGGTAAACATTTGACACCTAGAGCCCGTGTATTCCGTCATATGATTGATTTCAATATTGTTCCCAAGGGGGGACATTATGATGAAGTGAGCTCAATGGAACTATTTGTTCTGTTTGCTCTGTATTTCAAGACCCCTTTCAATATTGGATACATTGTCGTTAGACGGATGATTTTGGCAGTATCATCCAAGGCTACATCTCTACCGTATAACCTGCTTCTCATGCGGTTATTTGTCAAGCTTGAAGTTGTTTTTCCTGAAGAGATTGAGCCTGTGATTCTCCAGCCCTCCAACTTTTATTCAGATATTACTCTAAACAGGTTGGGAATCAAAAGAGTCGAAAAAGGTAAACCTGTTTTGGACAAGGCCAAGAAAAAGGCTCCTTTGGCTGCACCTGTCAGGCGTGGGAAGAGAAAGCTTGCTCTTCTTGAGGCGTCTGCTACAGAAGGAGGGGATGAGTCAGGCCTTCCAGTTTTAACTCTTTCCCCCTCTCAATCTCAAGTTTCTGGCACTCCAGAACCTCCTCCTCTGGTGCGAAGGCGCAGAACTGTCCCTTCTTCAGGAATAGTGATCTCTGAGACAGTTTCTTCCCCTTCCTATGTGCCTCCTCCTATTTCAGCACCTCCTCAATCACATTCAGAACCTCAATCACCTCCACCTTCTCTTATCTTGCCTTCTCAGCCTGCCTTTCCTTCCATCTCTCCACTGATGCAAGCCATTACTTCAATTTTCCAACATGGCCCCCCACCAGCTTCATCAGTCCCTCCATCTCCAGTCCAACTCCTTTCTTCACAAACTCCATCTCCAGTCCAACTCTCTTCCTCACAAACTACATCTCCAGTTCAACTGGCAATCCCTTCCCCTTCTACATCTCCGAACCCACCAGCTATACCATCAGCACCACCATCTCCAATTCGACTGCCCTCACCTGTTCCCCAGTCTCCCACCAAACCGGCTACGGCTCCTTCATCACCAGTCCAACTTCTTTCTCCACCGGCTATACCTTCACCACCTTCATCTCCAATCCCGACTACTCCCCTCAGTACTCCTCTTTCTACTCCTCCACCTCCATCTCAATCTCCAATCAGATTGCCTTCACCAGCTCCACCATCACCCGTCCAAGTTCCCTCTGTTACTCCTGCATCCCCTCTGACATATAAGAGGCGATTTTTCATAACAGAGGAACAATATTCTGAGTTGAAGGAGTCAATTAGCTCCATTAAAACTCAGCTTGACAAGAACCAAAGGGCTATGGAAGTCGCTCTTGATACAGGCCTTGGGTTGTTATCTACGAAAGTGGATGGTGACAGGCGTATGGTAGTCAGAGAACTTGCATCTCTCCGATCATCTATTGACAATCTGACTCCAGCTCCAGTGCCTGAACCTTCTTGCTCTGCTCAAGAGGCTTGTTTTGAAGATCTGTTTCTTCCATTTTCCAGGCCTGCGGTAGCTGACGATGTGCGCCTAATGCCTTTGGATCTTCAGGAGACTGAAGTTGCTGCAGTTGCTGCAGTTGCTGAAGTTGCTGCAGTTGATGCAGTTGCTGAAGTTGCTGCTGTTCTTCCTGCTGACCCTATTGTTGAGCCTCCTCCTTGTCTGGCCATTGTGGTATATCAGCCACCTATCCCTCTGAATCATCGCTCACTTCCAGAGCTTGTAGATGCCTATATTTCTTCAAATCGTGCCGTGCCATCATGGCTTCATCAAGCCTTTTGGACACGTTTTGTAGGTTTCTTCAAGTAGTTATTCTTAAGTTTTTTCCTTTTTGTTTTGTAAACACATTAATTGGTATTCAAATACAATTTCTCTGTTTCTTTCATTGATGCATTGCTTCTGCTCTTTCTCTAATCTGTTTTTGATAATGTCAATGGGGGAGAATAGTGTATTTGATGATTGAGTATGACTTGGTTAGCATTCTGAATATATATATTTGCTTTGAGTCTGATTAGTTAGCATTCTGGATATATATTTTTTGGATATATGCTTGCTCTGTGTTTTTGGATTTGCTCTGTATGGTTAACTGAATAAAATGCATATACTATGGGGGAGCAGCTAGAATTATGGGGGAGTATTTAAATTAATCAAATTCATATTGTCATCATCAAAAAGGAGGAGATTGTTGACTTATAGAGTGTTTAAGTCATAATATGTTTTTGATGATGTATTTAAAGGATAAATAATGTAATTTGATTATGTGTATTTAATGAGAATAATGAATATGAGGTTATTTGGAAATACCCTTGAAAAGGGTATTTTAGTTATCTAATAAATTGTATTGAGTATACAGGGCTGAATAGTTAAACAGGGCTAAAATTAGTTGTTCCTTGTGCCGATCACAAGACGACAAAGAAATGAAGGCTTCTGCCGATTGCTAAAAGACAGAAGAAGAAGTCGTTCAGTGCGTGCTTGTGCCGATGACGTGTCAAGATGCAATCTGCCGATAGCATTTGAAGCTACTCTTGCCGATACTGTTCAAGGATTCTCATGCCGATAGTATTTACGGTTGTCTCTGCCGATGGAGTTCAAAGTTTACATCTGCCGATGGTGTTTGAGGATTCATATGCCGATGGCATTTTAAAGAAACTCGTGCCGATGGCGTTTAAAGAAACTCGTGCCGATGTCGTTCAAGGTTTCTCATGCCGATCACTAGACGACAAAACTCCAAGGACTCATCTGCCAATAGCTTACGAAGATTCAAATGCCGATGGCATTCAAAGACTCATCTGTCGATGGCCCTACAAGATGCAAATACCGATGGGGTCTTACACTTCAAATACCGATGAAGTTTTACACTCCAAATACCGATGGCATCCAAAGATTCTTATACCGATGACATATGAAGACTCTTTTGCCGATGGTATTCCTGCTGATGACATATTAAGTCAGCTGCCGATTACATTTGAAGCCTCATATGCCGATGGCTCTACAAGTTGCATTTACCGATGACGTGGCATTATTTTACAAGCTGCATCTGGTTATGATCTTCCGCCAGAATTTAAAGTTAGCCGCGAAGCTACAGTGATGTCGCTTTCAAGCATTAACTCCAGACCTTTAATGGCGACGACGAACAACATTTTCAGATGCAACGGATAGCTGCTTCAGTACGGATGCTTCCCAACGGTAACATTTTTCTATTTGGAGTAAGAAGCATTCAATTCTATGAAGCAAGGATATACAGAGTATATAAGCAGAAGAAAAGGCTCGAAGACTAACTTTTGCCAATTTGAATTCTGAGCCCTAGCTGCGAAAGTCATTCTTCACTCTGTATTTTTCACTACATCTCTAAACTCGAACTCGAGATTCAATTGTTGTAAGAGTGTAGTCTGTGCGTTATTTTTTACAAACTCAAATCTCTATAAGGCAGTGGATTGACGCCCGTGAAAGTTCAATCCAGAATTGTAAAGGCAGTTGATCGGAGCCCGGAATCCCGATCTGTTTTCTCGTGAGGAGAAGGTTAAGGATCTTCAAGGGGTGAGCCTTGGAGCGTGGACGTAGGCAGCTTGGCCGAACCACGTAAAAAGCGTTGGTGTTCAATCTCTCTTACCCTCTCTGTCATTATTGTTATTAACTTAATTGCTGATAGAGTAAATTGAAAGAGTAATTAAATTGATCAATAAATTTAGTTTTAAAAGTCTAATTCACCCCCCTCTTAGACAATTCCGGTCCTACAGTTATGAGTAGCAAACCGGGTTCAGATAACTTGGGGCGTTACATATAAGGTAGGAAATTTTTGGATTCAAGTGAAACTCTAGAGCACAATCCATCCTTATGCCACCTTCACTCCTTACACTCACTTGAACTCTTTTCTAATCAGTTAACTCAATAATCCCCCCAAACTTGTCTCACTCTCTATTTTTCAAAACCAATTCCTTTGTCAATGTCTTTACTAACAAACATAAAATACAAATAACAATAACAACAAATTAAATAGCATATAAGAAATTGTTCTACTACTGAACAATTCAACTTTCCAATAACTTTTTTTTTTCTTTTCTTCTTCCTTTTTTTTTTCACAACTTTAATCACTGAAAAACATAAAAGAAGAATAAATAAAATCCCAAAATACTAACAACTTAGACAATTGACAAAAGAATTAGTTCTGATTCTCATCACTACTTTCTCCAACTCTCCCCATAATATGTACCCACAACTCTGTGCTCAATAAACAGAATAGTCAAAATAATTTCAGGGTAGATTAAGTTAGGGTTGAAAAAATAGTGGTAAATAAAGGTTCAAATAGGAGACTAAGGGTGCCATTTAAATGACACAAATGAGGTATGTCAATAAAAGCTCAAACGATTCAAAAATGGCCTAAGTCATTCTCTTATTTCTGCAAAAATCACAATTTGTATTCATGAATGCAGGGCAAAACCAAGAACAATATAATACTCACTAATCACTCACTAAATTGACAATGAAGCTCACTCCCTTTCAGTGTTTACACTCAAGCACTCCCTTACTGTATTTAGGCTCTCGATCTCAAGACAACAATTTATATCATTATCAACTAAATTTAAACAAGAATGAACATTTCCACACAAACAAGTCTAACTTCCTAAGCTCCAATCAATGCTACGATCACAAATCATACTATCTCAGAATCTATTCAGAAGTTGAAACAAGCATTAATCAAAGGTGCAGTCATCGACACTTTAAACAAATGAAATAAATAATCGTACCATAGAATCCAAAATATTAAGCAGACTTACTAATCTAAACATGTTTATAAATTTAATTAAAAACTAAAAACTATAATATCCAAATAAAAACCCCCCCAAACTTAAGATAGACATTGTCCCCAATGTTAAATTAGTTTAAATGAGTAGGGTAAAATAAAAGTACCTCAAAAAGTCTCGGGTTGGTCGTTAGCGTTGTGGAGCTTTGTTCGAATGAGCCATCTATCAGGAAGCTTTCGCTTTGTCTTGCTTTTTTTTAAAAAAATAATAATAATAATAAAAATGAAATGAAATAAAATATAAATAAAAATAAATAAAATTAATGCAAACAAAAATTGAAATAACGAACTAAAAAGGATATTTGGGTGGGCTGCCTCCCACCAAGCGCTTGTATTTATAGTCGACAGCCCGACATCATACGTTTTCATGTTGGATCAAAATTTATGATGAGCTTTGTATTTTGAAATGTACCGTCCCAATATGGTGTCAATCGTTGCCCATTTGCGAACTTATCATTCGCCAAAAGCTTGTTGTAGTCGGGTGGTTTCTTTATATGTGGTAGGACCTGTAATGGCGACTCCCCCAAACTTTCAACATACTGCTTCCCATTAGGCTCAAGAAAATTGTTTGGTTGACGTGAAGCCTCTATTGGGTACTCCAGTGATTTATATACCTTGAATGTGACCTCTTCATCTTGTACATACAATTTAAGCTCTCCCTTTCTTAGATCAATTACAGCACCTCCTGTTGCTAAGAATGATCGACCTAATATTATCGGGATGTTATGATCTTCTTCCATATTAAGAACCACAAAATCAGCAGGGAAAATAAACTTGTCGACTTTAACAATGACATCTTCAATCACCCCATACAGATGCTTTATAGACCGATCAGCCATCTGTAAAATTACATTCGTCGACTTCGCTTCACCAAGACCCAACTTTTGAAAAATAGATAGTGGCATTAAATTTACACTAGCTCCCAAATCACATAATGCCCGTTCAAAAATTGACTTTCCAATTTCACATGGTATGGTGAAACTCCCTGGATCTTTCAGTTTTTGTGGAAGTTTACGTTGAACAATGGCACTGGATTCCTCAGTCAAGGCGATCGTGCCATGTTCATCAATCTTTCGTTTGTGAGATAAAATATCTTTAAGAAACTTTGCATATTTAGGCATTTGCTCGAGGGCCTCTGCGAATGGAATGTTGATGTGGAGCTTTTTGAAGATATCAAGGAACTTGGAAAATTGGTGATCAAGCTTCACATTCTTCTGTCTCTGTGGAAACGGCACTTGAGGTGGAATTGTTTGTATTGGCGAAGGGTGAGATGATATAGACTTTTGAGTTTCATTTTCACTTGAACTCTCATTATCCACTCTATGTACACTTGGCTCTTTGTGCTCTGGTTCAATCACAGTTCTAAGTCGAGTAGTAATTGCATTACAATGCTCTTTCGGATTTATTTCTGTAGAACTCGGTAAAGTGCCTTGAGATCTTCCATAAATGATACTAGCAAATTGGTCAAGCTGATTCTCAAGACTTCGAATTTGGGCCGATTGATTCTGCAAGGTGGTTCTTGTTTCAGCCATAAATTGGTTTGTGTGCTCCCCCATTTTGGCAATTAAATCCTCCAGATTAGATTTTCTTTCAGGAAACTGAGGTTCTGGTTGATTAACTTGTGGCATCTGTATGGCGTTGTTCGGATTTTTCCATGAGAAGTTTGGGTGGTTGTTGCGCCCCCCATTATAGTAATTGCCTGAATTTTGAATCGTCGGTCTATTATAATTTCCCACGTATTGGGCCTGTTCAGATGAACTACTAGCCATTTGGTTACATTGCTGACAGTTTTCACTAGCATGTGGTCCTTGGCACCATTGACATTGTATGATCGGGGAATGAATTTCATTAACTGGAGCTTGATTACCTTGGATGTGCCGAGTGAGGGATGCAATTTGTGTAGTCAATGTTTTTATTGCTTCCATTTCTGGGGTATTTGACTGCTTCCTCAAAATCTGACGTTCAACCGGGCACTGATCATTAGTAAGGGATAACTCCTCTAACAGGTTGAATGCCTCCACTTCTGTCTTTTGAAGTATTGATCCACCAGCTGCAGAGTTGACAAGAGTCTGTATAGAAGGTGATAGACCGATGAAGAAAGTCTGTATTTGCATCCATTGTGGTAGACCATGTTGAGGGCATTTTCGTAAAAGTTCCTTGAATCGGCCCCATGCTTCGTAGACCGTCTCGCCATCGAATTGATTAAAGTTGCTAATTTCGTTGCGGAGTTTTGCCATTTTTTCAAAGGGAAAGAATTTAGATAGGAATCTTTGAACTAATTCATTCCACGTTGTAATTGAATCCGGGGGTAAGGAATTTAACCAGTTTTTAGCGCGATCTCTTAGTGTAAAGGGGAACAACCTAAGTCTAATGCATCATCAGAAACATTATGATATTTAAACGTGTCACAGACCTCAACGAAGCTTGCAATATGATCTTTTGGATCCTCATTAGGCAGACCACAGAATTGATACTGCTGAATCATGTGTATGGTTCCCGGCTTTATTTCAAAATTGTTGCACGTGATCGCAGGTTTTCGAATTGCTGATTGAACCCCGTCCATAGATGGCATGACATAATCGAGCAATGTCCGTCTTTCGACTTCGGCCACTTCGATCATCTGTTGTAGATTTTCGTTTTGCTCGTCCGCCATCGTTGTCTGCCTTGTTTCCCTACGATTTCTTCGGCAGGTTCGTTCAATTTCAGGGTCGATAGGTAACAGGTTGGCAGTACCAAATTTTCGCATGCACCTGCAAGAGCAAATACAACGAATTAATTAAACAGTCCAAATTAAAACAAAAAATAACTTAATTAAATATTAATAAAAATAATCCCCGGCAACGGCGCCAAAAACTTGTTGCGAAAAATCGTGATACGCAAGTGTACGTGTCGCACAAGTAATATAGTTTTTAAGTAAGAGTCGAACCCACGAGGAATAGTTTTACTAAAATATTAAATGAAGTTAATTTTAAATTAATTGGACTAAAATACTTTAATTATTATTAAAAAGATTTGATTTTAAATTAAACAATTAAATAACTAGAGTAATTTAAATAAACTAATTAGAAAACTAAAATAAATGGCAGGAAAATAATTAAAGATTTTGTAAATATCAAGAAAGAATCTAGGGATTCTAATTTTACATCCACTTTCCTATTTAATATCCCTAATTTAGTTAATATTTCTTAATCCTACGTGTTGATAGCGATTTTTCTATTTTAATTATTATTCTCTCCCGAGCTATAATAATATTATCCAACTAACAGGTTATCACCTCCCGGTCTCAAACTCAAATCAGTTGAATACATTAAGTGCAGAAAATCATAAAACTACATAAAAGTCCTAGCTATCCCTAGTCTAGAATCAGTTTATGGTAAACTCATCAATGCCCAGTTATTTCGCAACTTCCGTCTTTTGAAACAACCCTAAAAATCTTAACTTTGGTGATCAGACAAAATTAAGCATGAAGAACAGACAAGAATACTCAACACGATATCGAAAAAAGGAAAATAAAAACTAAATTAGAAATATTAAACAATCAGGTTTCAGTTACATCATAACCCTAGAAAATAAATTTAGTTCATGAATGAGAAAAGAAAATAAAACTAAAATTAAAAAAGTTCATAGTTCAGAAGAAAAAGGGAAAGAAAAACTATGCTGAAAATAATTCTCGAAGCTCTCGCTTCGTTCCGGTCTCTCGCCTTTGCCTCCTCTTCGTTCTCTCGCCTCTCCTCTATTCTGAATGACTTCAATTAGGTTAACATATAACCTATTTATCAATTAATTTGAAGCCCAGCCCACAATCATCTTCGACGGCTAAGATTAAAACAAGCTTCAACGGTCCAGATTTAAACACCTCCATCAATTAAAATAGCCGATTGATCAACGGTTGAGATTAAAACAATTAAAATATCCGATCGATCGACAATTGCTCGCTTTTCTTCTAGAATGATTTCACCGAAACCTGTAATTCTCCAATTTTTCTACACACTCACCAAATACATCAGAATTTTTATATACTTTGAGTAAAACTCATCAATTCAAGTATTAAAGAATACAATAAAGTGTGTAAAATACACACTTATCAGTACTCTACGCCTACATATTGTAATCTTCGAATATTCGATCACTTTGAAGGTAATAAAGAAATAGAGGTGTATTCGACTTCCAAAACTCTAGACGATGAGCTTCGAACACCAGTCGGCTCGGAGGATGATGAGGTGGAAAACATACCGATAAGGGAAGAAATCTCAATGAGATTTTATTTGGGTAAAAAATATAGTTCTTTAAAGAAAATTATAGAAGAAATAGTCGAATATGCCTTAACAAACGGTTATGGGATCAAATTCCCTAAAAGTGACACTCGGCGACTGACGGCCGTGTGTGAAGACGGTTGTGAGTGGCGACTGCATGGTTCGAAGATGCAAAACGAGCTTACGTTTCAAATAAAGACTTTGACTGATTCTCACAATTGTTCAAGAAAAATTGAGAATTGACACGCTACAGCAAAATTAGTGACAAATCATTATTTGGATAGGTTCAAAAGTCAACATACGTGGGAAATCTCTTCCATTATCGAGACAATGAGGAAGAATTTAAATGTCAACATTACGCTCAGTCTTGCCAGAAGAGCAAGAAGCGAAGTTAAAAAATTTAATGAAGGCCTGAACGACGAACAATACAAGCTACTGCGGTCGTACACAGTAGAAATACGTAGATCAAATCCATGTAGCTCATTGTTCTTAGAAACTTACTTGGTGGGTTATGACGATAATGAGTCATGCGTATTTCAAAGAATGTATGTGTATGGCTGCTTGCAATGCAGCTTTGCTGCAATCTGGTAGACGTATTAACTGTTTGGATGGTTGTCATCTGAAGAGCTCATGTTCCGACTAATTACTTACAACCGTCAGTATTGATGACAACAATGGAATATATCTTGTTACTGTTGCCAACGTCGAATCAGAGTGTAGAGACTCAATGACGTGGTTTTTGCGAGTATTGAAGCAAGACCTGGACACTGAAGAGGGACCCAGATGAACAATTGTTTCGGTAGTTATATTATTTTATGTTGACTATGTTTTTCTTTCAAATATCAAGGGTTGTTGCCTGCTGTGCAGAATGAATTATTGTTAGCCAAACACCGCTACTGTCTCCGGCATATGTACGCAAATTTCAAAAACTAATTTCGAAGCAGAGTATACAAAAATGCAATGTGGAATGCGGCTAGAGAAACCACAAGTTATCATTTCGAGATAGAAATGAGGCAATTATATCAGATTAACCTGAATGTCCACGTATCTCTTTGACGCATAGAGTCTAGATATTGGGCTAGTCATGCGTTTTCTTTGATTCTCAAGTCCAAAATGGGATTGAAGAATTTATGCGAGTCATGCAATGTAGTTCTATTGCTTGCTAGGGACAAACCGATCTTGACTATGTTCGAGATAATTCGAAAGTGTTTGATGACTCGGATAGTGAAAAAATATGAGAAGTTGGTCTCCCCAACAGACGTCTTGTGTCCGCAGATAAGAAAGAAGCTAGAACGTGCAACTCGAAATTGGAACCATGTGTTTGTGGGAGCTGGACGATTTGAGGTTAGTAACGGCAACGAACAATATGTTGTCGACATGAATACATGTGTGTGCAACTGTTACAGGTGAGAGCTTACTGGAATCCTGTGTGTCCATTCCATTCCCTGTATACATTTCTTGAGACAAGCACAGAGAATTACGTGCATCAATACTATAACCGGAAAACTTATCTACAGATGTACTCACAATTTATTCATCCCGTTAGCGGCCACCAAATGTGACCGCTTGTAGAAAATGAGAAGGAAATCATTCCGCTCAAAAGAAAATGCCAACCTGGTAGGCCGAAGAAGACAAAAGTGCGAGATGTCGATGAACCGTCAAGTTTGACAATTATTCGAAAGAACTAGACGATGTCGTGTCATATATGCCGGGAGCAGGGGTATAATAGTTGCACTTGTTTTCACAGAAGATCCACTTCAACCGCTGCTTTCCAAGACACATTTATGAGTTTCCACACATTTGACGGGACATAGGTATATTTCAACACATTTTGCTCATAAACACGCTGTCATTTTTTTTAATATAGTTTTCATTATGTGCAGGAATCTTCGACATGTGGCCGCGGTAGAAATAAATGACTATATATTTATTATAATGTGTAATTTATGTATTTATTGTAAAGTGTAATTTTAGATTTATTATAATATATAATTTTATAACACATACGATTTATTATAATATTTTAATTACAAATGTAGATTCAAGCTGGATTATATGATTTTTTTAGCAGTGATATAAACATTGGCTTTGTGATTTGTGTAGAGCTACTTACAAATGTGTTAGTCATGTGTTTTGGTAGAACATCATTGGTCATATTTTTAGAACATCTATTTTCCATGTTTGTGATGTTTTTAAAATATTGGTGATGTTTGATGATACATTTTATTTGGGTTAATTTCATTGCACAAAAATTCAAATTTTTAGTATCAGCATTCATGTAAGAAAATATGTTGAACACATACATTTCAAAAAAGTCGTTGTTAGTACATTTGTACCAAGTTGTTATAAAACAATCAAATAATGTTCACTTAGTAGAATACACATAAATTGCAAAAAATGCTAGTAACTAAATGATGTTTACAAAGCATAATAAAAATAATTATGTACGAAACTTTCTTGTAAGGTTGACAATCTTCTTCTATCGCATGCCCATTGTTATATCATACCATGCAAAAAAGTCGCATCATCCAACTTCTCGTTAAAACAATGTCAATAAGAAATATTTTAGTCGAGGTATACATTTCATTCATAAGGCATAAGCTACCTTTTAGTCAATTATAATTTATATTTCATCATATTGACAATCGAAAAAAGTATCGTCCAGAATTTACTCGTGTCCATGACGTGCGTAAGGAAGCTCTTCCGTTGGAAAAACAGGTAATTTGTCCAAACTACTTCAAGAATGAAATCTGGAAAATATAAAATACAGTTCATACAAACCTTTGACGAGATCATTCAAACAAAAAGTATACACAAATTGGAATTATTATTTTTTACACGTGTATATTTTAAATGAAAGTATAGATAAATCAAGTCACATGAAGCAAAATATTGGCATCTTAACTCTTGAATGACTCTTCAACATTGACAGGTTCGTACTCAGGCAAACAAAGATTGTACTACTGTTATTTCATTACAAGATTAAGATATTGAGCAATGCAGCATGTTGAGCAAAATTACTGCAGAAGAAATTTCTCGATGTGCATATGCAGAATATTGAGCAAAAAACTGCACTCCTATAACCGATAAAGATACAATGCGTCAAATTTATATTACGAAACCAAAGTATCATTGACCTGTAATCAATGCAGTCACATGACATCAAGCCTACCACAATAGCAATGATCTTTCTTGCTTGACTGCCTTCGTTGAACACTGGATCGATCATTTTCTTCGTCAAGGGAAGAAAACATTTTCCTGCCAATCTCAAGAGAGGAAATGAATAAATGAGAATACTAACCTAATTAATCCAAAAAAGAGAGAAGAACGACAAGTCAAGCCGAACACAACAACATCTTCACCTTCGTCATTCGCAGTCTAGGGCACAATCAAAGTTCTCTCTCGCTGGATCTTCGAAATTGTTTCCTTCTCTATCGTAGACTTAGTTTTGCAACACGCATGTGAAATTAACGAACTCCTAATTGTAAATATATTTGTTGCTAACACCTCTAATTCTAAATTGTTATTAATCAAAATTAAAAGTATAAGGTGTTTGTTGCATAGCCTCTTTGAGGTTTATTTTGATATTTACCTTGTAACAAAGTAGGGAAATTATCAAAAACAACAACAACCTACGGTTGTTTTTCAAATTCAACTACAAACTAAATTTTTTAACAATCAAAACCACAAAGTATCGAAAATGTGCCAAAAACGACCACCCTGGACGGACGCAAAAAAACACCGTCCGTCCGGGTCACTGTTCACGTGAACAGTGACCTGTTTACGTTCGTTTTTCTCCGTTTTATAAATTAATTTTAGAGAATTATTTTATAAAACATATGTAAAAAAATTATAATAAATCATATAAGTATTGTAAAATCACGAAACTTTTCAGATTATCTTCTCATAACGTTGGAAATATGTGATAAAAATTTTAAGTAAATCCAATATCGTTTAGTATTTTTTAAAAATTAATTTATAAAACGGAGAAAAACGAACGTAAACAGGTCATACTTAAAATTTGTATCATATATTCACCACGTTATGAGAAGATAATCGGAAACTTTTCGTGATTTTCTAACACTTGTACGATTTATTATAATTTTAGAGAATTATTTTATAAAACATACGTAAAAAAATTATAATAAATCGTATAAGTATTGTAAAATCACAAAACTTTTCAGATTATCTTCTCATAACGTTGGGAATATGTGATAAAAATTTTAAGTAAATCCAATATCGTTTAGTATTTTTTAAAAATTAATTTATAAAACGGAGAAAAACGAACGTAAACAGGTCACTGTTCACGTGAACAGTGACCCGGACGGACGGTGTTTTTTTGCGTCCGTCCGAGGTGATCGTTTTTGGCACATTTTCGATACTTTGTGGTTTTGATTATTAAAAAAATTAATTTGTGGTTGAATTTGAAAAACAACCGTAGTTTGTGGTTGTTTTTGGTAATTTTCCAACAAAGTATTTATATAAAAAAATTACCCCTGCGATCATATGTCACCTCTCCCTAAGCTAAGGCTTATATTTGTACTTTACCATTTTAAAAGAAAAAATATTCAACGTGTGGATAGTAAATAGTCATAATTTGAATGGCTAAATTGAATTTATTCTTAGTCTGGGTAATTATAAATAAAAACTTTATCATTAAACTATTTTTACTAACAAACAAACATTAAACTATTTTTCTTAATAAAATAAATATTAAACTATCAGTTATTAACAATTCAATTATTTACAGTCGTCACAATTCAATTGTGATCGCATGCACTTGAAATGAGTGCAAAACAAGCTCAAGAATGAGTAACTTTGGCTCCACGCTAACAAACTCGCAGTCTCCCACAATAAAAATGTAGTTGTTCATAGTTGAAATGAATGTACAATACGCTCGGGAACAAAACCACCGTGTCTAGTGCAAAATGTAACTAAGAATGGACAACCTCGGCTTCACGCCAACGTACACGCGGTTGCCCGCAATTATAATGCAGTCGACCATGTTTGGGCGCATGAGGGTTTACTTGTTAAACGAATAATAGGTTAATATGTGTTTTGTTATTAAATTTTAGTTTAAGATCTGTTTTGTACATGTCTACAGTTTAAAGTTTTTATTTTTTACGAAATTCTTGAACTAAAAACACAACATATCCACCCACCCCTGATAGGCTGATAGATAGCGAAAACCCTCCATTTCTTTGTTCATTTCATAGTTCCTGCAAATAACCAGAAACCTAGCGGAAAAAGCCCAAATTGGTGAAAAATGGCGACCAGTTTGCAGCTTCCCATGGCTATCTCAACTCCATCTTCAGCATCTTCATCGCCATTTCGTTGGAGAAGAACAAGTTTGAGAAACATTTGTATTGTTCGAGCCTACGACAAAGCAAAGATTCCAACACCCCCATTTAACCCCAAGGACCCCTTTCTTTCTAAGCTCGCCTCTATCGCTGCTACTTCCCCCGATACGTTTCTCAACCGGCCTGCAAATTCCGATACTCCCCCGTTCTTGGATTTGTTCGATGCTCCTAAGCTCATGGCTACCCCCGCCCAAGTAAGGAACTCTTGTTGTATTTGCTCTTCTTGGATTGTTAGGTTTTTTTATTTAGTGTGTGAATAGCTTGGTGATTTGGTTTTCATAACCTATGCTTTTGGCTAACTGGAAAGTAAAATTCGCTTGTATTTGAATATCGAACAATTTCACCGCGAAACAATTGCTTCAACTATTTTTAGCTATCGTTGATTTAGTTCTACTTGGCTCATTGTCAATTTGTGTTTGCAGTTATCGTGGTCAGTCATCTAATGATGCAATTGCTTGTTTTAGGTGGAAAGATCAGTTTCATACAATGAGCATAGGCCAAGGCGACCTCCACCCAACTTACCTTCGCTGTTACTCCATGGCAGAATTGTTTACATAGGAATGCCAGTAAGTTCTTGATTTGACTCGTTCATCTTTTAGCCCTTTTTCTTTTAGACAGTAACTATGAACGGGGAAGAATTCTGAAAACTTTGATGTTCAACCGTTGAAAAGTTTGAATCTCCTCTTGTTTTGGTAAACTGTCATCCTCTTAATTTTCTTTCTGTTTCATTTTCAAATATAGTTGGTGCCAGCTGTCACAGAGCTTATTGTAGCAGAATTGATGTATCTGCAATGGATGGATCCTAAACAGCCTATATATCTTTACATAAACTCTACTGGAACAACCCGTGATGATGGTGAAACGGTAAGCTTTCCGTTGAATTTCAAGATATGTTATAAAATATTTACAGAGTTGGTCAATTTGAAGTGTTTTCTTAACATAGAGGTATTATTTGATGCGCAGATTGGCCAAAGTTGTGTAATTATTAAGTCGTAGTGAAAGCCATCAATTCTGACCTTATAATTATTAAGTCGTAGTAAAAGCCATCAATTCTTACCTTGTATCATATCGTATTGTATCTTATTGAGGGTAGTGAATTTGCTCCCCATCGGACCTTAGATAGAAGGGAGTGTTGACTTGAGCTTAAAGTTCCCTGGTGTATATCTCTGCAAGTACAAGGATCAATGCAAGAAACACAAGAAATTGGATAACTAAGTTTTGAAAAAGTAATAAATTAAAAATACAATTTTGTTTTTTTTTTTTTCCACAAAGTTATGCAAGAGAAAAGAGAAAACTAATCTTAGAGACAGACTTGACAAAGAATACAGGTGTATGACTGATTGTTCTGGAGTTGTCCACATTGAATTTAATTTGGTTTTGGGTATTTTCTCCTGTATACATGTATCATCTCTAGCATTAGGCAAAAGCAAAAGCAACTTAGATAAAAATGATGATCTGTGTGATATTGTGTTTTGACGTAAAATTCGATGGTCGTTTAAGTTTTTATTTATGCTCTTTTATTTATGTTAGGTTGTTTTTTATTTGGGCCATATGTATAAGGCCTTAGGTGATGTTTTTGTCTTCTTTCATGCAAGTGTCTAGGCCATAACTATAAAGCTTTAGGTTGTCTTTATTAGTGATTTGTTTTTATAGGTCTTTGTTATGTTTGTCCTAGTGTCTTACGGGTTTTATTAGCCCATTAAGTTTGTAAGTCCAAGTTGGAGCCGATAAATAGCTCCTTTGGTTTTCATTTTAAGTGAAAGTTGGTTATTGAGAAAATTCCTTGTAGAGAGCTTCTACTTCCCTTCTTGGTGGATTTCATGAAGAACCACAAGGTTACTCGGTGAGTCATATCTGAGCAAGCATGTGTAGAGCCATTCTTCATCTTTGTGAGTCATATTAGGGATGAAAGTTGGTTGGTCCTCAAGTGTTTGGTGAGTAATTTCCTAATATTTGTTGATCGGATCAATCCTTCAACTCCGGTGAGTCACATCCATACCTGAAGTATTGATCGGATCTATCCTTACTCCACTGAGTCATATCCGACCTGAAAATAGAGAACATTTATGTTGTTCCGAATTTGCGTATTTTTGTAAAGAGAACATTGAAGTCCTTGCGGCAAGCAATAGCATCAAGGATCCAATTGGAATTCGCCTCATTCCAATTTTCATCTCGGATTGCACCTGCCCAACTATAGCCTTGCGCGCGTGCTTGCTGTTGTCTTGGCACCTCGCGCGATCAACCCATGGGAATCGCATTGCGCCCCTGCGCGCCATTCGCTAACTACCAAATAAGACATTGCCTTCCCCTCGCCGTCTGCGTGCGCCATTTCTCTCTCCTTGCCACCCTTCACGTCACACCCTTCTACATCACACCTCTTCATCTAAACTCTTAAACTCCCAACCTTATCCCTCTCTATCCTTTCTATAAGTAGCTCCTATCCCTATTCCCATCTCATTTGTTTTTATGTCATTTGGTATAAGAGCCGAAAGGTTTTTGCTTCTTAAAAAAAAAAAAGTCTTCTCAACCTGCCCGTGTGCGTACTGCCAGTCTGCTGTGTGCGCAACGCTCGCATCCTACACACTGGCCAACTCCTGCGTGCACCGCCCGCATCCTATGCACCGCCCGCTTGTGCACTGTCTGTCTGCTGTGCATGGACCGCTGCGCCTGCTGCGTGTACCGCTCGCATCGTACACACTGTTCACCTCATGTGCACACCGCCTGGATTCTACGCACTGCCCACTTCTTGTGCGCACCAATTGATCACCTACGTGAATCACCAACTAGCCCAACGCACCCCCGCACACCTAACGCACCCCGTGCGTCTGTCTCACTTGCCCTCTGCGCCCGGGCGCGTTCCAGCACGTTGTTCTATGTCAAGAACCAGCTCGGCGCGCACGCCGCCACTACCATTGCGCCCACTGAGTGTAACATCAATTTCTTACTTTGTTCTTTACAATTTCCTTACTTGTGTTTCATGTGATTTCACAATAACTAGAATGGGAGCCAAGCCTATCAAGGAGAGGGAGAACATCTCTCCGATTATTCTCGATGCCAAGGCAAGAGTGGGAGTTGAACACAACAAGGAAAGGAAGAACAACCCTTGGACTTTTCCCAAAACCATGGCAACTCTAAGGAGAAACACAAACACAAGTGTTCATAACATGCTGGACGAAATACAAGAATTTTTAGCGCACATGGATCGCAAAGTGAAATTTTTTCAAAAAGCCGAACGCAAAATAATTAAAAAGGATCACACTTATTATCGAGAGACTGTCCAACCAACTACGAGCTCGCCAAAACATTTCTACAATATTTGCGTGAGACTCAACAAATGCGTTCTTCCCACTCCAGCAAATGTTGAGGCAAGGATATTGTGTCGACACACTCCGACCAACCTAACAAGCGTTTGGACAGTACTACTATCGTGAGCTGCAACGAAACCGTCACTAATGCAAATATTGTCGCACGAGCCCTTAAGAATCTGGTCAGTCACGCTGCTGATCTTTATTGTCCACGCATCAACATCATCCCTCCGCGCGCTATAACAACCATGAAGTTAAGCACATCCTGAATAGCAACGCCAAGTGCTCGATTTGAAAATGTTGACAATGAGAGCAGCAAAATCCGCAAGAATGAGGACGTTAACCACCTCGTCAACAGTGAACTCGAACAATGAATTTGAGGACAAATTCTAAACAACCTTGAGAGAATGACGTAAAATTAGATGGTCGTTTAAGTTTTTATTTATGTCAGGTTGTTTTTTATTTAGGTCATATGTATAAGACCTTAGGTGATGTTTTTTGTTTTTTGTCTTGTTTCATGCAAGTATCTAGTGAGCCATAACTATAAAACCTTAGGTTGTCTTTATTAGTGATTTGCTTTTATTGTTCTTTGTTATGTTTGTTTTAGTGTCTTATGAGATTTAGCCTATTAAGTTTGTAAGCCCAAGTTGAAGCCTATAAATAGCTCATTTGGTTTTCATTTTAAGTGGAAGTTAGTTATTGAGAAAATTTCTTGCAGAGAGCTTCTACTTTCCTTCTTGGTGGATTTCATGAAGAACCACAAAATTACTCAATGAGTCATATCCGAGCAAGCATGTGTAGAGTCATCTTTCACATTTGTGAGTCATATCGAGGATGAAAGTTGGTTGGTTCTCAAAGTGTTTGTTTAGTAATATTCAAATATTTGTTGACCGAATCAATCCTTCAACTCCGGTGAGTCACATACGTACTTAAAGTATTGATCAGATCTATCCTTACTCCGGTGAGTCATATCCGACCTGAAGATAGAGAACATTTCCGTTGTTTCAAATTTGCGTGATTTTGTAAAGAGAACATTGAAGTCCTTGCGGCAAGCCATAGCATTAAGGATCCAATTAGAATTCACCTCATTCCAATTTTCATCTCGGATTGCACCTGCCTAGCTGCAGCCATGCGCGCACGATCGCTGCTGTCTTGGCGCTGCACGCGTTCAACCCGTGCGAATTGCACCACGCTCCTGCGCGCCATTCGCTAACTACCGAAGAAGACATCGCCTTTCCCTCGCTGGCTGCGCGCACCATTTGTCTCTCCTTGCCATGTCACACCTCTTCAAGTCACACCCCTTCATCTAAACCCTTAATCTCCCAACCTTATTTCTCCTCTCTATCCTTTCTATAAATAGGCTCCTCCCCCACTTCTTTGATTTTATATCATGTTTGCGCAAGAATATGTGCAACTTTGTTTTCTCCAATGAATTATGAAGACAGTTTTGTCTAATGAATTCCAAATCTTTTTGATTTAGGTAGGAATGGAGACTGAGGGATTTGCTATATATGATGCAATGAGGCAACTGAAAAATGAGGTAAGTTTCTATCTTCAAAGTCTCTATAATGCAGTCCTACCTTTTTATTTTGGGATGATGTAATGCTAGTGATGGATGATTCTAGAGATATTTGGAACTAAATATAACCGCATAGGATTTATATTTTTGCTGAAGCACCCACATGAAATTTCTCTTCCTGCTTTTTCATACTCTGAAATGTCAGGGACCTTTGGTTTCAGAAACAAGATAGATAATGAATCAGTTTTGCAAGGATTATGAAAAAGAACTTAGTATTGACCTTTTGATTTTTTTGGGCTAAAAAATACCTTTTGTCGACAGAATTTCTTGAAAAATCTTAGAAATTACAAACATTTGTACCAAGACTATATTTTGAATGATGCATTAAAGTAATTGAGCATATGGCAGTTTTTTGGACAAAAATATTTTATCCCTAAATCAATCCGTGAAAGTTGGCAGAAAGTATAAAGGAATTATAAAAAAAAAAAACTAAATCATCCGTTCTATTTTAATGCTGTTCGTTTTGATGTAGATACATACAGTTGCTGTAGGAGCTGCTATTGGTCAAGCTTGTCTGTTACTTGCTGCTGGAACTAAAGGTCATCGATTTATGATGCCTCATGCGAAAGGTTTGATGGAATTGGTTTGTTTAGTCTTTTGTGCATAAATGCTAGCTATGACTTTTCTTGTTTCCTTTTAAGAATAAAGTAAATTTTATATCTTTCATAAAAGATGGAAGAAGATAAAAAAATTTCAATGGAGAAGAAACAAAACAATCAAATTGTAGCAATCTTTTTTCAATTGGAAAAAACTTCTAGAATGAGGTATATCCTTGAGCATTTTGAAATTTATAGCCGCGTTCTTCGTAAAGCCTAAAATTTTGCTCAAGTCAGCAGTAATTTCATTCCTCCAATCCTCATTTTCTTGTTACAACATGTATCTGACTAATATCCGCAAAATGCATAAATTTTATAAGATGTTTTATATGTAGGCTGAACTCCTTGAAGATCTAGTCTAAAAGATTCATTTTCTTCTACTTACAAACGTCAATCTTCTTTTCATTTCAGCCATGATTCAACAACCTCGTGTCCCATCTTCTGGCTTGATGCCTGCTAGTGACGTTCTTATACGAGCGAAAGAGGTTAGCTTCATTTCATTTATATTTTAAATGTAATATCTAGTGTTTTCTTGAAATTTACATATGAAAAATATGAATTTAGAAGTCTAAAATCAGGATTAATTGGAGGCTTAAAGCTGTGAACTCCTTTTGCAGGTAATAACAAACAGGGATGTTCTTGTAAAATTACTATCAAAGCACACTGGGAATGTAAGTGACCAAAACCAAGTAATTCCTTTTTCGTTTTGGCTAAAAAAATTGTGATATAATCTGTATATCTTCCAGTCATTAGAGACAGTTGCCAAGGTGATGAAAAGACCATTTTATATGGATGCAACAAAAGCAAAAGAATTTGGGGTTATTGACAAGGTAAGTTCAAATTTTATTAGAATCGATATTCTTTCCATCAATTCTTCTGTAAATCCAAACATTTTCATCCATAAATGTCACCATAGATTCTTTGGCGTGGACAAGAGAAGATAATGGCAGATGTAGCACCGCCGGAGGACTGGGACAAGAATGCAGGGATCAAAATTGCAGATGACTTTTAGTTAGTAAGTAGTTTGTTGTTTAAAATACGAATTCTCACATGGGAATTACATATAGCTTGAATATCTTGTGTAAACTTCTCATTTTGCAGTCACATAGAAATGATATATTACTCCAGGAATATGACTGAGCTTTTGCTGAAATTAAGCTGTTAATTATAGGCATGCATTTTTATACTGCATACCCTATTTTTTGACACCAAGAAATGAAGTGATTTGTAGATTTTTTTTATACCAACAATTATATATTGTGGGGGACTCAGAATAGGGTTGTTCAATGGAAAAAAAAAAGTTATAACAAAAAAACGAGAGTGATCTAGATTTAGTACAATTATACAACAACTCTATGTTATTTCTAACTTCTAATTGGGATTATGATGAAAACTATGTGAGACTACACTTGTTTATGACAAGCACACTTGGTTTTTTTTTGGGTGTTGATTAAATTGTGTTATCATAGGTTAATGAATTAATGTGCACTTCCAAGCCTGTACAATGTTTTGTAATTACCAAAGGAGCAGACTTTCTAAGACCACCATTTTGCTTTAATAGTTGTTTTCCTTGAGTTTCATTGTCTGAATTAAACCAAACTTTGAGAATGACATTCTTTGTTATGCAGTCTCTTTTTCAATTAATTTTAATGCATCGATAAAAAAAAAATGGAAACTTTTGCGTTCTATAAAAATGCAAAACCCGACCGAGCTGTGATAATCCTAGTCTTAATTCTTGCGGTAGGAAAGGGAACTATGTCCCGCCTAGTGTCTCACAATTATAGATAAAGAGAAAGTATTGCCATGTTTGGTTCGCAAAATGAGGTTGAATCCTTGACTTCGAGACAAGAAATAAAAAGTCTTTGGCCGGTTCCCCTTCAAAACAATCATGCAAATGCCAAGTTTTTCATGGTGAAATGGCAGATTTGCCGAACTCGTTTCAGCTTGTACTCATGTTTTACAATAACTCAACATGTTTCGGTCGTGTGGGGATGTAGACACTTGCTTCCAATGGACCAGTTTATCGAAATATATGCCATTTTTGTCATCTGCAGAAGCACCTCTTGCCCGTGATTGATAAATCTGAGTGTCATCATCTCAGACTAATGATCAAACCCAGCGAATATTGAAAGACTAAGATGTTAACAAGGACAAAAATGGACTCTTTTAACGCTTGAGACCTCTACTTAACTCCCATTGAACAGTTCCTTAAACACCCACAACAAACGGCTAATAAAGATTGGTAGCCTAACAAAAATCCTTTTCTTGTACAGAATCCTATCCGTATCAACAAAAATCTTACCATAGAATTCCACCACCTTAGCGTACAACCCCAAATAATATCAGCTATCCTAAGTTGCATCATCGTCGCACGGAACATTCCAAGAGTAAATAAAAGACCTTTAAACAGAAGATGCTCATCTTCTACCAACTCTGCGATTCCCTTGACCAGCCGGAGACTTTTCGTTCATTTTTGCTTCTAGTTTCTTTGCGGCACGTTGAATAACCGCTAGCTTTTGGCGCTGGCTATAGCTCTTCCTTTTGCTGTATCATCAAGAGAAACAAGAGGAATGAATGCCCCCAACACTACCATGAGTATCCCAAAACACAAATTCACAAGAGAGACAACATTGGAAAATACAAATTATATTTACTTATAGAAATTGGCAAACGTCATTTACTTTGATTTCAGCAACACCTGTAAAACATGATCTTAAACTAGTCTTTTTTCATGGATATGATGTTGGGGAACATAGAGTTCATAAAAAAATTCGCATTCAATGACCTGATGAGCAATAACCCTGTGGTGAGAACCATGCCACCCACTGCCCAAGAAACTCTTTCATTGAATGCAATTTCCTCCAACCACTGCTGGAAATCCTCGAAATAACCCGAGTTCTCAGTTTTTCGAGGCTTTTCAGACCCTGAATTTCTCCATGTATCAGATATTAATTCTAGACTGGCTTTACCACCATAACAAGAAGTATCTTCGTCCAATTCTTGAACAGAAAAACCCGCAGCAGAGCAAAACTCTGTGCCATTAGAGACCCATCCAGATGCCCTACCACACACAAAGTCATTTACTCCACATGGTGCTAGAACCTGAGATATAGAAGCTAATCAGGAAATCTATTTAGTTCATATCGACTTGCACACTGCACCTACAAACCACTACTGAAATATACAAATGATAAACTATTGAACCCATTAAATTCATTAACGTACTAAATAAATATCTACGGTGTAAGTTCGATACAATGGTTTCATTCGTTATTTTCCTTACGAAGCTCTTGAAATAATACTTTGCAAATCCTTATCAAGCACCATTTGAAGATTGAAATAACCCACATAAAAGCAATATATAAATCCACTTTAATATACACCACATAAATTTGTTTATGGAAAGAACAAAAAAAAACATATATATATAATGAACCTGAGTTTTTGTATCAATTGAGAAGTAAGCATCAGAACAAGCTTGGAAGACTCTGTCACAGAATGAGGGACAGATGCGAGGCGGCCCTGGCTGAACTCCAACAAGTGGATCACAAATGGCACATTCCAGCAATTCCCATAGCTGCAAACACTCTTGACTGGCCTCCCCACTTGAAGCCAACTTCCTAATGGATAACAAGGCAGGATGCGTCTGTGCAACATCACAGCAAGTCTTCTTCCGAAACACCCGGCAAAGATTCAAATTTCTGTGTCCCTTACTTGCCTGTTTTGGTGGCTTTCCTTCCAAAGAAAATGCTGGAAATCGACCACCTTGAGAAGTGCAGACTCCATCTGACAGTCCTGATTTAAATCCATCTCAAGAATATCACTTATTGCAGAGCAAAGACACTCAAACAAATACCAAGGCATCAGGCTAGTTCCAAATCGGAAACTTTAAAAAGTTAATCAATTGATCAATGAGACGTCCGCTAATTTCACTTCTTTCCGTAAAAAATGACCATAACTCTCTTTGATCCAATTTTCTGGAATTTTTAGCCCTATGGCATACTTTCGATATCAACAATACCAATCCAATCCATACCTACAGATAATTGAACGACCTCCATCCCCATAATTAACAACAGAAAAGAGAACCCAATCCATTTTTGACTTCGACGACTTCAAAATTGATTTCCTACCCAGAAATTTCCCCTCGGTATTAAAATAGAATTTTATGAAAAAATGCAACGCCAATCGGGGAGAGAAAAAAAGAGAAAAGAGAAGAGAAGTTACCAGATGAAAACGGGATGAACAAATTGAAAAGCATAAGAAGGGCCAGGGGCCCAAGTTTAGGTTCCTTCATACTACTATGGCTAGCCGGAGACATAGACACCGACCAAGGTTGAAGAATCCTTGACGCAGAGACACAAGGAGTTTCAGTTACCCGATAACCTGCTTTAAAGATATCCGGTTGATCCTATCGGGTCAAGTCAAATTTGATAGTTGGTACATGACCTGACACCCAAGGGTAGAGATGTTAAATAGGCGGGCCGAGTCTCGGTCGGTCCTGTTAGGCGGGCCGAGCTGAGCCCAAAATTTTTGCTCACGAGCCTGCCAGGAACCGGGCCAAACGAGCGGGCTAACGGGCCGGCTCGTTAGCTTGGCGAGCCAGCCCGCTCCTCCCCTTCACAGTTCTCCCCAGCCCTGCCTCACCAGTCACCCATGGCCCGACCGTCGACGAAGGGAGAAGAGACCGTCGCCGTTCTTCTGTGTAGAAGGTGCTGACCAATCGCATCTCAGCCTTCTTCGGTGAAGACAGTCGTCTTTTGTTTACAGATCGTTGAACCTCAGAGTCTCTACCTCGCACTGTTCGCCGATCTGCTTTCTCCGACCGTGAAGAAGAGATAGCCGACAGATCTGAACCTCTGCTTACACTTCGTCGCCGCATGCCCAGCTATCGTTCGTCGTTCTTCAGTCTTCACCCACTGACCCACAGAGAGCGCGTTGCCTCGACTCGTTGAGCTCGTTAAATTTGACTCATTTAATTTATTAGATTCAATGAACTAGAGTTTTCAGGGTTAGGTCGGCTCAATTAACTCGTTTGTCATCTCCTAATTACAAATGATTTTCAATTACATAGGTGTCAACATAATTTTAATATATGTACAATTTATACTGATGTAACAATTAAATATTTGTAATGATATTTATGTGATATTTTTTTTATTAGATCATCTCAAATATTTTTTTTCCTAAATACATTTCATTTTATATATTAATAAAATAATTTTGTTAACTAAAAGACAATTAGTGTAGTTTTAATAACTAATATTTTTTTAAAAAATATACATTATATTTATATAATAGAAAATATTTATGTATGTTTGAGTCAACTTATTTGTATATATTTTCATAATTGTACCAACTTCATGTTAATAAGTAAGATTGTAATGTAAAATTAAAATGTAAATCACCTTAAATATTCTTTGACTATCTATCAACACGTCAAAGGAGTTGTGCAAGTTGAAATATGTTTTTTGTCAAGTCTCTCTCTCATGTGATAAAAGATCTTTTTTTTTTTTTTCAATTTTATACTATAAAAGATGTTGCCCTTAATTCATTTAAAATAAGGTAATATTCATTTTAAACTCCAAATTATGAGATATTTAACAAAAACCAACATAAGTAATTTCTTAAACGATCTCAAAATTGAAATATGAAAAATATTTGATTTAAACTTTGTCGTTCCAAAACGCGTCTTACTATCTTAGAAGGGTTTCCTTACATATGTTTCATTTCTATATACTTTCCCAAGTAATGTGAGATTGTGACGACCTTACTTTTTACGACTTGGGATTTGCCTATACTTGAACTCCCATTCGACTTAGGTCCCGAGGTGATGCAGAATGATGCAAAATGATGTCTTTTACAGATTAATTTCCATATTTTTCTAAAATCAATAGTTTTCTTATTTTATTTTATTTTATTTAAGAGTTTATTTGGTTTCTTTATTTTTGTTTATTTGATTTTCTTTAAGAGTTTATTTTGTTTCCTTAAATGTCGGATTTCATGGGTATATAATTCCATTTAGTTGCTTTTGTATGGACGATTAATTTGATAAAGATTTGACTCTTTTTACCAATTTCCGATCTCTCTTAGGATTTCGAAATTGATGCTTTTGATCTGGTAATCGTGCGCAATTCAATAGATTTTAGAAGACAACTGCTGGTAATCGTGCGCGGTTCAACAGCTTTTGTGAGTTCCGATAATATTCTGCAATTCCTGCTGCATCTGTTGGTATCAGAGACAAACAATTCTTGCTTCCATGGCGGGCCGACGAAATCAGCGACAACAAGGAGTTGAAGAGATTTATGACCGCACCAATGAAGTTGCGTTAGAAGAACGACTTGGACAGATGATTGAGCAACGATTTGAATTGATTATGGATCAATTAGAGACCAGGATGGATGCGTTACTCGTCAACCAAAATCGGCGAAACAGAAGAGGGGGCCGAGAGGCGAGGCGAGGCGAGGCTCGAAGAGGCTGATTTTTTGGGTTTTGAACGCAAGGATGATCTTCCCCAAGGCCGTCAGAGGAGACAGAGAACTCCAGTCGAGGATGATAAGAGGCGATGGGAATCGGGAATGCGTACTGAAATTCTTGAATTCCATGGAAGTCTTCAAGTTGAAGAAATCTTAGAGTTTAAAGATTGAGGCGACTTGATTTACGACAACACCGAGGAAGAAATTTTGGAGTTTAAAGATTTGGGCGACCCGATTTACGACAGTGCTGAAGATCCTGATCCTGAGGGTGTGGACTTAGAATTTATTAACGGCGACACAAGCCAATGTTTGGTGGTGGGTCACGCTCTGCTAACTCCACAACTTCACGAAGAAACATGGTTGCAGAATAATATTTTTCAGTCGACCGGTGCCATTGGTGGCAAAGAGTGCAAGTTTATCATCGACTCCGGAAGTTGTGAGAACGTCGTTGCTGAAGAAGTGACCACTAAATTGGCCTTCACACATGAGAAGCATTTGAAGCCATACAAGTTGTCATTACTACAAACTGGATTGAACGTCACGGTTTCTCAATGAGCATTGGTAAGTTTTTCCATTGGATCCATTTATAGGGTCCAAGTTATGTGTGACGTGGTGGATATAGACGTTTGCTTATTATTCCTCTATCGAACATGATAATACGACCGTCGCTCGAGCCATGATGGACACACCAACGACTACAGCTTTATGTTTGGAGCGTTCGATGTAGAGATCGTGCAAATTGGAGTTGTCTTCATTTTTGTAACGCCCCGAGTTTTTCTGAACCCGGTTCGTTACACAAGATACTGAACCAAACTATAGGATTTTTTAGAAAATTCTAAAACTTCACTCAATGGACAAAATCTGAGATTTTACAAGGTAAACATTGAAAATTTTGCAGCGGAAAAAATCATTTGAGCAAAACAGAGTTGAGCAAAACTATGAAACAACGTTTGAATAATCAGCTATAATATTAAGAAATAATTCAGCCAAAAGAAACGAAGGCTTAAGCGTGAAATACTTAAAGTTCGTAAAAGGTCAAACGCATCTTCCGCTGAACAAAGTCAACGGTAGAGGCAGAAACAGAAAACAAAAGGCTTCTACCGCCAAACAGTGCCAGCGGTAGAAGTAGGGACAAAAGACTCAGCGATGAAAGCAGAGACAGAATCGACACGTCGACTTCACACGACATCTTGTCACATCTGCCGACGACGCGTCGGCTGCACACATCTACCGATAGAACAAGTTGCATCATCCGGTTACTAGACGACAAAAATCCTCAAGTAACATCTGCCGATCGCAAAATGACAAACTTCTTCCTACATCTTTCGATAGTTATAATACTCGACATCACTAGGTCACAAAACGACAAATTCTAATACTCACATCCACCGATAGACAAAACTCTCGACTTCTACCGATGGACTAAATCCACCGATAGACAAAAAATACTCATCATCTGCCGATAGACAACATCTACCGATAGATAAAAAATACTCAGCAAAACAGCATAGCAACAATTTCACTCTAAACAAAGAAAACTCCGACTACCAAAAGAACTTGAGCATTTTACTAAAAATCATTCAAAACTACTTAAATCCGTGCATTACTCCAAAGGTTTGGTAAAACCACTATTAAAACCAACAGAATATCATTATCATGAATGTCTAAAATGTATTAAAAAAAAACATTAAAACTACCACTGTCACAAAAACTGTCAACATACTTAAATTGAATCATGGTTCACTAAACCTTCTCATCTACTGACACCAGTTAAACCGCCCCATCAGTTGCCAGATCGGTGCATGAACGTACCCCTCCAACCTGCCTAGTTCTCGACAAACTCAGAGAACACACCTGCTGTCACTTCTTCACCTACATCACAAAACTCATCTATTAGCCTAATGCTAAGTAAGTAAAGCAGTAATGGAATGGAATGCTGAAACATAAATTCCTAAACATGCAGTTTCTATTTTTCTCATCTCAGTTGCATATGCAATCGTTTATGATCTGATCCCCCTGTGAAATTGGGAGTTGGATCACTTCTCCCAAAGTCATACATCATCTCTCTCGATTAAGGGGCGGATTAGTTTCCTTAACAACTGTTCAGCTCCCCCTGTGAAATTGGGAGTTGGATCACTCCTCCCAAAGTATAAATCCCTTCATAAGTTAAGGGGTGGATTAGTTCCCTTAATAGCTTATCTGTTACAGTTTGTTCATTCCTTACCATGCCATTTCATGTAAATTCATTTTCGCATACTTTCAAAATATGATGCATGACATACAAACTCATTCAAGCAAACATAACCCTACTGTTTTGTGATGTAGGTCCGAAGGCACAAGCATACTTCACTTACCTGGTCTCCCGGAGATTGTCTGGTTGTTAGCTACTTCGGAAATCTGCTCACCTATAATCGTAAACAGAGCACCGCATTACTTAACTTCATTCTAAACTATTTAGAAATCTTAGGAAAACTACCTGGAAGTCCTGTTCGTCGAGCATTCCTAGTTCTCCCCAAAACTTGAAACTAATTCTCACTCACAGCATTAACGAACACTCCCCTACAATCTCTCTGTTATCTAATCACTAAAACAACAAGTAAAATGAAACAAAACTCACCTAGAATGGAGAAAATCAGAGAGGAAAATGTTGGAAGGAAGTCTGCTGAGCTGAGCTGAAAACCCAAAGAGGAAAAATAGGAAATTGTGGTGGTTACAGTGCATTAAACGCAGAACCTCTTCCCTTAAATAGGTTATCCACTTTATATCTTAATTTACCATTATGCCCTCGCCTAGACACTCATTAGCCTAATCACTAATTCCTCCCAATTGCATTTATAAAACGTTCACTACTAGTTAACAAGGTAAGTTGGCTCAATGAAACCGGGTGCTACAATCTACCCTCCTTAAAAGAATTTTGTCCTCAAAATTCAATACCTGAATAATTCTGGATATTGGTCCATCATGTCTTGCTGGCGCTCCCAAGTTGTCTCCTATATGTTCTGGTTATGCCATAAGACTTTCACCAGTAGAACTTCTTTGTTTCGCAACACTTTCACGGCATGGTCTAAGATCCTTACTGGTTTCTCCTCATATGCAGGAGTAGGATGAACTTCAATACCTTGCTGTTCCACAATCTGTGATGGATCTCGTACACACTTCTTTAACATGGAAACATGGAACACATTATGGATTCCTTGCATAGAGGTTGGTAGCTGTAATTCGTAAGCTGCATTCCCAATCCTTTTCAAGATTGAAAAGGGTCCAATAAATCTGGGGTTCAACTTGCCTCTCTTACCAAATCTCACAACTCCTTTGAATGGTGATATCTTAAGAAAAACTTCATCACCTACTTCAAACTCTAATTCTCTGCGTCTTCTGTCGGCATAGCTTTTTAGTCGGCTTTGAGCTGTTAAGATCATCTAGCGGATGAAGGCAACCTTCTCAACAGTTTGTTGCACCATGTCAAGACCAAGCAACTGTGCTTCACCAACTTCATCCCAGTACAAAGGAGATCTGCATTTACGTCCATACAATGCTTCATAAGGTGTCATCCTTATTGTTGCCTGAAAACTGTTATTATAAGAAAACTCCACCAATGATAAATATTTACTCCAAGATCATTGAAAATCTAATATGCATGCACGGAACATATCTTCTAAGGTCTGAATAGTTCTCTCGGATTACCCATCTGTTTGAGGGTGAAAAACTGTGCTAAAACTGAGCTGTGTTTCCATAGCCTTGTGCAAACTTTTCCAAAACTTAGATGTGAATCGAGAATCCTGATCTGACACTATTGCGATAGAAACTCCATGTAAATGTACAATCTCATGCACATACAATTCAGCAAGCTGATCCATCGAGTAAGTCATTCTCATCGGCAGAAAGTGGGCAGATTTGGTTAATCGATCAACTATTACCCAGATTGCATCATGTCCTTTTGTTGTTCTAGGCAATCCCACAACAAAGTCCATTGTTATTTGTTCACATTTCCATTCGAGAAGTGGTAAAGGTTGCAATGTTCCCGAGGGTCTCTGATGCTCAGCTTTAATCTACTGACAACACAAACATGATCCTACATACTCCGCCACACTCCTTTTCATACTTGGCCACCAATAATACTGTTTGAGGTCCTTGTACATCTTCGTATTTCTGGGGTGGAAAGAAAATCTAGAAGAATGTGCTTCAGAAAGAATCTCATCTCGAAGTTCTTTAATGGCAGGAACAAACCATCTATTTCTAAACTTAAGGATCCCGTCATTGGAATAATTGAAATCTGAATTAACAGTAGATTCTATGCTTAATCTGTACTTGTTGCACTCGTTATCATTCGTCTGAGCTTCCTTTATTTTCTCCAGAATAGTAGGCTTTAAGGTTATGGCTGAAAGCATGGCTGATACACTGGATACTGCTTCCAGATTAAACCTTTGGAATTCTGACTCTAATGCTAATGACATATCGAAAATCATAGCTAGGGTTGATGTTGTTACTCTACTCAAAGCATCTGCCACCACATTTGCTTTGTCGGGATGATATTTAATCTCAAAATCATAATCTTTTACAAATTCCAACCATCGGCGTTGCCTCATATTTAATTCCTTCTGTGTGAAGATATATTTCAGACTTTTATGGTCCGAGAATATTTCACAAGTTTGTCCATACAGGTAATGCCTCCAAATGTTAAGTACAAATACCACTGCAGCTAATTCCAAGTCATGCGTAGAATAATTCTTTTCATGAGTTTTCAACTGTCTAGAAGCATAGACTATTACCTTTCCCTCTTGCATCAAGACACAGCCAAGTCCAATCTTGGATGCATCACAGTAAATGCTAAATTTACTATTTTCAACAGGAAGGGTTAATATTGGGGCATTGGTCAGTCTCTGTTTCAAAATCTGGAAACTAGATTCACATTCCTCTGCCCATGCATACTTAATGTTTTTCCTAGTTAACCGAGTGAGTGGTGTAGCAATCTTCGAGAATCCTTCAATAAATTTCCTGTAGTATCCTGCTAACCCAAGGAAACTCCGAATATCTGTAGCATTCTTCGGTTGGGGCCACTCCTTAACTGCATGAACCTTGGCTGGATCCACAGATATTCCATCGCCCGATATCACATGACCAAGAAAGTGTACTCTATCCAACCAAAACTCACACTTGGAAAACTTGACATAAATTTAGTACTGCCTTAGTAAGCCTAACACCAAGCTCAAGTGCCTTGCATGCTAATCCTTAGTACTGGAATAGATTAGGATGTCATCTATAAACACTATGACAAATTTATCTAAATAGTCGTGGAACACTCTATTCATAAGGTCCATGAAGGCTGCCGGAGCATTTGTCAATCCAAAGGACATAACCAAAAACTCATAATGTCCATACTTTGTGCGAAAGGCAGTCTTTGGGATATCTTCAGATTTGACTTTCAATTGATAGTAACCTGACCTTAGATCAATTTTAGAGAAGACTCTTGCACCATTAAGTTGGTCGAATAAATCGTCAATCCTTGGCAATGGATACTTGCTCTTGACAGTTAGCTTATTTAGTTCCCGATAATCAATGCACATCCGCATCGATCCGTCCTTCTTTTTGACAAAAAAGACAGGTAAACCCCACGGTGAAAAGTTAGGGCGTATGAACCATTTCTCCAACAGATCCTCCAACTGCTTCTTTAATTCTTTAAGTTTTGTTGGTGCTAACTTATATGGATTTTTAGACACACGTTCGGCGCCGGGATAAACATCTACAACAAATTTCATTTCTCTATCTGGCAGCAAGCCAGGAAGGTCATCCAAAAATACTTCTAGAAAGTCTTGGACGACTAAGACATATTGAGGATTTGCTTTTCCTACAAGTTACGTGTCTAAAATGCTAGCTAAGAAGCACAAATACTCTTCACATGGGGAAGGTCTAGTGTTAATAGAAGTCATCACAGACATTTCCTTATTATTCTTCGAAGCTTGGAAGATATGTTTCAAACCACTAGGGGGCGAAAACTAACTACTCGAGTCCAACAATCAATTGTGGCATAATGCTTCAACAACCAATCCATCCCTAGGATTACATCAAATCCCATTATATCCATAATAATGAGATCAGCAGGTAAATCCTGGTTTCCTACTAACACAATACAATTACGCATCACTCGGCTAGAGTGCATGCATTCACCAGAGGGTAACGCGACATTATACATATGTTCAGATGGCGTAGGTTGTACATCTAGCTTAACAGCAAATGCAGATGCTATAAATGAATGCGTCGCACCAGAATCTATTAAAGTAAAAGCAGGTATAGAGTTGATCAATATAGTACCTGATACAACAGCGGGCTGTTCCTCACCCGACTCCATCATGGAGAATATCCTCGGTTTAATCATAGCAGGTCCACTCTTAGAAGCTGGGTAGTCTCTGCTAATATGGCCGACTTTGTTACAATTGTAGCATCATGTGATTCTAGGCTTCGGGCATTCTTTGATCGTGTGTCCAACCTCCTCACAGTTGAAACACTTCCCAAAGCCCAATCTGCACTCTCCCGGGTGGTTCTTCAAACAGTTAGGGCATTCTGTATTTTCCCTCCTGCTCCTTGGCTATTCTGGCTTTCACTTGACCTCTTCATTCCTCTTTGTTGGTGTGGCTGGACAAACTTTTGTGGGACTTCCTTTGGTCTAGCACACTTCCTTTCAGCTTCTTCCACCTCTAGAGCAGTGGACAAAACTTCGCTGAATGTCAAGCCTTTAATACCACAAAATTTAACTCCCCGGTAAATTTCTGGCTTCAGCCCATGCACAAATTTGAGCACCTTATCCTCGTCCCTGTGAGTAAAATATCCAGCAAACTTGGACAGGGACTCGAATTGCCTACTGTACTCGGCCACAGACCCTGTCTGCTTCAAGTGCAGAAATTCCAACTTCTTCGCGGTTTGGACAGTGCTGTTAAAATACTTCTTATAGAAAATGTCCTTGAATTGTGACCAAGGCATCGCCAAAACATCAGTGGTGGTCTCTATTGTTTCCCACCAGAGTTGAGCTTCACCAGCCAAATGAAATGTTGCCAACGTGACCTTGTCTCCTTCTCCAATGTTGGCGCACCTAAACATACTCTCAATCTTCCTAAGCCACCCTTCAGCAATAACCGGATCAGATGACTGTCCATCAAACGTGGGTGGTCGTAGCCTCCTGAATCTATCTCCAGAATGTTCATTGCTAGAACTCGAGTTGGCACTTCCCTGTACCTCTCGGTTCAACAGCACTCCTAACTGATCGGACTGCTGACGCACTAGGTCTGTCTGTTGACGCACCAAATCTGTCAGCTGCCTAATCACGCTAGGATCTTCTTCACATCCCGGATTCGGTATCTCTTTTGGTACTCTTGGTATTCCTGGTCGTCTAGACATATTACTAGATTTCCTGCACAGGGTTAACTACTCTCATAAATATCTAATAACTAAAGCTAACATAAACACTTACAGTTGTTGGAGTACTCCCATGCGACGATCGACACTGATGAGTAATCTTTTGAACGGTTTAACTGAATGTCTCTGATACCATACTGTAACGCCCTGAGTTTTTCTGAACCCGGTTCGCTACACATCATACTGAACCGAACTATAGGATTTTTGAGAAAATTCTAAAACTTCACTCAATGGAAAAAATTTGAGATTTTACAAGGTAAACATTGAAAATTTTGCAGCGGAAAAATCATTTGAGCAAAACAGAGTTGAGCAAAACTATGAAACAACGTTTGAATAATCAGCTATAATATTAAGAAATAATTCAGCCAAAAGAAACGAAGGCTTAAGCGTGAAATACTTAAAGTTCGTAAAAAATCAAACGCATCTTCCGCTGAACAAAGTCAACGGTAGAGGCAGAAACAGAAAACAGAAGGCTTCTACCGCCAAACAGTGCCAGCGGTAGAAGTAAGGACAAAAAACTCAGCGATGAAAGCAGAGACAAATTCGACACGTCGGCTTCACACGACATCTGCTCACATCTGCCGACGACACGTCGGCTGCACACATCTACCGATAGAACAAGTTGCGTCATCCGGTCACTAAACGACAAAAATCCTTAAGTAACATCTGCCGATCGCAAAACGACAAACTTCTTCCTACATCTTCTGATAGTTATAATACTCGACATCACCCGGTCACAAAACTACAAATTCTAATACTCACATCCACCGATAGACAAAACTCTCGACTTCTACCGATGGACTAAATCCACCAATAGACAAAAAATACTCATCATCTGCCGATAGACAACATCTACCGATAGATAAAAAATACCCAGCAAAACAGCATAGCAACAATTTCACTCTAAACAAAGAAAACTCCGACTACCAAAAGAACTTGAGCATTTTACTAAAAATCATTCAAAACTACTTAAATCCGTGCATTACTCCAAGGTTTGGTAAAACCACTATTAAAACCAACAGAATATCATTATCATGAATGTCTAAAATGTATTAAAAAAAAAACATTAAAACTACCACTGTCACAAAAACTGTCAACATACTTAAATTGAATCATGGTTCACTAAACCTTCTCATCTACTGACACCAGTTAAACCGCCCCATCAGTTGCCAGATCGGTGCATGAACGCACCCCTCCAACCTGCCTAGTTCTCGGCAAACTCAGAGAACACACCTGCTGTCACTTCTTCACCAACATCACAAAACTCATCTATTAGCCTAATGCTAAGTAAGTAAAGCAGTAATTGAATGGAATGCTGAAACATAAATTCCTAAACATGCAGTTTCTATTTTTCTCATCTCAGTTGCATATGCAATCGTTTCTGATCTGATCCCCCTGTGAAATTGGGAGTTGGATCACTTCTCCCAAAGTCATACATCCTCTCTCTCGATTAAGGGGCAGATTAGTTCCCTTAACAACTATTCAGCTCCCCCTGTGAAATTGGGAGTTGGATCACTCCTCCCAAAGTATAAATCCCTTCATAAGTTAAGGGGTGGATTAGTTCCCTTCATAGCTTATCTGTTACAGTCTGTTTATTCTTTACCATGTCATTTCATGTAAATTCATTTTCGCATATTTTTAAAATATAATGCATGACATACAAACACATTCAAGCAAACATAACCCTACTGTTTTGTGATGTAGGCCCGAAGGCACAAGCATACTTCACTTACCTGGTCTCCCAGAGATTGTCTGGTTGTTAGCTACTTCGGAAATCTGCTCACCTATAATCGTAAACAGAGCACCACATTACTTAACTTCATTCTAAACTATTTAGAAATCTTAGGGAAACTAGCTGGAAGTCCTGTTCGTCGAGCATTCCTAGTTCTCCCCAAAACCCGAATGTCAGAAAGAAGTCTGTTGAGCTGAGCTAAAAACCCAAAGAGGAAAAAATAGGAAATGGTGGCGGCTACAGTGCATTAAACGCAGAACCTCTTCCCTTAAATAGGTTATCCACTTTATATCTTAATTTACCATTATGCCCTCGCCTAGACACTCATTAGCCTAATCACTAATTCCTCCTAATTGCATTAATAAAACATTCACTACTAGTTAACAAGGTAAGTTGGCTCAATGAAACCGGGTGCTACAATTTTCTTCGGCAAGCAGATGTCTCACGGCCCCGATGTTCTAGCGTCAGTCCAATATTTTAACAATGAGTTTGACGATGCTTTCCAGGCAGACCTCCTCATTGATTTGCTTCCCTGACGATGTCGCTCCAACAAATTTGAGGACAAATTTCTTTTCAGCTCGGGAGAATGATACAAAATGATGCCTTTTACAGATTAATTTCCATATTTTCTAAAATCTATAGTTTCCTTATTTTATTTTATTTTATTTAAGAGTTTATTTGGTTTTTTTATTTTAGTTTATTTGATTTCTTTTAGGAGTTTATTTTGTTTCCTTAAATGTTAGATTTCATGAGTATTTAATTCCCTTTAGCTGCTTTTGTATGGACGATTGATTTGATAAAGATTTGACTCTTTTTACCAGTTTCCGATCTCTCTTAGGATTTCGAAATTGATGCCTTTGATCTGGTAATCGTGCGCGATTCAACAGATTTTTGAAGACAACTGGTGGTAATCGTGCGCGGTTCAACAACTTTTGTGAGTTCCGATAATATTCTGCAATTCCTGCTACATCACGAGGTTTGTCCCGCAGTCGTGCTCATACGTACACATTTGGCTTAGGCAAACCTTAGGTTGCAGGGCAAATCTTGGGACCTAAACTGAGTGTAGGAAAATCCCAAACTCGAGTGTAGGAAAATCTTGGGTCGTAAAAAGGGGGTCGTCACAATCTCACATCGCTTGGGGAGATATATGAAAATGAAACATATGTAATGAAATCCTCCGAAGATAGTAAGACGCGTTTTGGGGCACAATTGGCAACTGATCCCATAAGAACTCAGAAGTTAAAGGTGCTTCGGCGAAAGCAGTACCATGTTGGGTGACTGACTGGGAAGTCTTGGCCAAACAAAAATCCGTGAGGGGAAGATATTGGGTTACGGTCCAATCCCTGAGAGCGGATATTTCTTCACTGGAAAATGGGCCTCTTTTAAATGGTATCAGAATATGTACCCAACTAGAAATGTGGCCAACAAGGACGTTGGGTCCCCCAAGGGGATGGGGTGATTGTGATGACCCGAATGTGTAACTTATGAGCACGACTGCCGGATAAACCTCGGTTATGGGGCACACTTGGGACCTAAGCCGAGTGTAGGCAAATCCCAGATTCGAGTGTAGGAAAATCTCGAGTCGTAAAAAAGGGGGTCATAAAAAAGGGGTCGTCACAATCTCAATCACACATCGCTTGGGGAGATATATAAAATGAAACATATGTAATGAAATCCTCCGAAGATAGTAAGAACCACGCGTTTTGGGGCACAATTGGCAACTGATCCCATAGAACTCAGAAGTTAAAGGTGTTCTGCGAAAGCAGTAACCATGTGGGTGGACTGCCCTGGGAATCTGGCCAAACAAAAATCCGTGAGGGGAAGATATTGGGTTACGGTCCAATCCCTAGAGCGGATAATATCTCACTGGGAAATGGTATCTTTAATGTAAGCAGAATTGTACCCAACTAGAAATGTGGCCAACAAGGACGTTGGTCCCCAAGGGTAGTGTTTTGTTATGACCCTATGTGTACGTCTGAGCCGACTGCCGAAACCTCGGGTTATGGGGCAAACTTGGGACCTAAGCCGAGTGTAGGCAAATCCCAGATTCGAGTGTAGGAAAATCTCGAGTCGTAAAAGGGGGTCATAAAAAAGGGGTCGTCACAATCCCACATTGCTTGGGAGGTATATAAAATGAAACATATGTAAGGAAACTCTCTCAAGATAGTAAGATGCGTTTTGGAGCACAATTGGCAACTGATCCCATAAGAACTCAGAAGTTAAAGGTGCTTCGGCGAAAGCAGTACCATGTTGGGTGACTGACTGGGAAGTCTTGGCCAAACAAAAATCCGTGAGGGGAAGATATTGGGTTACGGTCCAATCCCTAGAGCGGATAATATCTCACTGGGAAAATGGATCGTTATAAATGGTATCAGAATATGTACCCAACTAGAAATGTGGCCAACAAGGACGTTGGGCCCCCAAGGGGAGGGGGTGATTGTGATGACCCGAATGTGTACGTATGAGCACGACTGCCGGATAAACCTCGGGTTATGGGGCAAACCTTGGGACCTAAGCCGAGTGTAGGCAAATCCCAGATTCGAGTGTAGGAAAATCTCGAGTCGTAAAAAGGGGGTCATAAAAAAGGGGTCGTCACAATCCCACATTGCTTGAGGAGGTATATAGAAATGAAACATATGTAAGGAAACTCTCTCAAGATAGTAAGATGCGTTTTGGAGCACAATTGGCAACGGATCCCATAAGAACTCCGAAGTTAAAAGTGCTCCGGTGAGAGCAGTACCATGTTGGGTGACCGACTGGAAAGTCCTCGCCAAACACGAGGAGAGGATATTGGGATGCAGACCAATCCTCAAAGCGGACAATATCTTACTTGGAAAATGAGTCGTTATACATATTCCTGAATGGAAAGCTACTATGAAGGTTGAATTAACAGCTCTTGAAAACAATTCGACTTGGACATTGATTGACTTACCCAAAGAAAAATATGCAATTGGATGTAAATGGGTGTATAAAACTAAATACAAAGTTGATAGCATTATAGAAATATTCAAGGCAAGGTTAGTTGTCAAAGAGATATCTACGAGAGGAAATGGACTATTTTGACACATACTCTCCAGTTCCAAAACTTGTAACAATGAAGTTGTTGTCATCTTTAGCCTCTATTAAAGGATCAAATTTATCAGAGTTAGATGTGAATAACGCTTTTTTACATGATGATTTATATGAAGAAGTTTATATGATTGTTACACAAAGGTATGATAAATAGGGGGAGGTCAATTCCAGAACTGTATACAAGCTGAACAAATCGATATATGGCCCTAAACATGGATAAAGGCAATAGTTTTCTAAGTTTTCTGCTACTTTGCTTGATTATGGTTTTAAACAATCATTATTACCACTATTCTAGTACATGTTGATGACATTGTATTACCAGGAAATCAATGTCTAAGATCAATTTGATCAAGAAATTCGTGAACATGAAATTGAAGCTGGAAGATTTAGAAAACCCACATTTTTTCTGGTTGTGGAGGCTGCAAGATCAGTTGAAAGAATCTCTTTAAATCGTCATCATACTATGGAGTTGCTTGAAGAAACTAGTTATCTCGAATATAAACTAGCTTCTCCTCTTATGGATGTCACATACAAAATAGGTTCCAATAAAAGAGTCAAACTTGAAGATCCCATGGTTTTTGGAAGACTGATTGGGAAGTTACTATATCTGACTCCAACTAGGCTAGATATATCTTATGACGTAAATAAATGAAGTCAATATTTATCTAATCCTAGAGTTCTTCATTTGCAAGATGCTTTTAGAATTTTAAGATACCTAAAGGGTACTGCTGGACAAGGATTATTTTATCCTTCTTCATCTTTGTTACAACTAAAGCATTTAGTGATTCAAATTGAACATCTTGCACTGATACACATAAATCTGTCACTAATTTTTGTGTTTTTATCAGTGATTCCATGATTTCATGGAAGTCAAAAAAGCAAAATATAGTTTCCAGATCAACTGTTGAAATTGATTATAGAGCATTAGCACAAACCACTTGTGAGTTTATTTTGTTAAGATTTTGATTGATAGATTTTCATGTTGATGTTGCCAGCAAATCCAGTGTGTCATGAGAAAATGAAACCCGTAGAAATGAAGTGTCGTATAGTGAAAACAACTTCAACTTGGTCATATTAAGACTTTTCGTGTGACTTAACAACAATCGATGACAGATACATTCGCAAAGCCGCTACATCCTAGTCTTTTCTAGACTTTACTTCGGAAGATGAGAGTTTTCAATTTGCACTCTCCGTCTTGAGTGGAGTATTACGGTGAAAACTTCAGCATAATGAGAGTCTTACAAATGGAGGAGAAGTGAATGACTGACGACGACGATCTACGGCCATAGTAAGGTAAGGTCTAACACGCTAACTGTTGATACAAGGTGTAAGCGATAATCGACCCCGAAAGATAAAGTTTAAATTGCATTTTACGTATTAAAAAAGTAGAGTTAGATTAAATTGCAAAAAAATAAATAGAAATAATTGATAAAAAAAGCACAACATCCAAACATTTGTTAATAACATAAAATATTGTATTTATTAATATAAGAAAAGAAGACATTAGTTGGAGAGGGAAATATATAAAATCAATTACAATGAAGGTGGGGAAGGATGTCACGAAGAGTCCAAAAGGAGAGAAGGCTGTTAGCCTTTTGAGTCAAATGGACTCCATCCCAGCTGATGTACTTCTCTGGATTTGGACAAACTGGAACTCCCTCTCCACACATTTTCTGGAAGCTAAAATTATAGTCCCCTCCTACTCCACAGCATGACTTTTGCACTGATTTTGCATCCAATCCTGTAAATTACCCACAAAACAAGACCAGTTTCAATCAATCAGTTGATGGATAAATCCTCCCGTTATAAGGATGATTCCCTCAAAGCCTTTATGGTAAGGATTTTTATAAGAATCAAATCACTATTAGGGTTTTATCTCCATTGATATTAATTTAGTTTCTCGTCTTGGAAACTAGACAAGGGTTCCTCGGTTGGAGTTTTAAAAGTTTAGAAACAAGGTGATAATGGTGGACTGCACTCAAAGCAAGTTACTTTTATGTCTCGCAACTTGTAGTTAATAACAGTAAAACCATGCAAATTAGAAGGAACTAACCCAGATTCGAGGCGCCACGAAGAAGCCACAAAAAGTATTTGTAATAGTCGGCATAAACGATAATAATTTGAGGATTTTCTTTTTTAAGTTCTTCAATGGCAATTTGAAGCTGCTCATTGTGATAAGTAGCCAAAGCATTGAAGTCCTTCAGGCAGTGCAATTCATCGTAAGCAGCAGCATCATTCGTCTGGAAGTGGGTAAGATAGATAGGAAAACACCCGACCGGAAAGTTTCCGGGCACCACGACTCGAACACCTCCATATTGGATCACCCTCTGGGAGAACATATATTACCAGATAGCTGATTAATTAATTAATTTTTTTTCATTTATAAAACAAAAGGTTTGTCATTTTTGCAAATTCAAAACGCCAGTTACTTTGTAACCTATGAAAATATGAAACTTACTTGGACAGCTGCTTTAATGGCTTCAATTACACGAGGAACGATGGTTTCTTTTACTTTTTCAATGGTGAATTTGCCTCTAATTAATGCAATGTTGTAGTCATTCCCTCCAATCTCTCCCACGACGAACAGAGCAGGCTTGAGCTTCTCCTGACAATCTAAAAACAAAAAATATCAATGAAGTGATGAAAATATAGTTAAAATCCAACAAAAAAAAAAAGAAATTACCATCATAATCATAGCAGATGCTGTTGAAATGGGTGAACATCCAATCAAGTTGATTGCTGAGCGAACCTTTATCGGATGAAGTAGAAATATGGATTTGAGAATAAAATTCTTGGGGTAAAGCAGTAGCGCCAGCCACGGCAAAATTATCTCCATTTCGGGTTAGTCCGTCAATATTCAAATATGGGTTCAGAAAGGGAAGTCCGGCTGATAAAGCTGTTGACATAACAAAAACAATTCATGGAAAACAAACAAAACTTTTGAGAATTAAACAAAAAAAGAAAAACCCTAAACTTTGACTCGCAAGGTTTAGTAACAGTTCAATCACCGAAGTAATCGATCATCAGCAAACCGTCGGAGCATCGACCGGTCGGCTTCTTGAAATAGGTTTGGCCATAAGGAAGCTTAGAGTAGGGAGTGTTCGGGTTCTCGATGATCAAATTTCCGGTGTCCGAAAATGAATCACCGACCTGGTAAATTTGATCAAGCTTGCATTGTTTGAGCAGTTGATCAGCAGTGGAAGAGGAAGAAAAAAGAAGAAGAAGGGTAGAAAAGAGAAGGAAAGTCCAAGATACAACCCTTTGAGTTGCAGCCATTGATGACTACAATTTTTTGCAGAAACAATTTCTGAGAAAAACCCTTAATGCACATAACGTTAGTGCATGAGCCATGGAGCTCTATTTATGGAGAAAAAAAAACTTCCAAAATTAATTATGTTCAGTATCCCTTAAAAGGGTAATGAATCTAAATTTACCAGGTCGGTGATTCATTTTCCACAAATCCAGTATACTTAAAAAGGACATTGAATCTGAATATCTTCTAATTTTTATCTTTAATTAATTCAAAATTAAGTATCCAGGCATAAATGATATTGAATCTGAATTCTTCTAATAAACTAAATTTCTCATATTTTAAATAGGTTTTCTCGAACCCATTTAAAACAAAGATATGCCCTTTAGGCCATATTCTTCTTCGCAAATAGAGAGAGACCGCAAAAGAGTTTAACGATGAAAGTGCCATAATACAACTAGGTTAAATTGGACAACGTTAAAGAAGAGGAACGTCGAGAAGAAAAAGGTCTGAAGCAACTAGGGCCAAGGGTGTTAAACCAACCGACCCAGACCGGGTTTAGGTTTGATTCAGCCGGTTCTAAAAGCTGTTATATTTTCTGTAGATTTTCTCTCTCTGTAATCTTCTCCTCCTCCTTCTCGTGTCTTTGTCATTTTCTGGTGTCTATAATAACACCACCATTTCGTAATCTGTAGTAATGAATATACAAAATTTCCATAACGTCTTTAATCTTTCATGGTATCAGAGCGATTAACGGCTCCTACCCTTCTCGGTACTCCTTTTCCTTCCTCTCTGCTCTTCATCTTTTTTCTTTCTTGAATAATGGCTACCTCACAGAGTACCACAGACATCTCCTCGACGTCTGCCTCTAAACCATCTTCCCTTCCTCATCTTCCTTCGATTAATCAGCCCCTCACTATTAAACTCGATGAATCAAACTTTCTAATTTGGAAGAATCAGATTCTTAACATTGTTATCGCAAATGGTTTGGATGATATACTAACCGGTACTCGTCTCTGTCCTCCTCAATTTGAAGATTCAAATTCATCTGACATCACCCAGATTTCATTTCCTGGCAACGATATAATCATCTTATCATGAGTTGGATCTACGCTTCCATCCACGAACAGCTACTAGGTCAACTGATCGGATACTTCACAGCTCATGAAATCTGGGAAGCATTGGCGCAACTCTTCTCTGCAGCTTCTGCTGAACTCCGAAATAGTTTACAAGGTTTTCGTAAGGAGGGTCTCAGCGCTGTGCTCTATGTCCAAAACTTTCGAAGTATCTGCAACACTTCAGCCGTTATCGGAGAACCTGTGAATCCCAAGGATCAGGTTATGTATTTCTTAAATGGTCTGGGTGCCGAGTACAACGCCTTTGTTACCTCTATTTCAACACTTCCTACTCAACCATCTATTGAAGAACTCAATAGTCTGCTCCTGAGCCATGAAGCTCGACTCGATCGCCAGAATACAGTCACTGTGTTGAATCCCTTTCAGAGTCATTTTACTACTGCTTCAGTAAATAAATCCAGACCAAGGTTTCCTTCCCCACCTGGGCCTCATTTCAGTTTTTCGGCCCAACCACGTGGTCCCTGGCCCTCTTCCTTCATTTCTCCACTGCTTCCTTCTCCCTCTTTTCGTCCTCCTCCCTCTTTTGTTTCCCAATCTCGCTCTCAATCCCGATCCCAAAATCGCCCTCGCTGTCAGATTTGTCTCAAATCTGGTCATAGTGCAAATGTTTGCTATCATCGCACTAATCTCCAGAATTAGCCTGCTTCGTTTCCACCGCGCAACTTCTCTGCCATTCTGCCTACTTCCAATCTTCCTTCAGCCTCTGATGCAACCTCTCTTGATGCTAATTGGTATTTGGACTCAGGGGCTTCGCATCATTTTACTCCTGACCTAAACTTGCTGGATTCTGCCACCCCTTACCACGGCGATGCTCAGATAACTGTTGGTAATGGTATGGTTTCTCCTATTTCTCACGTTGGTCGTGCTTCACTTCCTGGTTCTTTGTCTCCTTTACTCTTACATTCTGTTTACCATTCTCCTTCTATTCAAAAGAATCTTCTCAGTGTTTCCAGGTTATGTCTTGATCAAAGCATATATTGAATTTCATCCTTCTTTTTTTGTTGTCAAGGACCAGCTAACTCATTAAATCCATCTCCGGGGAATCCTTGACAATGGGCTTTATCGGGTGTGTTATCCTTCAGCTTCAACTTCCTCCACCCAGCTTCTCTCTGTGTCCAGCAATCCATCTAATCTCTGGCATTACCGATTAGGGCATCCCGCATCACCTGTTGCTCAAGCAGTTTTATCGCGTCTTAATATTTCCTCTGCGCGTTTTGATTTTTGTTCTTCTTGTCAGCTAGCTAAATCTCATAAACTTTCTTTTTCATTGTCTTTATCTAAGGCCTCGGCTATGTTTGATTTAATACATACGGACTTATGGGGACCCTCTCCTGTTACATCTATTATGGGTGCCAAATACTTTATAATTTTTATTGATGACTATTCGCGTTTTACTTGGATTTATTTTTTGAACTCTAAAGATGAAGCCTATGCCACTTTTACTACCTTTCATAAACTCATTCTTACTCAGTTTAACTGTAATATTAAACGTGTCCGATCTGATTGGGGCGGTGAATTCCGGTCGTTATCTAAATTTTTTTCTCAAAATGGTATTATCCATGAGGTATCTTGTCCATACACGCCTCAACAAAATGGTCGAGTTGAAAGAAAAAATAAGCACACTCCTTTTTATACTTTATATCATCGACATCCGTCTTATACTCATCTTCGTGTTTTTGGGTGTCAGTGTTTTCCATTTTTACGTCCTTATAATTCTCATAAACTTGAATTTCGGTCTAGCTCATGCACTTTTCTCGGCTATAGCAGTAGTCACAAAAAGTATATTTGTCTTCATTCGGGTACTGGTCGTCTCTATATTTCCTGTCACGTTGTTTTCAATGAACTTGTTTTTATTTTTCAATCTATTTCCTCTCCAATTATCCCCTCTCATTCCCCAACAGTTATCTCTTCCTTCCCTTCTCTCCTAAATCTTCATTTCCGACTACTTCTCGTGCCGTACCTCTGCCCTCACTTTCTCAATCTTCAAGCAACTCTTCATCATCCTCCTCTCTCCCCTCGGCTGCTTCTCCTTCCATCTGCCCTAGGAATTCTCCTGCCCCTCTCACTGTCAATGAGCACCCGATGGTTACCCGGTCCAAATTCGGCATTTTTAAACCTAAGGTATTTTTCAGTGTTGCTGGCGATATACTCTGTGAACCCTCTTCTTACCGAGAGGCTTCTGTTCATCCTGAGTGTCGCACCGCCATGGATACGGAGTTTCGGGCACTTCATTCTCAAGGTACCTGGTCCCTTGTTCCAAAACCCGCCAATTCTTGTGTCATTGGCTCCAAGTGGGTCTACAGAATTAAGCTTCGACCTGACGGCTCCATTGATCATTTCAAAGCTCACCTAGTTGCCAAGGGTTTTCAGCAGACAATGGGTCTTGATTTTCATGAAACCTTTAGTCCTGTTATTAAACCTGCTACTATTCGTCTTCTTCTAAGCATTGTTGTCTCTCGGTATTGGCAGATTAAACAACTTGATGTTCAGAACGCTTTTCTTCACGGTGATCTTCTCGAAGATGTCTATATGGCTCAACCTCAGGGTTTCACTGATCCAGTTCATCCTGACTACGTCTGTAAGCTTCATCGCTCGATTTATGGCCTCAAACAATCCCCCCGGGCATGGTTTCTTAAACTGAGTATGGCCCTACTTAAGTTGGGTTTCACAGCTTCCAGGGCAGACACTTCCTTGTTCATTCTTCACTCTGCTTCCGATATTACAGTTGTTTTGGTTTATGTGGATGACATTATTGTCACTGGTTCCTCTATCGGGCTCATCTCTGTGTTAATCAGTCATCTCTCTCAACATTTTGCAGTCAAGGATCTTGACTTGCTTCATTTCTTCTTAGGTGTTGAGGTTCTTCGTGACTCCACGGGCATTCATCTCAGTCAGACCAAGTATATTCGGGATCTTCTATTAAAACGAGGCATGCTGGATTCTAAAGCTCACACTACACCACTTGCTCTCTCTTCCTTGTCTCTTCATGACGGTAACTTACTATCTGACTTTACAGAGTATCGGAGCATTCTTGGTACACTTCAATATTGAACCATTACCAGACCCGACATCTCTTATGCTGTAAATAAACTGTGTCAATTCATGCACACTCCTACTGACCTTCACATGGTTGCCGTCAAGCGAATACTCCGATATCTTTGTGGTACTGCTCATCTTGGTCTTTCTCTTTAGCCTAGTTCTGATCATTCTCTCTACTGCTACACTGATGCGGATTGGGCTTCTTGCCCAGATGATCGTCGCAGCACCGGCGCTTATTGTGTCTTTCTTGGCCACAATCTGGTTTCGTGGTCCACGTCTAAGCAGCATACTGTCTCTCGCTCTAGTACAGAATCAGAGTACCGAGCCCTCGCTAATGGAGCTGCTGAGTTACTCTGGCTTCAGTCCTTGCTCGCTGAATTGCGTCTGTCTCCCTACTCTCCTCCTATTCTTTATTGTGACAACCTTAGCACTCTCAGTTTGGCGGCTAATCCAGTCCTTCATGCTCGTACGAAACACATTGAACTTGATTTACATTTTGTCCGGGAAAAGGTCGCTTCTGGTTCTCTGAGTTTAGCCTTTGTGCCCTCTTCCGATCAAGTTGCTGACTGTTTAACCAAGGCTTTGGTTGCTGCTCGTTTTCAAGCTCTTCGAACCAAACTCACGGTTCTCCCACGACCCGTGCATTTGAGGGGGGATGTTAAACCAACCGACCCAGACCGGATTTAGGTTTGATTCAGCCGGTTCTAAAAGCTGTTATATTTTCTGTAGATTTTCTCTCTCTGTAATCTTCTCCTCCTTCTTCTTGTGTCTTTGTCATTTTATGGTGTCTATATAATAACACCACCATTTCTGTAATCTGTAGTAATGAATATACAAAATTTCCAGAACGTCTTTAATCTTTCAAAGGGTCTCGTTAATAATCCAACATCTGCAATTAATGAAACGAAGCTGACTAAGTGAAACAAAAAGTAAAAAACTCAGAAGATCGTTGCTTATGTCACCGGCAAAAAGATGAGCAAAGAGATCCATTGAAGAGTAAAGAAATGAAAATTTACACACACATTAAATATTGTATAAATTTCCTGATAGCATTTAATGTTCTTTGGTAGAGTTGCTCATTGTAATATCTATGAGCATGTAGAAAGTTCTACTAAAACCACTTAGTTTCACAACTGATTGAAATCGTCAATCGTGACAAATAAGTGAGTGAGTATGCAAATTCTTAACTTTTCATCGATGGATGTGAATAAATATAGTTTCACTCGTAAATGGGTGTAAAATTACAAGTTTTCGTTAAATGAACGTGAATAAGGTTTTACTTGTAAAGAGCTGTAAAATATCTATTCATTCATTAATGGGTCCGAACAAATGTAGTTTCGCTTACAAAATAGAAGAAAATGAATGTGGATCGTTCAATGATCTTTGATGGACGATTGAGAACAATTCTAGGAGTCTTTGAAAAAAAAAGATGTTCGATTGATCCATGAACAGTTGTCGAAATTCATAATTAAATAAATGATTAAAAGAATATACAAAATTGTCTATCTTTGTACGTAGTTAGTGAAATAGAAGTGTTTCTTTTATAGATTAGAATCCATATTTGAGAAAAGTACATTTAATTCCCTCGAGTTAGGAGGTTTTGACAGCTGATATTTTAAATCATTTTTTTTGCATTCAAATCCTCTATTGTTAAACTTTTCGTTAAATGATTCCTCTCTCTCTCCCTCCCTGCCGGAGTTTGTCCTATTGTCGATATCATAAGTCATATTAGAGGTGGGGCAGCATCGAGGTTTGAATTATTTCTATCATACAAAATAAAATTGGTTTCTGGTCCTGAGATGGTCGTTGTTATAAATTGGTCGGGGCGAGGAACCCATGAATGTGGGCGGAGAAATCGGTTCTTTGGAAAGTCATGGCTCCTGTGTGGAATCCGCCATTTGAAATGGGGAGTGAAGCGACAGAGGAATGAAAGAAGAAAAAGGTAAAAGTTTATTTTTTTTTTCTTCTTTCTTTTTCTTCCCTAGTCAATGCCACGTGTGCAACTTATTAATTTTACCCTTCATAAAACCCTTTTTATGAAAACATTTTAGCAGAGACTCTCTTCTCTGCTGAGAACGCCGCACGCAGAACAGGGCGAGGGAACCGATCGGCGACGATTTGATTTTCAATTCCAATGATTTTTGTTTCAAAACACTTCTTGTCTTATTCTCTTCAACCTTTGTAAACGAACTGGAAGCTCGACCTTGGTGCTCAAAAAATTGGTGAGCGATTTCCCCCTTCTTCTCTATTGTTTCCTTCTTGAATTCTCTGTTGGATGATAAAACTATTATGAGATGATGAACTATAGGATATTTGGGAAGAAATGAACTCATGTAGAAACTGAAGGAACAAAGAATTAGAGCCTCCGATTGTAAGATTAATTAATGTTCGATAGACCTTTTCTTGAATGGATTTTAAGATTCAAAAATTATTTTGTGGTATGCTCTGGAATATTGACTGAGAAATCACTACCGAGAGTTTAAGTTGATTTTCAGTATAAATATACCTCTTTTACGTTTTTGGGTTAGCAACAGTTGGGTATTGCCCTTTAATCTATATGGCTTGGGTGCTTTTAGTATGTAATTATGATATTTTTGGGCTGTAAATTACGTTGATTGTGGAGAGTAAATTAAGAGATAGATAGCCCAAAAATAATGGATGACTTTATTCTTTGTTAGGTACCAGATTCTGTAAGCCCATGCACTTTAGCTAGAGGTTCTGGGTTCGAATCTGGGGAAGGTATAAAACTCTCATGCCAGCTGGGAGAAGTCTTGTGAGTTAATGCGACGCCATGCTGTGACTCGGGGGGCCCACTATTGTTGGGTTGTTACTCCGGGGGTGTGGGCCGGTCGCCACAGAAAAAGGCACCTGAGGTCCTAGGTTCGAATCTAAGGAAGGTATAAAAACTCTCATGCCAGCTGGGAGAAGTCTTGTGAGTTAATGCGACGCCACCCTGTGACTCGGGGTGCCCACCATTATTGGGTTGTTACTCCGGGGGTGTGGGTCGTTCGCCAGATCCTGGCTGTTTATCAGAATGGAGAACGTCGTGACCGCCATGAAAATTGAAAGCCATTACATCCAGATCCGTCTCACTGGACCTATCGGGCTTGTTTATGCTATATTGAAGGCAGCAAGAACTCCCTCTTCGCCGGATCGCATAACGGAGATATCTCTGCATGAAGATTCTCGAGTTCTGAAACGCAGCCGTTTGAGCCATTGACGGCCATGAAAGGCCTTAGATCAGCAGTGGTATGGCTCTCAGTGGGAGGGTCTTTCCTGTATTCAGGATCCACTGACAACACGATCAGAATGTGGAAAATGGAGACGAGAGAACGCGTTCAAATTCTGAATCAACACTCAGGATCTGTAATAATGTCGCTAATCTGCTGGGATATATTTCTGATTTCTGGATCTCTCGACAAGTCGATGAAGGTCTGGGCAGAATCTGCAAGTGGAGAGTTGGAAGCCATGTTTACTGGCAGCGAAGAACACAAAATTCTGAAGTTTCATGGGATGACGAATCGAAAGAAGAAGCCGATCTTGTTTGCCTCCATCAACGACGATTCGGTGGTAATGTATGAACTGCCGTCATTTGTGGAAAGACGGAGGTTCGTGCCATTGGAACTTGCAGGGAAGAAATGTTCTTCACAGGAGATGGCGCTGGTGAAATCACTGCCTGGAAGTGGAGTGGAGAAGATGAAGATGCAGATCCGATGCTCCGTTAAAAGGATGGTTGATTATTCATTCTACATATCAAGATTGCCCTTTTTTCTTTTTATGTGTATAAAGTTTATGAAAAATTAAAGATCACGTCAGAATTATAATTATAAGGATTTATAATTCTATTTGGATTTAAATTATCGAGCTATAAATTATACATTATATTATCAGCAGGTTTAAGTCTACATTAAAGTAATTTAATATAATTTCAAGGGACTTTAGAGTATATTAAATATAATATGGTTAAATTATAATGTGTAGAAACATTATGGGTAATTTATCAATTTGTGATGAGCAAAATGATAAATTACCTAATTAGGTTAAACTAAAGGGTTATGGTCACCAATTCACAATTGAACCCTTGGATTCCTTGGAATCGCCATCATTCTAGAGAGACTTTAGAGAGGGCGACTGTAGAATCGGAAGATCTACGTACCCGATTTACGATATTTTGCATTCAGACAATGAATTCGAGTACGTCCTTTTTGCTTTGTTGATTAGCTTGTAGAATTTCTAACGTGGAGATTGAGAATTAGGTTTTCGTTTATTTTAGGGAGTCAATAATTCTAATTGAATCTAACAATTGGTAATAGAGCCAATCACATTAGACTACGAGTAATCGTTGTTTGGAATCAAATAAGTTTTAGCATCAATTCAGATTAAAGCATCAATTTTTTGTAATTTTTGGAATTATTTTTTGGGCTATTTTTATGCATCTAATTCCGCTAGAATGTATGTTTGGAGACCTTAAAAATTGATTTTTTGTGATGCACGTTAAGGATTATTGCCCAATCTATCATTATTTTTCATAAATTGGACAATTTTAGGGTGAAAATCTGCCAAAATCGGTGAGATTCCGATGATTTTTGTTGCTGGTTTGTGGCCCCTCTCCGGTGGTTTGGACCAATTCGATTCGATTGGATTAGGTTTGGTCCAAATCGGACCAAAATTTTTAGGTTCAGTCCCACCCAAACCAAACCAACTAGGTTCAGTTTTGGTCCGGACCAATTTTTTGGTTGGTTCGACCAAGACCGATTTGGTTTGGGTTGAACCAGTTTGATTCGGTTTGGCCCGGTCCGATCCGATCTGGTCTGGCACAAAAAAAAATGGTCCCGATTCACTTTAGGTCGGCTATTTTGGGTTTTTTCTAATAACTGTTTCTGTACAATTCAGGGCTCGGTTCGCCCCGATTCACCCCATTTTTGCCCAATTTTTTAGACGATTTGAACCTTCTAGTCTAAGTTGGTTGATCCTTTGGTTTACTGATTGACTACTATGGTTGCTTAGCTATTGAATATGCATATACATGATTTTCTGAACTCTTTTTTAGTGCAATTTTATGAAGTCTTATATTATAAAATAGGATGGTTGGGTAACATGTTATAAAATTAGCCTCTCTTGCTTTAATTATCCTATTTTATATGTTGGATATGAGACATGACATTGTATGAATATCGACCGGTTCAAAGGAAGGTTGATGTTTGTACAGTTGCATGAATTGTTGCAGTATTAAAAACATGTGACAATTATTAGGATGCCATGTGAACATTGAACTTGTCTAAAGATAAGTTCATTATTTGACAAGTCTTATTGTCAATGTTTATATACTAGACTAAGTTACCAATTACAAGTTAACACTTTTAGTCAAAAGATTAATTGTTAATGTTGTACCGGTTTCTTGTTGATGGAAGCACTATATTTTGAGTTATATTATTGTCATATATATACATATTATTTTGTGAGTTAATGTTATTTCATTTTCTTTATTGTTACAGTTAACATCTCAAGTAAAATGGATAACGTTAATGAAGTTTCTATGCTTAACGGGACCAATTATAAAGTATGGAAAGAGAACGTTATGATTGTTCTCGGGTGCATGGATCTTGACATTGCACTTAGGGTCGAACGCTTCCCACCTCTTTCAGCATCAAGTACCCTTGATGATAAAAGGGAGCTGAAAAAGTGGGAGCATTCGAGTTGTGTAAGTTTGATGATCATGAAGCGCGTCATTCCAGAAGCATTTCGGGGCAATATGTCAGAAGACACTGATGTCAAAACATTCCTCGATAAACTTGAGAAGCGTTTTGAGAAAAACGAGATGGCTGAGACAAACACGTTTTTAGCTAAGTTTGTCTCACTCAACTATAATGGAAAGAAGAATGTTAGGGAGTACATAATGGAAATGTTTCATCTTGCTTCAAGATTTAATGAACTTAAGTTAGAACTGTCAGAAGACATGTTTGTTCACTTAGTCTTGATTTCTCTTCCTCCTTAGTTTGGGCAGTTTAAGATCAGTTATAACTACCAGAAGGATAAGTGAACGTTTAATGAACTAATGTCTCATTGTGTCCAAGAAGAAGAGAGGATTAAGCATGATCGAATAGAAAGTGCTCATTTGGCGCCATCTTCCAAGGACAAAAGAAAGAAAAGGAAGAAGAAAGTTGTTGATTCTGGAAGGCACAGTTACTCAATATTGCCATCGCAAATAGAATGGATCACCTCCTAGACAGCTCGCTCTCTGCTCCACCGAAAGTCCTAGATTCGGACTCTTCACAACAGAATCCAGATTTCATCCTCTGGATGAGGTATAATTGCCTTATTATGCCTTGGATTTTCTCTTCTCTGTCGGACGATCTACTGCCCCAGATAGTTTCATTCAACACGGCTAGCGAAACTTGGGATGCCCTGCTCACCTCTTTGCTTCGTCTTCGCTAGCGAGGATTACCGACCTCAGAAGTCAGCTCCACTCTCTGTCTAAAGACGGACTATCGGCAGTTCAATATATTCATAAACTCACCAATTTGTGCAACACCCTTCCTGAGATCGGCGAGCCTGTCTCCAACCGAGATTGGATGATCTACTTCCTCGCCGGCCTTGGAAGCAAGTACAACGCGTTCGTTGTATCCATTACTAATTGGGTAGATGAACCCCCTATGGAAGAAGTCCAGAGTCTCCTCTAAAGCTTTGATTTCCACCTTGAAAAGCATAATGCCGTTTTCTCCATTCCGGTGCCCGGCCCTCTTCAGGCGAATGCTGCGAATTTTCAGCCTCCTTGTTTTAACCCGGCGTCTATCAGGCCAATCGATTTTTTGCAAAATGGACCAGGCCCAGCTTTTTGGAATCCGACTCGGCCCAGTGGTCGCTTTAAAGCCCAATGCCAGATTTGTAGCAAACCGGGCCACTCCGCCCAGGCTTGCTATCACCGCCTGAATCCAAGTTACAGGCCACCCGCCCCGACCCACCTCCATCCTAATCCAACCCACACCACATCCACTCATTACCCAGCCCATAATCCATATACCCAGAACCCAGTTCAACCTCTCTTCCCCCATTACCCGACCCATATCCCAAACCATAACCTGACCCATATCCCATATAACCCGTCAGCCAATTTTGTTTCCCGTTCGTCTTCTTCGTTCCCGATCCAGAGCCATTCCTTCTGCCTAGACAGTTGCCAACCTTTCGGCACCGGCATTCTTCCCACACCGCAGTCTCACTTTCCAGCTGAGCCATGGCTCCTTGATTCTGGCGCCACAAATCACTTCGCCCCGAATCTCTCAAATCTGCACCAGCCACTGCCCTACGTCGAAACTTCATCTGTGCTCACCGCTAACAGTAATTCTCTTCCTATCCTTCACACTAGTTCCCTCTCTTTTCCTGCTGTAACTCGGTTCTTACATTTAAACTCAATCTGTGATACTCCTTAAATGTTACAAAATCTAGTTAGCGTTCACAAATCGTGTCTCGATAATTCACTTTATGTCGAACTTCATGCTGATTTTTTCTGTTATAAGGATCAGAATTCTCACAGCCTTCTCTTGCAAGGACTTGTTAGTGATGACCTCTATCAAATTTCAACAGTCCTTCCAGCTAGATCTCTCATTGCTCGGCTGCCAAATTTCCAACCTCCATCCCAAATTTTTTGGCATAACCAATTTGGACATCCATCCTCCTCTGTTTTGAAGAAGGTTATGCAACTATGTAATCTTCTGTTTTCAAATTCAAAATCTCCCCACTCATGTGTATCCTGTTTGATGAGTAAATCTCATCGACTTCCTTTTGTAATTTCAAATTCATGTGCTGAATATCATTTTGAGTTAATAATTACTAATGTTTGGGGTCCGTCACCTATCAATTTTGTTACTAGTGCACGTTATTTCTTACATTTTGTAGATTATTGTATTCGTTTCACATAGTTCTTTCCATTAAAATTAAAAGGTGAAGTCTCCACTACCTTTGTTCAATTTCAAAAATTCATACATACACAATTTGGAGTATCTATCAAATTTGTTCAATCGGATTAGGCTGGAGAGTTTCAAGCTATAACTCCAGTATTTAAATCGCTTGGTATACATCATCACATTTCATGTCCCTAAACTCCAAACCAAAATGGTCGAGTTGAACGAAAAAATCGACACGTTGTCGAAACTGGTCTTGCTCTCCTGTATCATTCCTCCGTTCCTCCACATTTCTTGTCTTATGCTTTTGAGACAGCAACCTTCTTAATTAATCTATTACCTACTCTCGTACTCCAAAACAAATCTCCATCTGAATGTCTTTCCCATTCCATCCTAGATTACTCCTTGTTACGTGTTTTTGGATGTCTTTGTTATCCCCTCCTTTGACCATTCAATAACCATAAATTTCAACTTCGCTCTCTTCTGTGCATGTTCTTAGGTCACAGTCTCAATCACAAAGGTTCCCTATGCTTAGATCTTACATCAAACAAAATTTACATTTCTCGACACGTCACCTTTGTTGAGTTTCATTTTCCTTTTGCTTCCCTAAAATCAAACTCATCCTCATCCTCCTCTTTCTACCTCCCTATCACTTGTACCATTCCTACATCCGTTCCGGAAACCCCATGTCCCTCCTTACCTATCCACCTAAACACCGAGTCTACCCAATCACTCTCACCACCACCTCTCAACCCTCTTACATCCTTGCCCACTACCGACACCGATCACCTAAACTCACTTCCTCCCATTTTCCAACCAACTCCACAAAATGCCCATCCTATGAGAACACGAGCCAAAGATGGAATTTTCAATCCCAAAGCCCTTTCCGTCCACATCCTACCTGAACCCAAAACCTTTCTTCAAGCTTTCAAAAGCCCTCATTGGTTAACAACAATGCATGAGGAGATAGCGGCCCTAAAAGAAACCAATACTTGGACTCTGGTCCATGTTCCTCTGGGAGCTAAGATAATTGGGTGCAAATGGGTTTTCAAAACCAAACAAAATTTAGACGGCAAAATTAGTCGATACAAAGCTCGTCTTGTTGCAAAAGGCTACGACCAAACTGAAGGCATCAACTATGATGAAACCTTCAGTCCGATTGTCAAACCCGCCTCTGTTCGTCCAACTATCTCTTTGCCAGTCTCTCTTGGGTGGAGTATTAGACAACTTGACATTTCAAATGTTTTTCTCCATGGTGATCTAACAGAGAAGGTTTTTATGCAGCAACCTCCTGGTTTTACTAGCGCCTCTCAACCATCTATTGTTTGCTTACTACATAAGGCTTTGTATGGCCTTAAGTAGTCTCCTCAGACCTGGTACACTAAGCTTTACACTGCTCTCGTACAATGGGATTTTTCGGCCACAAAATCGGATTCATCATTATTTGTCTGTCGTATCAACTCCTTTATTCTAATTATGCTTGTGTACGTGGATGACATCATCTTAACATGCAACTCGGATGGTCACATTGATCGACTGTTAGCTTACCTATATTCAAAATTTAAGGTTCGTGATCTGGGGTCACTTTCCTATGTTCTTGGGATTTCAGTCACCCGTACCTTGTCATGTATGAATTTCTCACAATCCCGCTATATAAGTGAGTTACTCATAGAGCAAATATGGAATTGTGCAAACCGATCCCTACTCCCATGGTAGTTGGACCAATTTTATCCAACAATTCAGGTTTCTCATTATTTGATGGCCATCTATATCGTAACATTGTTGGCGGTCTCCAGTACTACTGTATGACACGACCGGACATCACTTTTGTTGTAAACAAAGTCTCTCAATTTATGCATGCACCCACAGATATTCACTGGCAGGCCGTCAAACGTATACTACGTTATCTAAAAGGTACTCCAACTCTTGGTATCTCCTTTTTACAGTCTACAAACTTTGATTTGATTTGCTATATGGATGCTGGCTGGGCCTCCTGCCCTGATGATCGCAAAAGTACGGTTGGATATTGTATTTTTCTTGAAAACAACTTAATCTCATGGTCATCAGCAAAACAAAAAGTGGTTTCCAGATCAAGCACTGAATCTGAATATCGAAGCGTCGCCAATGGCGCTGCGAAAGTCTTGTGGTTACAATTCTTACTCACATAACTAGGTGCTGCTCCCATGACGACCTCTCTTATCTCGTTCTTCATTCGAAGTCTAAACATGTTGAAATAGATTTTCATTTTGTTAGGGAAAAAGTTCTTAGGAAGTCGTTGCTCGTCAAATTTACACCTTCTGAACACCAACTAGCTGATACATTAACAAAACCTCTTCTGCCAGCAAAGTTCGATATGTTTATATCCAAGATCTTCGGTCTGTAGCCTTGCTCTTGAGGGGAGATGTTAATGTAATTATATCCTTTAGGTTTGTATAACTCGTTAGTATTTCTAGCTACTGTCTTATCATTAGATTGTCAATATACCTTGTAAAGCACAATTGTGCACAGTAGTAGAAAATACAGAACCATCATTCTTTCTCTGTCAATCTCTCTCTATCACCGCCATCTTCCATCCTCTTCTTCTACCTTCTTCCGGCATCTTCACCGTCACCGGAGATACTCAAAACTTTACAATCCCCACAATATATTATTTACACTTACCGAGCTTCATTATCTCATTCTTGTTGTAGTTTCTATTTGTTAGATGCAGATGACAACCAGAAGAACAAGATCAAGACATATTAGTTGACTAAGATACTTATAGTCAGGTTAGACATGGGCTCAAAACTCTTCGGCCTTGTGAGAGTGAATATGCTTCTAGTTGAGTGAGCTGACTGTATAGTTTTGTAAAATTTACATTTAGTGGTCTGAGTGTTGCAACAAATGAGTTTTGTAAATTTTGTAAATAACATGTGTTAATTCATGATTAAAATGGAAATCATATGGTTGATGAAAGAAAATTTTAATTGGACTTAATTATGGTGATTTTTCATTGGATTACATCTAATTTAGGAGATCGAGCAATATTTATCAGTGATATCATGCTTAGGTCAAGTAAACGCGTACACGTGTCTCTCCGAGTGGAGAATCCATGACATTATCTCGATTTCTCGATGGGATCGAGAACGGGTTCATGACACCCACCCCTTAAAGGGTGGTCTGAGATCGAGCATGCAGGCCTCCGATCACCAGAGGCTCGCTTTAATGACCAGTTTTACAGGATTTTATTTATTCCAATATATAATGGCATTTTGTAAATATGTCAAATTAAGTCCATTTCGAGAACGAAAAGTTTTAATAGAGCCCTAGCAATAAGTTGGAATTATTAGTGAACTATGAAAATTTGGAGAAAACGAATCGTTGGTTAAATAACGAAATAAGTAATGAAATAAATAGAAAATCAAGAGGAAGGGCAAACTTGTCATTTGACAAGTCAAAATTCATTTAAAATAACAAAAACTCTTCTTCTCCTCCACAATTGCGATTTTCCTCTCTAGAAGAACCTCTCTGGTGACTTCCCCCTTCCACAGCGGTCTTCACTTCAACGTCGACGAGTCCTACACCAATCGACCCGAGTTCTTCACGTTTTCTTCTCCAATCACGACCCTAGGTAACATTCTATAGTTTTCAGACATTAGATTTCTTTTTTCGCGAAGTTAAACGGTTAGGATTTCGTTTAGGGTTTTTGCGAAATAACCGGGTTATGTTAGAAACGGCTAGGGTTGCCCTATTTATGACTTTGGTGGACGTATTAGTGAGCATTGGAAGTAGTGGGCGAGTTAGTGGTCATTAATGCGAATTTTGGGTGGTTGGAAGTTTTAAAAACTCCATTAATGGAGGTTAAGGATTCACAAGCATGAATTGCTCGATAAAATGCTTCAACGAGTTAAATTAGAGTTTTAGGATATTTCTTTTAGCTAGAAGTTCTGTTAGTATTCAAAGTTCGATGATTTAGCCTCTATTTTAATGACGATTGTTGTGAATTGCTATAGGTGAACAACGCTCGTGCACGGAGCTTAAATTGCAACGGACGCAAGGTAAGTCTTCGTGCTTTACTTGGCCGATCCGGCCTACACCATATATGAGTGTTGTTGATCGAGGATATTGATGAAGTTATTTTTTAGCGTAGGTTTGATGGGTAGCTTAGAATGGTTGTCGTATTAGAATGCTTTACTAGGTTTTACGTATTTTCTATGTTTCCTACTTTAAACATGATTCATGTTCATACATCATATTTTCGAAAAGCATAGAAAATGAATTTCCCACATTATGTTTTCATGAAAAGAAACGACTAATAAAAAGATATGAAATGCATGTAATCCCGGTCACGTCGGGGTGAGGTTCAGACATGGCTGTCGTGAGAGGAGGAGCATGTTTTCCTCCCTACAGATGGAAAGGGCTATCTAACCGCGAGATGTGCCCTATTTATCTGGTGAGTCAACCTCCGGTGACACCACCTGCTATAAAACTAAACAATAAAAAAAAGGGTACTGCATGTTTTATAAACCCCACACGCATAGCATGCAATTTCATTTACGAAGTTTACTGAGCCTTTAGCTCATAGTTGTCTTTATGGTGTAGGTGACATAGAAAAAGGTGAAGATGATCATCTGCAAAATGAAAGAACAGGTTGAAGAATGGATGCTTGCGGTGGTGTGCTGTGCAGTCCGAGCTAAGCTGACCTGGGGTAGCATGGGTTAAGTGTTTTGAGGTTTGAGTGTGAAGAAGAAACAATTTGATATGTGTATAAGGGGTTTAATGAGCTGAGTAGATAATACTGAGGTTTTGATATTTTCTGGAGAATTTTATGGATAGACGTTTCTTTTGGGATATTGATGAACTAGGTTGATTTGATAATTGAAATATATTAGATTTAATGAATTGAGTTGATTAATGAAGTTGTGAAGGGTGAGAGATGTGAGGAGTAAGAAGAGCAGCTCTGTGGAATTCGGATTTCAGAGAGTCAGTCGATCGATCGCCCAAAATGGCGAATGATCGGCTAGGTGAAGTTGGCCATGTACTCGGATTTTTCTAAGGCAATGTTGATAGATTTTAGTCAGTGTTGATCATCGTCCGATTTTATGGATGAGGATATCGGCCGAAAGGATGTCGTCCGATTCTATGGATGACAACATCGTCCGATTCTGTGAGTAGACGATAACATCGTCCGATTCTGTGGATGACAACGTCTTCCGATTCTATGGATGATAATATCGTCCGATTTGGTGGACGAATGAGATGCAACCCGAGGGGAATTAATTTCCCGTCTGTTTTATAGACATCGACTGATCTTTTTATTGAAGCCACATCGACCCCCACTGTACCATTGGTCCAAACCCGATAGAAAGAATTGTCGACCCCTACTGTTCCTTTGATGAAACCCAAGACGAATTGCTATCGACGTCGACTGAAGCCTCTGTTTTATTATTTTATCACTGTTATACCAAAGTATAATTTAACATGAGATTGTCCACACGTGAATAGTCTTCTGCCGATTGGGATTTAACACCTTTATGCATGCATGCATGATTAAACTACGGAATAAAAGTTTAAATTTCATGTGAATTTTAGGAATAGTTTAAAGGTCAAATATAGGGATGTTACACTCGCAAGCATTCATCAAAGTTCCGATAGAATCTTACTGGAATCTCGCTAAAAGCAGGCAGAATTTCATCAAAATCGGACATAATTTAGGGAAGTCTGTCTGCATTCCGTTGGCAATAAGTCAGAATCTGGTGAAATTTGTCAAAATGTGTCAAAGGCCGCTAGAGGCAGGTCGAACAAAGTTGGTAGGCTGACTCGCCTTCATGAAAGTAGGCCCAACCCCGTGAGAGGGTCTGGCCAACTCGCTGCCACGAGCTTTTGACCAAGGAGATTTTCGAAAAATGATTTTAACATGGTAAAATTTTATGCATGCCAATAAAAGGAAAAGTTTTCTAAATATTGAATACAAGACTTAAATATTCATGGAATCTAGACAATTCATCTCAAATCAACCACTATTTTTTGAGAAATAGCCTAAGCAATGGGGTCAAGGTAGCGTTGCTGAAAACATAGAATAAAAAAAAAAGAATTATATTTGAAATGATTATGAATTAAATACATTAAATGCGACGTAGCCCCACAATTTACAACCACCGCTCAAAGTGGCATCGTAAACAAGACACCTATGTAGTGCTACTATAGAAGGGAGCATTTTGTCTTTTGATTGTCACAAATGGATTTATCGTAAAATGTGGCACAAGATAGATAAAGTAGCATGTGACAATTTTAGTGGGGTATCTTTCTTTGTTACGTGTTGCACAAAAGACAAATCCTTTTCATTTTTCTAGAATATAACATTCTCATTCGTGCTATTCTCTGCTTCAAATAGAAAAGTCTAGTTCGTTTGAAATTCTTTTACTTATGTTGTATGATTATATTGCATGAATAACGGTGGTCCTTTAAGATAAAAAAGTAAAAACAAAAAACTATTTTATGCATAAGCAAGATTAAAATTTGTATAGTCCTCTGTCTTTTCAATACAATATTTCCTATTTTAGGTCAGATCCCACAATAATTTGTTCTTGAGGTTAGCTCAAATTCGTTGCACTAAATAGAGAGCGAACTCTACTTATAAACCATTCACTTTTCACTCTTCCAAACGATATGAGATTGTATACTCTTACTAATATGGACTGTGCCCTCATTGCGTACACTAAACAGAATATCATCAACTTGATATTGCATCATCATAATTAAGCCTTTTTTATTTAAATTTTTACATTTTTTGAGAAGAAAAAAAAGTTGATAGATAGTTTTCATTTTTGTTCATATCGTTTTATCTTAAATAAACCAAGTAATTGTTTTGAACCTAATCATTTAGATTTTGTTAACCAAAACAAGTTAACTATGTCATTGTCCACTCACAAAGCTTTGGACGATTAGTTAAAGTTTTTAGTAAATATAGAAAAAAGAATTTGACTGTTGACCAAAAGTCAAACCTAAAATCAAAAACTTTTTAGCCACCCCACCAAATTTTACAAATACGTGTGACAAAAAAGCAATGTGTGATTGAGGTTTGTATTGCCTTTATAGTCATAATACCAACCCAATAAAATATTAACATATAAACTCTTAATACGAACAGTCAAAGTTGTTCTATAGCTAAAAGGGATCTTACGGACATCCTCGTGTTGGTCGGACACTCGAGTTTTCTAAGTTCTCTTATATATGTTTTGAAATTCTCTTTCGTTTTTTAAGCGACGTTTATTTGAAGCATTATTTTTGAAATGTTTTTTAAATTTGGGAACAATTTATTTAATTGTTAGAAAAAAGAAATTCAATATAAATTAGGCTATCACCTAACCGACTGAATTCGAAACAACACCAAAATAGCATCTTGAAAAAGGATCGAGAAGAAAGTGAAACTCCTAATTTCTCCCCAAAATTTGAGTGGTGGTCCACAAAAAGCAACTTCTCTGATTGATTACACGTGGCAGTTCACTGACGATACACTTTGCCAGAATCTAGAAAGCGAAATTGATGATGCCAACCTCTCTCTCTTTCTCTCTCTCCTTTAGCATGTTCTTCTCTCTCTCTCCTCTCTCTTATCAGGTTCTTCTTAACCCCCAGTTCCCTTTCCCTTTCCCTTTCCCATAATTATTTCAAACAAAGACTCCTTCTGTCTCATTCCCTCTTCACTGTCATTTCTCTGCACTGCACTTTCTATACTTCCATGGCTTCCCTCAGCTTCTTCATTGGCCTTCTGGGTCTGCAACCTCTCTCTCTAACTCTCTCCATCCAATATATCTATGGTCTTCTCCACTTGATTGATGTTTGTTTTTGTTAATTTTCTGCAGGAAATGTAATTTCCATTCTAGTTTTTGCTTCCCCAATGTAAGTAGCACGTGATTCTCTACAATGATCACGGATTAAATCATTTCTGTTTCAAAAGTTGGATGATTTCTTGCGTCAAATGCAGAAAAACATTTGTTAAAGTAGTGAAGAAGAAATCAACGGAGAATTACAAAACAAGCCCATACATAACAACCCTTTTAAGCACCAGCTTGTGGACTTTCTACGGGATTCTCAAGCCGGGCGGTTTGCTCATCTCCACCGTCAACGGTGCCGGAGCCGTCTTTCAGCTCGTCTATGTCTCCCTCTTTCTCATCTACGCTCCCAAAGATACCAAGGTAACCATATTCTGCACCTCATGATCATACGATTTCGAAGAGCCGAGATCTTTCGATTTATTTTCAGTGGTGTAACCTATTTCAGGTCAGGATGATGAAGTTAGTCGGGGCTTTGAATATCGGATTTCTAGGGTTGGTAATTGCTATCACTCTCCTGGCAATCCATGGAAGCGCAAGACTCACCATTGTTGGAGTTCTCTGTGCTGTATTAACCATTGGCATGTATGCTTCACCTTTATCTGTTATGGTAAGTTATTTTTTCACGTAACGTCGTATTAGTTGTAGCTCGTGAAAAGACAAAATTACCCTCACAAAAATATATTCGTGTAGTTTATAAAATTAATAATGGATTTTTTTTTTATTTTTTATAGAGATCTGTGATAGCGACGAAGAGCGTGAAATACATGCCTTTTTTCCTCTCTTTTTTCCTTTTCCTGAACGCTGGCGTTTGGTCATCTTATGCCTTGCTCGTCAAAGATTTGTACATCGGAGTAAGCTTTCTTATCCAACTCTTTACAGCTTTTCTGTCTATGCTTATCAATAATTATTGCTTCTTCTTGTGGAAACTAGTCCATTTTAGTATATGATTCATAGTTCAATTTCTTTCCAGATACCAAATGCAATTGGCTTTGTTTTGGGCTCAGCTCAACTAATCATTTACGTGATATATCGCGGGAAGTCAAAGTCAGCGAAATCAGCGGACACGATGGAGGAAGAGGTGTCGGCCAACCTCGTAAATGGACGGATAGAGATGCATGGTTACGATGATCAAAAAAATACGAGCCTCTACAAGGGACAAAGCCTCCCAAAACCATGTATCGATAGAGAGTACAGCTTGGCGAATATCATGCGTACACTTTCTTCTGACCCATATGATTTGTATTCTTTTAAACCCCCCCAAGAGTATGACGTGGAGATTGGCAAGAAAATTTACCCTTGATTTTTGTAAAAGGGAAATTTAAATGTTGTTTAAGCCTTCTAGACTTAGTTGTAAGTTTTTTAATACTAAAAAGTTTCTAATTTAAGGTAACTTAGTTTGGCCATGATTTTTGCACATGTGTACATATGTTGTCTTGTAAATGGATTGTGAAGATTTCTCTTTACATCTTATCGTTTTTGTTAGAAAATTAAACTCTCAGATCTCAAACTACTATTACCAAATCGAGTCGCAATCGAGATCGCGGTTCAAACGAAAATTTGATGTAGAATAGGTAAAAGAGGGCTAAAAGTTAATAATCCAAGCTTGTCCACCACCGTTGTAGCTGTAACATTAGCACAATATTCGCTATCAATTATAAAAGAACAAACTTTGTCTTTCACTGAGCATCCACAATGGAATATGTTGGATCTTTGACAATCATCTTCAGGGCTTTGAGTGATCATCACTGTTTCTAATTACTATAAGGAGTGGCCCCTCTTGTGCATAAAATATTTCTTCCTCACTCTCAATTTCATATAAACCATATCGGGAAATTACAGATTATGAGAATAAATTATGAGATTTTTTTCATTTCAAACCATAAAGTAACGTTTTGAACAATGTAAACTATAAAGTATAAAAAATGTGACAATTTAGACCACGCCGGACGTGAACAGTGACCGGACGGATGCTTAAAAATACCGTCCGTCCGGTCACTGTTCACGTGAACAGTAACTTTCCTTCTCCGTTTTATAAATTAATTTTTAAAAAATACTAAACGATATTGGATTTACTTAAAATTTTTATCACACATTCATCACATTATGAGAAGATAATTTGAAAATTTTCGTGATTTTACAATACTTATATGATTTATTATAATTATTTTACGTATTTTTTATAAAATAATTCACTAAACTTACAATAAATCGTACAAGTGTTAGAAAATCACAAACATTTTCAGATTATTTTCTCATAACGTGATGAATGTGTGATAAAAATTTTAAGTAAATCCAATATCGTTTAGTATTTTTTAAAAATTAATTTATAAAATGGAGAAAGAACGAACATAAATAGTTACTGTTCACGTGAACAGTGACCGGACGGACGGTATTTTTAAGCGTCCGTCCGTTCACTGTTCATGTGAATAGTGACCGGACGAACGGGGTTTTTGAGCGTCCGTCCGGCGTGGTCTAAATTGTCACATTTTTGATATTTTATGGTTTTGCATTGTTCAAAACGTTTATTTATGATTGAAAATAAAAAAACCTCATAGTTTATGCCCATAATTGGTAATTTCTCATATCTTATAACCATTACTATTTGGATTGGATATTGTGAAACAATATGTCCCATCCCGAGACACTTGAAGCAGTTTATGTCTCTTGCTCTTAGTTTAGTTGCATCAAAAGGTGCTTTTCTTCCTTGCTCATTTCCGCCACTCAAGTTGCTAGTATCTTTATCAAATGACTAATGTAGTGGCTTTGAATTTGAAGGTCTATTAATGAGTGGCCTATTGGAAAGGTTTAGAGCTATGCTTGTGTTGCCTTTTCACTTTGATGGCCAAATTGAATGACATCCTCCATTGAAAAATAGGGTTGTAACTCCACTACATCTCCAATCTTAAGCCTCTTAACAAACATTGCAATGGTTTGCTCTTCCGGTTCATCAAATTCACTTCTTATTTCAAGGGTCTCAAATTCGGTGACATAATCTTAAATTTTCCATCTAGAAGAATTACTTGAAATTATGGTGGATCATAAACATTACTCATTTTTAGTTTACTTGAAAAATGGATTGGGCCCACTACTTCAAAAAGCCCATAAAAATTAAAGCCTGAATGTAAAGTTGATGTTCTCTCCTTTTCTTTCCCCACAAGCATAATTCCCAATCTCGCTTCTAGTTCTCTGAAAATCTGTTTCGTGAAATCGTTTTTCTAACCTGGGAAGCTCAGCGATTCGATTCAAATGGCGACCTCTATGGTTGAAGATTCGAACTTTGAGGACGATCAGTTGGCTTCCATGACCACTGATGATATTATCAGGGCTTCCCGTTTGTTGGACAACGAGATTCGAATTCATAAGGTCCCGTTTTTTCTTTTTTTTCCACTTCCTCAGTTTTCTTTGTATTTAATTGTCAAATGATTGTGGTAGAATTTTCTCTTAAAAATAGATTTTAGAATTACTCCGGTATGATTGACCTAGGTCTTAGTGTTTCTAGTGAGTTCCTTTTTTGGTTAGCTTACATTTTTATTGATTTTCGGAAGTAAAAATTTTGTTACTCTCATATTCTGTCTTTGCGTATAGTTGGTTCTCTTTTTTTTTTTTTTTTTTTTTTTTTTTTGTGTCAATCATTATTCTTAACACTGGCTACCACGCGGTTGTTTGGGTATCTATAGATATTCTTTAGACATATGAAATATGATGTAAATGGTTTGTCAAGCTTCTGATTTTTTTCTGCATTGTAAAGGAAGAACTTCAAAGAACAAATTTGGATTTGGATTCTTACAAGGAGAAGATAAAAGAGAACCAGGAAAAGATAAAACTTAACAAGCAGTTACCATACTTGGTTGGAAACATTGTTGAGGTAATATTTTCTTACATTTAATTTCATAATCCTCTATTCTTTCCATTGTTTTAATTGGGTACTTTCGAGTCCTTGATGATGGCTATAAATATATGGGGATTCTAATGTATTCTACACATGTTTAAGGTACGAGCTATTGGAATCATCTATTTTATACTTTTATGTAAAACTCAGTTTTTACTATTGGTTATTGATTTTGTTGATCATGCATAATTAGAATACCTTATATTCTCAGAAGCTTCGATGGGCATCTCTGAAATTTGTACATGGTCTTTGTATGATTCAAACGGTAGATAATTGGGTTGAAGTTGTCCTTTTCCTTATCTAATTCTGACTTTGCTGTATCAAGATTTTGGAAATGAACCCGGAAGATGAAGCTGAGGAGGATGGTGCAAACATTGATCTTGACTCGCAGAGGAAAGGAAAATGTGTGGTGTTGAAGACATCTACTCGCCAGGTGTTGCTTCATCTATTCTTGAATTATTTTGAATGCGGTTATTAAGTATATTTTGAATTAGTTTGAGTTTGTTTTCTGTTCTGTTCCCATCATAGATTGAATGTCACGTGTGTTACCAAATTATACTTCATGAGTTTTAAAGGATAGAAACTGTTTTGATCTTTTGTTATGAATGTTATTCCTTTAATTATCAATTAACCATTGGAAACTGTTGATATATAACATTTTGGATCTTAAAGTCTTAATCAACTAGATTTAAAAGAACTGAATGATGTATTACAAAATCTGATATTTTTTTCTTGATTCGTAGTTTATCTTGGCGGCCAATATATGTGTTGAGCACTCCCTTCTGTTTACGATTTCTAAATTTTGCTTAGAGTATTGTTCAAGCCCATTGTATTTCAGTCAAGCAAAACTAAAATAAAAAAATTGTTTTTAAGCATCTATCTCATCTTCACTACAGACAATCTTTCTACCTGTTGTGGGTCTTGTTGACCCTGACAAGTTAAAGCCTGGTGATTTGGTTGGTGTGAACAAAGATAGTTATCTGATATTGGATACACTGCCATCGGAGTATGATTCAAGAGTGAAAGCTATGGAAGTTGATGAAAAACCAACTGAAGACTACAATGATATTGGAGGATTAGAGAAGCAGGTCAGATTTTTAGTTTGAGGCAAGACTAAGAGTTTCCATCGTTGCTGGATTTTTATTGTAAATCATATCCCTATTACATTCAACAGATACAAGAACTTGTTGAGGCCATTGTTTTACCCATGACACACAAAGAGCGCTTTCAAAAACTTGGAATTCGTCCACCCAAGGGTGTGCTATTGTATGGGCCTCCTGGGACAGGGAAAACTTTGATGGCTCGAGCATGTGCTGCACAAACAAATGCAACTTTCCTGAAGCTAGCTGGGCCACAGTTGGTGCAGGTATTTACTTTATGTTAAGGTTTTGTTTGATCGCGTTCCTCCTTTTTTTTTCATCTATTTCAATTATTGATATAAATGCTATTTTATGTTATGTTATCAGTATTAAAATGTTTATATTTCTGTTCTCATCTTTTGGGTTATTAAATTATTATGTTCATCTTGACTATGCTTCATACATTGGCATTTTATTCTATTTGCTACATTTCAGCTTTTTAACTGTCATGTTTATTAATCTCAATCTGAACATCAGATGTTTATTGGAGATGGAGCGAAACTTGTTCGTGATGCCTTCCAGCTTGCAAAGGAGAAATCTCCCTGTATTATTTTTATTGATGAAATTGATGCCATTGGTACAAAACGTTTTGATAGGTATGAAGGTTGTTTATTTAATATTTTTCCAAACCTGTAGAGATATTAAGAGGTGCCATCTTTTTATATACATTTGGTTTGTGGTACTGATTCAGATAATTTTGTAATTGATTGCAGTGAAGTGAGTGGAGATAGGGAGGTTCAGAGAACAATGTTAGAGCTGTTAAACCAGCTTGATGGGTTTAGTAGCGATGATCGCATAAAGGTTAGGTTAGGTCATAATTTATTAATTTATGCCAGATTGTGTAATAAAAATAAGGCCATTTTGTATCTGTTGTCTTTTAATTTTTGTTTGTCTCATGCCTTCCAACTTTTGTAGCATCAATAATATTATTCCTTATTATAATTTTTATTTCTTGAGTTAAAATTTATGATTTCTGATTGATTGTAACATGAACTTAAATATGTATCGAATCACTCTTGTTATAGGTTATAGCAGCAACAAATCGTGCTGATATTTTGGATCCTGCTTTGATGCGTTCTGGTCGATTAGATCGTAAAATTGAGTTTCCACATCCCACAGAAGAAGCCAGAGCTAGAATCTTGCAGGTTTCTGACTGGGTTTTATTTGACTTTTGCATTTTCTTTCTTCTACATGAATTTACATTTTAGTGCGCTATTGTAGATCCACTCGAGGAAGATGAATGTACACCCTGATGTCAATTTTGAAGAGCTTGCTCGATCAACCGATGATTTTAATGGTGCACAACTGAAAGCTGTTTGTGTCGAAGCAGGCATGCTGGCTCTTCGACGTGATGCGACTGAGGTTCGTCTCTCATTCTCTATATTCTACTAAAGTAGGCTGTGGCATGCATAGTCCTTGAAGAGCTTAATTTTCTAATGGACGCTTTCATGCTTTATTCTTATTAAATGAGCATTAATCTCAACAAACTTAAACTGTATTTGAATTTAGATGGCTAAAGTTATGATTCGTACATTGTAAATCATGATCTCTTGTTATCAGAACGTAGAATTATGAATTATCTGAAAACTTGAAGTAGTTAGATTGTGATCAATTGAATCATTTTATTTATTTATGAACAAGAAGAATAAGGGCGAGGTAGGATTAAAAATGTTGATTGTGTGGTGGAAATAGGTGAACCATGAGGACTTCAATGAAGGAATTATTCAAGTTCAGGCAAAGAAGAAAGCAAGCTTGAACTACTACGCGTAGATTCAATTGCAAGACACATATCAGCTGCAATGGAGGCTGCCTAAGATCGATCGAGCAGAATGAGTAGAATAGGCCAGTGTGTACTGAAAAAAAGGGTACTATTTATTGGAAACTCATCTCAGTTAAGCTTCTGTTTTGATGGTGTTTTTAAAATTCTATTACGAGTTTAATGCAAACCCAGAATTGATATTTAGTTTTTAATTGTTCAAAAATTTTAGTTTGTGTGTTTTTTTTTTAAATATTTCATCGTTTAGTATCAATGATTAGACAACAAATAAAGCTAAATTTAAATTTGAACTGAGTACCAGAAAGTCATTTTAGTTGGCAATTTCGTTGCTGCAATGGCTCGTTACGCCTATGGGGTGAGCCATCATTGAATTACTAGAGAGGCAAAGGAATGCAAACTGTACAGGAGAATTCCCATTGACCGACAACCTTTACATTCCGACCAAAGACTGTGTTGCAATCAGTCAAGGAATGCAGTCCCTTCGTTATATATGTTCACTATACAACTATTGGGGACGTAGTCTTCTGCTATCTAACCAAACTCTTGGTCATCTTTTTTTAAACAATGGAGGAAGGGCACCCACCTCCTCATCTCGCATTATTCCTAGTTGGTTTTCATCTCGCATTACATTCTTTGCCACGCATCCATTTTCGAGGAGCAGGATATGTTCTTTTTGTGATTAAGATAAAAAAATGAACTCAAAACATTTTCTTTAAATTGTTTTAAATTCATGATTGTGTTAGAATTTATATGAATAATGAGTTGAAACATTCATTACTCATTCTAAATGAGCCAATTACAAAGGCAAAAACTAATGAAGTCAAAGAAGTACTTTAATCGATTAGTACAACAAATGTGGGCTAAACAATCGAGTCAAAGATTGACCCAGAAAAAGACCAAGACTTAGTCAATGACACGAAGACATATGAAGGAGCTAATTAGAGGTTTGAGCATTGTGCGCACAAAAATTGATTTATGGTAAGTTTCAAAAATCAATTTTTGATTACTTTTCAAATTAATTCAGGGTAACTTATTATAAAAATAATGTCAACAAATGATCTGTTACAAAGAATTCATTACTTATTTTAAATGTGCCAATTACGAGGACAAAAACTAAAGAAATCAAAGAAGCACTTAATCGATTAGTACAACAAATATTAGCTAATTCTGAAACAAACGAGACAAAGATTGATTCAGAAAAAGATTAAGGCTTTGTAATCAAGGCATACAAAGGAGCTAATTAAACATTTTGGACATTGTGTTCACAAAAACTGATTTATGGTAAGTTTTCAAAATAAGTTTTGGGTAACTTTCTAAATTGATTCATGGTAACTTGCAGTAAAAATGATGTGAATAAAGAGGTTGTTATCAAAATTCATTACTTATTTTAAATTGACGAATTACAAGGAAAAAAGTTAAAGAAGTCAAAAAAACACTTAATTGATCAGTACAACAAATATGGGCTAATTCTATAGCATTCGAGTCACAGAATGATCCAGAAAAAGATCAAGACTTTGCCAATGATATCAAGGCAATTGAAAGAGCTAATCAAAGGCTTTGGGAATTGTCTACACAAAATTTGATTTATGGTAAGTTTCAAATATCAATTTTTGGTAACTTTCTAAATTGATTCATGGTAACTCATCGTAAAATGACGTGAATAAAATAGCAGTTACGAAGTACTCATTACTTATTCTAAATGAGACATTTACAAGTGCAAAAACTAAAGAAGACAATGAAACACTTAATGGATTAGTATGACTAATATTGGCTAATTTTAAAACAATTGAGACAAAGATTATGTAAAAACTCTTATTTTTATGTTAATTAAATTCTACTTGTTAGCTTTGTTTTCTTGACTGACAACGTGTTATGGTATAACTCGTTTTGTCTTTTATGGCCATGTTCGATTGTATTGGTCAATTGGTCAAATCGTTATTTTGAGAAATTACCCTGCAGTCAAAGTTGAGAAAATTAATATCAGGTAATTAGGATTTTACCTTGAGTAAGTGTATGAAATTTAAAGATTTGCATTTTCTATATTAATAGAATAAATGGACAGTTAAACAAATTAATTAAATTGTGGGGTTAAAGTGCAAATAGGTAGTTTGATAAAAAAAGGTGAGGGAAACTATGATGACCCAATTTGAGATTAACTATAATAATCATAATTAGAATAATTAAATGCAATTAGAGGTGATATAAAGCACTTCAGATGATAAAAGGAAAAATTATTTATTGGAGCATGTGAGAGTGTAAATTTAATAATAAATGCTATGGTGCTTGGATAATTCTGAATATTTTTAGTGTAAAATTAGACACATAAATAAAAATAATGGCTTTTGAATGAAAGCAATTGGACATATGTAATAAAAATTATGCATGTTTGAAAGAAATTGAGTAAGTTTTATCAGAAAATTGCACTATTTTACTAAATAACTCTAAATTGGATTATAGAGTTGGAATTTGGAGAAAGTCATTGAAGAGAAAATGTTTCTAACATCTTGAAGTATGTAACCATATAATAAATTGGACAACCAATGAAGTGTTGCCATGTGTCACTCAATGATTAGTGATTAATTATGTCATTAAGGTGTAATTAAGGTTAACTAATTATGATTAGTTAGGTTAATTTTGGAGATTAGCTTAATACTAATATAATTAATTATACTTAAAAGATAATTAAACTTGGTATTTTTGTAAATATATGCAAAATGAAGGCTAAAATGATACATTTTAGTGGATAAATTGGACCAAAAGATAATTTTATCCTAAGATTTCTCTAGAAAGGGTGAGAAATGGCTAAACATTAGCCAATTTCGTGCTTTCAAGGTAAAAAACAGAGGAGAAAAGAGAGGAAAAAAGAAGAGAAAAAGGGAGAGAAAGAGAAAAAAATATATAAAATTGATGGGGAAGGAGTGAGAATTGACCCTCAATCCCTTAAGGAGAAGAATTCAAGAGCATCCATTTGAACTAAGAATCAAATGATGAAGTTGAAGAAATAAGAACTTGAAAAGGTAAAAATCTCTAATCTTTGTGTTTGCTAAATTACGTTGAAATTCACATAATTTAGGTAAAGAAAATGGTGATTTGGGGAAATTATCATTGAGAATTAATGAAATTGTATATTAATGACCTTTGATGTTATAGATGAATTGGGTTTAAATGGTTGAAAGAGAATGATATTGAAGTGATTTTTGGATAAGGAAAATATGATCTCCATGTTGTTAAACCTGATTACGTGTGATGTTTGTAAATAAGAAAATGGTTAAATTAGTTTGTTTTGGGGTTTAAAGGTTACATATTAGCATGAATTTTACATGCTTGATGATTAATAATTGATTGTACAGGGGTCCTAAAGTAAAGGAAATGTTGAAAGCTTTAGTGAAAAATCTTCAGTTATTGGATTACATGTTAGTATCCAATGTTAATTAGAGGATGTGCTATATGAAACAAATGGTTTTAATGGTTCATTAAATTATGAAAGTGATTTATATTGGTGAAATGAATGTTAGATTGATGATAGTTAATTAATGCATAAATATTGCATAAAATTAGCATTAGTGAATTATAATGACGGTATGATTGATCATATTTGAACTACATATATATATCACTGACTATTTATTGTGTGACATATGTAAAGTCAGAAAATAGAAGGAGAGTTACTGTGAGTCTTCCTTAAGTTGCAAATCTCTAGCTTTTCAAAGGCATATTGTGATGTGCTGCCCCTCCTGTGCATAAAATGAGGGTACTTCTTGTAGTTTTTCCCCAGGAGAGGAGATGGAAAATTCTAAGACATGTCTAATTCTCAACTATAGAAATTTCTTTACAAGTTCCATCTAAGTACATAGGAGATTTCTATTAATTCACCACTCCAGTGTTCAAGTCACAACACCACCATTCTTCTGAAAACTCTTCTCTCTTTCCATCATCCTTCCGTAAAAAATTTTCTATTATCTTTTAGTTTATCTCTACACATACAACATATCTCAACCCAACAGTGACATTAGCATACCTTGGATAGGTCTTGGTATCTAAAAGAGTACAATACTTTACTGATTTATCAAAATAACTGGCTTACAACAACAAATTACATAAAAGCAGACACTTTTCTTATATTCCCACTCTAACTTCATCACACAAACCAGTTTAGAGAAAAAGTGTATTTCAAGCTAATTCTGATAAATTGTTATTCACATCTCGATTTTGGTTCCACAAGACAAAATTAAGCCAATAATAATAAATCCAAAAGCATAGTTAGTACTAAGTGATAAGCTTGAATTATAGGATGTATTCAACTATAGAAACTTACTTACTAGTGGGATTTCTATAAATTTACTATTACATTATTCAAGTCACAACACTACTATTCTTCCGCAATCTCTTCAGTTCTCTTTCTACCATTCTTCCATGAAAATTCTTCAATTATCTTTTAGTTTATCCCTACACATACAAAATGTCTCAAAAAAGCAGTCCCCCTCGACAAATAATTTTCATGGTCTTTCTAGACGTGAGACTCCATCGATAGATGCGTTTGGTAAGCTCTTTAGTTATCTAGCCACCATTCTTTTGTGAACACTCTTCAATAATCTTTTAGTTTATCCCTACACATATAACATGTCTCAACCAAGCAGTACTCCCCCTCCCCCCCGGAACAGTTACTTTTCATGGTGTTTCTAGACGTGAGACGCCCCCGTCGACAGATGTGTTTCGCCATCTTACTGGACACGAGACCCTTATCATCATAATTTGGATACTCACAAATTTCACGATTTTACTTGTCATTTTAGCCGTTTTACTAAATATTCACCACTACATAAATCCTCAACAGTAGCCCCCACCAGCAAGAGGAGTGTCAACAAGGACCCTCTCCATCGTCACTAGCTTGGAAAGTCTGAGTTTCAATCAAATTGTTTAATTTGCCTGTCAGTCTTTGAGGCGAGCTAAGCAACGAGGGTTCCTCCCACAATGTAACGATGTCTTCCACGTGGATTATTGTGACACATAGTTTGCAAACCATTTGACTTGTCCAATCTGTCGGAGAGTGCTGGAGTAAAAGGAGACGAGAAGACATTTTGTCTCTAATTCTCTGGTTCCTCACTAGCTTATCATAATTGTATGCAAACATTATTTGGCAGAAAGAAAAAGTGAATATATTTTTCATGGACAAAACTGTTGAATGAAACCAACGAATCTATAGGCTATTGTCTAAGCGAGTTTTTTTCACATTTTGATCAAGGGGCAGTTGTGTTAAATTTTGGTGGATCTATAATGGTTCATGCATTATGCACGTATATCTTCACTAAGAACATGGTAATGAAACAATGATATGTTTTTCAATCCAAACTAAAAATTAATATGTTTTTCTGGGAAATTTCAGTTCTTTGGTAGTTTGCATCTTCATCATGTTTGTTGACTGCTCTAGAAATCACTGCAGATCATGCATTGGAGGTGCCATAGCTAATTGCATACTGATTAATTGTTGCCCTTATGCAGTGACAACCATTCTATCTCTCGCTCACTCGTTCTTAATCAATGGACCCTAACGGGAAGGTGTTTATTGCTAACAAACAAAACTATAAGGTGTCATTTAACAATAAAAGTACCCTTATTTTTGCATGAATAATCTAATCCTTCGCTGATCATAGAACCTTAAAATACACTCGTTCTTATATGTAACTCGTGGATATTGTATGATTGTATACATCCTTTTTTTTTACTCATTAACGTGCATGTTATGTGCACCTCTTTGAATGTCACATCTTTAGTAAAGTGTAACATCAAAACATTATTACCTTGACACAAGAGGGTGATCATGCTGAGTTTATTGATGAATCGTGAGGATCATATTGAATTCTCTTCATACAGGAATGGATAACATCTTGTAGTTTGTCATTAATGACATTGTTAACCATATCTGGAGATTTTTTGGGAGTATCTCTCAATGTGACGACACTGCTTCTGAGTCATGAGAGTACTAAACTCAAAAGTTGTTTCTAGTTTTAATAAAAATAAATAAATGCCAGTGTGGATACATATAACAATAATTCATCAAGTAATTTGTTTCATGTAGATTTACTCAGATAAGTTAAAAAAAGATGCTTTAAGAAATCATCAGCAAAGATTCCTAAACGAAGGCAAGGTCCAAGCAGTTTGATAAAAAAGACAAAGCCAAATAAGACTAGTTAGACAAATTTGTGGTTTTCCACCTACATCTATTTCATGCATGTTTTAGTTCCTTTATATTCTTCAATAAATTCAGCATGCATTTCTTCAAAATCACATGGTCAACTCTTTACTTTTCTTTTCTTCATTCTTCAATTACAAATTCTTTAGGTATATTTTAGTTTATTCCTGCATATACAACATGACTCAACCCAAACAATGTCCCCCAGTCGATGGATGCTTCTTATGATCTTACTGGACACCAAACCCTTATTATCATAATTATTATACTCACAATTCTACTTGTCATTTTAGTCTTATTATTACTTTATATTCGTTGTTACGTAATTTTTTGACAAAACCCTCCACTAGCAAGAGGAGTGCCAAGAAGGACCCTCTCCATCGTCACTATCATTGAAAAGTCTGAGTTTCAATCAGATTGTTTAATTTGCTTGCCAAACTTTCAGGCGTGATAAGAAATGAGGGTTCTCCCAGTAGTTTTTTCTTAGGAGAAGAGATGGAAAATTCTAAAACATGTCTACTTTTCAACCACAAATGATGCGTGCCTATAATTTTATAGGAAAGAAAAGTAGGTTATATATTATGTTAAACGACGACTTCTTTTTCTTTTCTTCCAACTATGCGAGTATCAGATTGACGGTCTTGTTCAAGAATGTCAACAATGTACTTGGCTTTGGAAAGAAGATAACCATGAGAGAGTAAGCTACTTCAATTACCAAAAAATAAGAAGAGAACCCAAGTCTTTCATCTCAAAATCACGGGCCAAGTGTAGTTTTAACTTAGCTATTCCATCAACATAATCCCAAGTAATAATCATATTATCAACATATAAATAGAGAAGGATATAACCAAAAGAAGTACACTTGAAAAACATAACAGAGTCATGTGTACTAGGACAAAACCAAGAGATATAATCACACGGGAAAACTTCTCAAACCAGCCTTCTTTAGTTTGCAAATGTCACCAAACTGATAAGCAACACTGGATGGAGGCACCATGTAGACTTCTTCTCGAAGATCTACATTTAAAAATGTATTTTTAACATCCATTTGAGAAATCGGCCATTGACGAACAGAAGCCATTGCAATGAGAGTACGAATGTAGCATGTTTAGACACTGAGGCAAAAGTCTCCTCATTATCCATGCCATATTTCTGAGAGAATCCTTTAGAAACCAAGCGAGCTTTGTATCGCTCAATGGACCCATCAAATTTAATTTTGATCTTATATACCCAATGAGAGCCAATTGCAATCTTTCCCAATGGAAGGGGAACAATATCCCAAGTGCCCATTTTGTATAGATCAAAGATTTCTTCAGTCATCGTCTGCTGCCACAAAGAATCAAGAACAACCTCTTTATAGGAAGAGCGCTCTCAGAGTTGATGAATAGAAGCCAAAAAAGAAGAAAATGAAATTGAATAAGTAGAGTAGACAAAATCATGTAATTGAGCGGACTTACGAGTTCGTTGATGATAACGAGGAGGAGGATCTGCTATCACAGAGGCATCTTGGTAAGCAGTAGAAACAGAGGGAACATCAATGAGTTGAGAGTCAATATATGTAGAGTTAGAAGTATCAGCTTTGCAAGAATCATCATTAGAAAAAAGAATGTTGAAGGATCTAAGTCATAGATTATATGAGTTGGGGGATCATTTGGGTTATTACAGAATGGATCAATACAAGTTAGATCAGACTTTTGAAGATTAGAAGAGTCAAAAAGAATAGAATGAAATATGTTCAAGAAACACAACATGACGAAAAATATAAAATTTTTGACTAACAAGATCATAACATTGGTATCCTTTTTGACCCTCACCATAACCAAGAAAAACATAAAGGGAAAAATGGGAAATAAGTTTGCTTAGTTCAACATGAGGTCGAAGAACGAAACAAGTGGAACCAAAACCCTCAAGGTAGAGTTATTAGAAGCATGATCATGTAATTTTTCAAAGGGTGACAAACTTAAAGTGATGGAAGAAGGAATTATGTTGATTAAATGCACAACGAAAAGGATTGCTTCTTCCCAAAAATCACTAGGAACATAAGCAGATAACAAAAGAGAATGTGTAGTTTCAACACTACGTCTATGTTTTCTTTTTGCAACCCAATTTTGTTGAGGTGTGTTAGTTCGAGATGTTTGGTGGAAGTCTCATTTGAAGCAAGCAATTCATAAAATTTATTAGAGGTTTATTCACTGCCCAAGTCACATCGAAAACATATGATAACAACATTATGTTGGTTTTTGACAAAAGCACAAAATAGATGATAAATTTCCAAAAAGTTAGAACAATGTTTCATAAGATAAACTCAACCATAACGAGTATAATCATCAATGAAAGATACATAGTATAGTGATTCCTCCTTTGTGGGAACATGTGTAGGTCCCCATATATCAGAATGAATTAAATCAAATGGTGCTTGAGAAACAGAAACACCTTTTATGAAAAGGCAAAGCACAAAATTTAGCCAGCTTCATTTCTGAAAATTTCCTTATGCAATTTTCGGAGTCCATCCTCGACATCCTCAGTAAGTTCCATGTACAATTTCAAGTCATTTAGATCTTTCTTGTGAAAGTTATGCATTCTTGAAGTTGGACTATTTTCGCATAAGAAAACAGAATAGCAACCAAGCAGTTTTAGTGATTTGTTTTGGGCATAACTTTTGATCCGCAACGATTTGAGTTCTGAAATTTTAGGAGCATTTCATATATAATTTTGGCAAGATTCTGTGAAAGTTTCGGCTCAATTGGATTTAATTTGAAGAAGATATTATGTTTGCATTTGGAGTCTCCCTCAGCCATTTTGTGGCGTAAATCCAAGGAACATTCTTGCTGTTTTGGTTGTGCTTCTTGTATGTGCTTTCCATACCGGCCTCAAGCGTATCACCTTGGCTTGTTGATGGAGCATTCCTTCACTCTTGGAGGTCTCATTATCCAAAGGTGGCGATTTGTTGCCTTCCGGACGAGCAACGGTCCCCGCTTCAGTATCGCCTCAACCACAACAAGTCAACCTCTGAAAGTTTAAAGGCTTATTGACAACTCTCTTAGTAAGCTCCCTTTAAAATTTCAGCCTATTGGGTCTAGCCAATCAAAAGTTATACATTTTACAAGTTGGACGATATTTTGCCTAGAGAATTGCTTACCTGAGAAGCAGAATTTCTGTTTTGTTTGCTGCAGAACTTTTTATTCACGACGAATTTAGACTTGAATTTTTTATAGCATTTCACTTATATTTTTGGCTAGCCACTATTAAAAGTTATGAGTATTTGGACTTGATTTGTTAAAGTTATGATTTCTAGAAGTAGAGTCTTCTTTGACCATTTATGGTATAAATCCGAGGAGCATTTTCTGATTTTGGTTGTGTTTATTTTTTAGTGCTTTTCATACCAGCCTTAAGCGTATCATTTGGTATCAAAGCCAAACCTCTATGGATCGATGTAAAAATACATCCGATAGATCGCTGACTGAGGCAATCGCCTTTACAGGTTTGATAGATTGCCGACTGAGACAGTCTCCTTTAAATGGTGTGGGAATGATGTGAATCCCACATCGGTTCCAGAGGATTGTCTAGGCTAGTATATATGTGGGGTCTAAACCTTTACTCATGAGCGCACTTTTGTGGTGGAGTTAGGGTTTCTCATATCAGCAAAGCTCGAATCGAACTATGCTTAACCACTAGAGAAAACACATATGTGAAGTCTACACCTGTAATCTAACTTAACCTTAGAAACAAGATGTGTTTTATATTTTTTTTCTTCCACACCCGATGTACCTTCCTTTCTCTTAAATACTTATTTGCAACGAACTGTTTTCTTGTCCTTTGGCAATTTAACTAAGTCTCACTTGCCATTTTTCTGAAGAAACTCCATCTCCTCTTACATGGAAATCATTCATTTTCTAGAATCATCTGAACTCACTGCCTATGAACCGGAAGATGGTTCTTCACTGGAATCAATGCTTTTTGCTACAATCAAAGTATAAGCGACTAAATCCGCTTGATCATATTTCTATGGAGGTTTAATCACTTTTCTCGGCATATTCTTGGCGATACAATACTGTGGCGAAGCCAATACTGGTGATTGTGCGAAAATAATATCACCTTGAATATCTGAGCTGATTTGACACAAAGACTTTGATGTCGACCCTGATCTAATCTCAACTTCAACCTCGTTGCTAGAAACATTCTTGTTCTTATCAGACAAGACTTTAGCAGGTGAATTAGCAATCATGGAAACTTCATCAAATACAACATTTCTACTGATTATTGCTTTCTTGGATTTTGGACACCATAATTTGTATCCCTTGACACCAGACTTGTACCCAAGAAATATACACTTCCTTGATCTCGATTCTAACTTTCCATTATCCACATGGGAATATGCAGTGCATCTAAATACCCTTAAAACATAGTAATCAGCAGAAGTACCAAACCATATTTCTTCAGTAGTTTTCTTTCAAGAGCAGACAATGGAGAACAATTCACTATGTAACAAGCAGTATCAGCAGCTTTAGCCCAAAATGACTTAGGTAAACTCGAATTTCAGAGCATACACCGAACCTTCTCCATTAAAGTTCTATTCATTCGCTCTGTCATACCATTTTGTTAGGGAGTACCAGGGACAGTCAGATGCCTCAAAATTCCTTCTGACCTGCAGAAAGAGTTGAACTCATCCGAACAAAACTCCAACCTATTATCAATGCGAAGATGTTTTACCTGCTTTCCTTTCTACTTTTAATCATTGTTTTTTACTTCTTGAAGGTAGAGAATACATCACTCTTCCTCTTCAGAAAGAATACCCATATTTTTCTGGAGAAATCGTCAATCAAAGTTAATATATAGTGTGCCCCTCTACGAGAAGGCACTAGTGCTGGTCCTTAGAGATCCGAGTGGATATAATCTAGTGTTCCTTTCGTACTGTGAATGGCCGTAGTGAATTTAACTATATTTTGTTTTCAAAAAACACAATGCTCACAAAACTGCAAATTAGTGGTGCTCTAACCATTTAAAAGTCATTTTTTACTCAGCTCATTCATTCCATTTTCACTTATATGCTCCAGATGCATATGCCATAATCTGGTAAGATCTTCATTCTGACAATGAAGTACCAACTGCCAGATCCTCTACAACTGTAGAACCCTACAGAGCATATAAATTTCCAGACATTCTCTACCCTTTCATCATGACGAGAGAACCATGAATGATCCTTACAACTCCACCTTCACCAGTGTACGTGTACCATTTTAAATCAAGAGTATTCAACGAGTTCAGATTTCTTTTTAGATCGGGAACATGTCGCACATCACTAAGTGTTCTGACAACTCCATCATACATTTTGATTCTGTCCGAACCAATTGTTGACTTAAATAGTGTTTAAGTCTAAATATGTTTTTGATGATGTGTTTGTATGTTCAGGAATGTAATTTGATTATGTTTAATATATGAGAATAATGAGTTATCCATATGAAATTATTCAGTTGGAAATGCCCTTGGAAAGGGTATTTTAGTAGTATAACAAATGTGGTTAAGTGTACAGGGCTGAATAATAAAACAGGGCTGAAAATTGATAAACAAAATGTAATCCACCGGTGAAGTAGAAAAGAGGACTTCAACCGATAGGAAAATGACAAAAGCGGAGTCGTTCAAAGAGTAACGATTGCTTACACCGATCGCTAAACGAAAAAAGCGGAGTCGTTCAAAGAGTAAATCATCCGATTGCTTATACCGATCGCTAAACGACAAAAGCGGAGTCGTTCAAAGAGTAAATCATCCGATTGCTTACACCGATTGCTAAACGACAAAAAGCTACAGATACCGCTGGCGTTTCAAAGTCTTCCAAAGAGTAATTCTGCCGATAGCTAGACGACAAAATTTCTGAAGACTTATACCGATGGCGGTTCAGCTTTTTAAAGCAACCTATACTGATGGCGGTTCAACATTTCAAAGTTGCATCTACCGACAGTGGTCCAAGTTTTTAAAGTCACATCATCCGATGGCGGTTCAAGCATTTCAAAGACAACAACATCCGATATACAGTATCTTCCACTAAATTTTAAATAAACCGTGAAGCTACAGTGACGTCGTCTAGAACTTAAACTCCAGAGCATTAATGGCGACGAGCGAATAACAACCCCAGAGAGCAACGGCTAGCTACTTTGTACGGATGCTACTCCAACGGTAATAAAACTTCCATATTCAGATAAGGAGCATTAAAAGTCCAAGAGCCGATTGCAGACAGAGTATTAAAGCCAAGGGGATAGCTCAAAGAAACAACTTTTGTGAAAATCATTTCTGAGCCCTAACGAGCCGAATTTTTCATACTCTGTATTTTCATCTACTCCTCTCGAATCCTTAACTTGAGATTTAATCCTTGAGGGAGAGTAGTCTGTACTGAAAAACTACAAATTTATTATTCTGTAAAATGCAGTGGATTGTCGCCCGTGAAGAACAATCTGGTTTGTAAAGGCTGTTGATCGACGCCCGGGAAGTGTGATCTAGTTTTTCTCTGAGGAGAAGGAAAAGATCTTCAAGGGGGAAACCTTGAAGCGTGGACGTAGGCAGTTTTTGGCCGAGACACGTAAAAATACTGGTGTCAAATTTCTCTTACTCTCTCTTTTACATTTAGTGTTTAATTGTTTGCTGTTAGATTTAAAAAGAATTAAAAGTCTAATTCACCCCCTATTAGACAATCTCGATCCTACAATTGGTATCAGAGCGAGGTTAAACATTGTCTAAGTTGTTCTTAAATACTCTGTGATATATTTTCAATGGCATTCAACATAAACTCCACACACGTAGAAGATCAAGCCATTAATAGACCTCCTTTTTTTATGGTAGTGATTATGTGTACTGGAAGGCAAAAATGAGAATATTCGTTCAAGCTATGGATTATGAGATCTGGAACTTGATAGAGAATGGCCCGTTCAAGGCCATGAAAACTGAAAATGTAAATAGTATTCCTAAGGTTCTTTCTGAATTAACTGAGTCCGATAAGAGGAATCTGAGTCTCAATGCCAAAGCTATAAACACCCTATACTGTGCTCTGAATCGAGATGAGTTTAATAGAGTACAAGGGTGTGAGAGCACACAAGAGATCTGGCACTTATTAGAGATCACACACGAAGGAACAAGCCAAGTTAAAGAAAGTAAATTAAGCATGCTTGTACATGAGTACGAAATTTTTTCAATGCTAAAGGATGAATCAATTAGTTCTATGTTTACTTTTTTCACTAATATTACTAATGGTTTGAAAGTACTTGGTAGAGTATATCCAAATGAAGAACTTGTCAGGAAAATTCTAAGATGCTTACCAAGAGCTTGGCAATCAAAAGTGACCGCCATTCAAGAAGCTCGTGATCTCAAGGTTCTCAAACTGAAAGAGCTCATTGGCTTTCTAATGACTCATGAGATAACCATGAAAGCCAATGACAAGGAGGATCTCAAGGAAAAGGAGATCATCAAAAGGAAAGATATTGCTCTAAAAGCCTCTTCTAGTAAACAAGAAGAATCCGAGGAAGAAGATGAAGATGAGGACATTGCCCTCATTATCAGGAGGTTCAGCAAGTTCCTCCAGAGAAAAAGGATGCATGGAAGGAAATTCTCAAGAGGAGAAAAACCTCAAAAGGAGAAGGAGATCACCTGCTTTGAATGGGGAAGCCAGGACACATGAAGGCCGAATGTCCTTAAGCCAAGAAAGGGGCCAAGAAATTCAAGAAAAGGGCAATGAAGGCCACTTGAGACGACAGTGAAAGTGATACATCCTCAGAAGACGAGGAAGTTGCCAACCTGTGCTTCATGGCACACGAGAATGAGGTTAGTATTTCCTCCAGTGATAGTGAGAGTGAGAAGGATAATTTAATTGATGCTTTCAATGATCTAGTAAAGCAATATAACATGCTTAAATCTAAGTATAACTCCTTAAAGAAAGAAAATGCAAACCGGGTAGAAAAGCATACTAAGGAGTGTAATCTGCCAGTCAAGGAGATAGATGAGCTTAAAAGCAAAAACGAAGATTTGAATAATATTATTCTGAAATTTACTAATGGCACCAAGTTATTTAAGATTTTATTAGGCAGTCAGAGAGCAAATTTTGACAGAGCAGGTTTAGGTTATGACAAGTCTAATAAAAAGAAGGTTTTTAAGAATTTCTTTGTTAAATTTACTGTATGACATGCTTGTAATGAAGTAGGACATAAATCCTTTGTATGTCCTTTAAAAACAAACAATATGAAAGCTGGTAGTAAAGTACAATGGGTTCCTAAGGGAACCAGACCTAACTCTAAGACCCAAAAGATTTGGGTACCAAAGAAGACAACTTGATCTTCTGTTTTATAGGTTGACTGTTCTCCTGAAAAAAATCAATGGTACCTCAACAGTGGATGCTCGAGGCATATGACAGGAAACTCAACCAAGTTTGCTGTTGTCAACAAGAAGAAAGGAAGCGTTACTTTTGGTGGAAACCAAAAGGGCAAAATTGTTGGCATCGGCAATATAGGTAATCCTTCCAATCCTATCATTGAAAATATTTTGTTAGTAGAAGGGTTAAAACATAATCTGCTTAGCATAAGTCAATTGTGTGACAAAGGCTATAAAGTCACATTTAAATCAAATGCTTGTGTGATCATAGACATTTCAAATAACAATGTACTGTTTAAAGGCTATAGAAAAGAAAATGTCTATATTATTGATCTGAATGATATTGAGCATTTTGATGAGAAATGCTTTGCTGTTAATTCTTCCAATGATAGTTGGATTTGACATAGGAGATTAGGATACGTAGGGATGAATACCTTAGCTAAGATTACTAAGGATAATTTAGTTAGAGGGATCCCTAAGATAACCTTTGAGAAGGATAAGGTCTGTGAAGCTTGCCAAATGGGTAAGCAGAAGAAAAGTTCCTTTGCATCGAAGTATGCAGTCTCTATCTCCAAGCCTCTCCAACTTCTTCACATGGACCTCTTCGGTCCTGCTAATATAGCCAACTTAGGAGGTAAATTCTATGCTTTTGTCATAGTTGACGACTTCCCTACATTTACTTGGGTGTTTTTTCTGAAGTCAAAGGATGAGACCTTTGATACCTTCTCTAGTTTTAGGAAAAGAGTTCAAAATGAAAAATGAACTCACCATTGTTGCTATTCGTAGTGATCATGGTGGAGAATTTGAAAATGAGAAATTAGAACTCTTGTGTCTTAAATATGGAATTGAGCACAACTTTTCCTCCCCTAGAACCCCTCAGCAAAATGGCGTTGTTGAGAAGAAGAATAGGTCTCTTCAAGAGCTAGCCCGAACTATGCTTAATGAAAATACCCTTCCAAAATATTTCTGGACTGAAGCTGTTTCAACAGCTTGTTATGTGCTTAATCGGGTCTCTATAAGACCTATTCTAGAGAAAACTCCCTATGAGCTTTGGAATGGTAAAACCCCTTCTGTTAAGTACTTTAGAGCCTTCGGTAGTAAATACTTCATTCTTAACACTAAGGATAACTTAGGAAAATTCGATTCCAAATCTGATCTTGGAATTTTTCTTGGTTATTCTCTCTCTAGTAAGGCCTATAGGGTGTTCAATAAGAGAACTCAAGTAGTAGAGGAATCTGTTCATGTCAACTTTGATGAGACCCCTCAACTCACAATCAATGTGGATGAGGATGATTCTTTAGAAAAGCATCTAGATTCCCTCTCCTTAGATAAGCCCACAGATAACCTTCAAAAGGAAAAATCCTTATAACCTTCTTCAAGTTCTCTAGATATTGTTCCTGTCAATGATGAAATTCCTGCTCTACCTAGGGATTGGAAATATGTCAAAGATCATCCCTTAGATGAAGTCTTAGGTGATCCTTCCTTAGGAGTAAAGACTAGATCCTCTCTTAGGAATCTCTGTGCCAATGTGGCATTCATTTCTCAAGTAGAGCCTAAGAAATTTGCAGAGGCCTATGCAGGAAGAATTAAATCAATTTGAAAGGAGCAAGGTATGGAAACTTGTTCCACGGCCTAAGGATCATCCCATTATTAGAACTAAATGGGTTTACAAGAATAAATTGGATGAAAATGGAATTGTTGTAAGACATAAGGCTAGACTAATTGCTAAGGGATACTCTCAAGAAGAAGGTATTGATTTTGAGGAATCTTTTGCCCCTATAGCTAGACTAGAGTCAATCAGAATGCTCTTAGCTTTTGCCTGCTACAAGAACTTCACACTCTTTCAAATAGATGTAAAGAGTGCATTCTTAAATGGTTACATCACAGAAGAAGTTTATGTTGAGCAACCCTTAGATTTTGAAGACTTCGATAAACCCGACCATGTATACAGACTAAGGAAAGCTCTTTATGGTCTTAAGCAGGCTCCTAGAGCTTGGTATGATAGATTGAAGAATTTCCTTGAGGAAAAGAATTTCAAAAAGGGTAACACCGATTCAACTCTATTTACCATGCAAAATGATGAGAATATTCTGTTAGTGCAAATCTATGTCGACGACATTATTTTTGGATCAACTAATGTCACTATGTGTGATGAATTTTCCTCCCTCACGCAAAGTGAATTTGAAATGAGTATGATGAGGGAGTTAAAATTCTTCTTAGAATTCCAGATCAGTCAATCTCCTGATGGCATTTTCTTTTGCCAAGAAAAATACATTAAGGAGCTCCTAAAGAAATTTTGGTCTAGAATTTGTTAAATCCTCTAGAACTCCCATGAGTACCACAACCAAATTGGATAAAGATGAAAATGGAATAAGTGTGGATATTAAAAAATATCGTGGTATGATTGGTTCATTGTTATATCTGACTGCAAGTAGGCCAGATATTCTCTTTAGTGTTTGCCTCTGTGCTAGATTTCAAGCTGCTTCTAAGGAGTCTCATTTATTTGCTGTCAAAAGAATTTTCAAATATTTGAGTGAGATTTATGACTTAGGATTATGGTATCCGAAGGGCACCTCTTTTGATCTGGTTGGATACTCTGATTCTGATTATGCTGGAAGTCTAGTTGATAGGAAAAGCACTAGTGGCACTTGTCAGTTCTTAGGAGAATCTCTAGTGTCTTGGTACTCTAAGAAACAGAATTCTGTTGCATTATCAACTGCTGAGAGTGAATATATTGCTGCTGGCAGTTGTTGTGCACAAATGCTTTGGATGAAGCAAACTCTAGAAGATTATAATCTTTTATATGATAGGATTCCTATTCGGTGTGACAACACCAGTGCCATTAACATTTCCAAAAATCCGATCCAACTTTCTAGAACTAAGCATATAGAGGTCAGATATCACTTTATAAGAGATCATGTTCAAAAAGGTGATATTTCCTTAGAATTTGTTAATTCTGTTGATCAATTAGCTGACATCTTTACCAAGCCTTTGGATGAAAAGACCTTCAATAATATTAGAATAAGGCTAGGTCTCATTTGAGTTGGGAAAATCTAAGATTCTTCTTCTGTTGGTAAATTTTGAGTGATAGAGAAGTTTGGTCTCTAAAGGCATCGGAAGATGTATGTCTTCTATTAGGCATCGGAAGAATACATCTATCGATAGGCATCGGAAGATATATTCTTTAATCTGATGACACGTGTCATCCATCGAACGATATCCAATTTTCATATATATATTCTTATCGGGCGAAACCCTCAAGCATTTAAAACTTGTTTGTCTGAGACGCTTCATCTTTCGCGCCCTTTCAAAAGCCTCTGCCCTACCAGTCATCTCTTTATTTCCTAAATTTCTCCTCTCTCGAGTTTCACTCTCTTGTCGATCAAATGACTTCATCATCCCATGCTGTTCCGAAACCGGCCAAAAAGAAGACTAAAATTTCAGTTTGTCAGTCACGAGAGCTTCCTCGTGCAACCCATTGGCCATCGTTATATTTTCACAATAAGGCTGCTGAAGCCAGGTATCATGACGATTTCAAACATAAATCCTTGATTCCCAGTAGAGGTATTATCCCTGATGATTTAGTTGGATTAGATATTGTTGAACCTTTGAAAGATCTTGGATTACTGGGATTAGTTGACGTTGAATCTTTCTATTATCCTGAGGCGATCAAAATATTTTATGCAAACCTTAGCTTTCCCTCGGATATCTCTACCCTTTCAAGCTATGTGTATGGAAAACACATAGTTATTACCTCCCAAACCATCAATGCCTTTCTGGGGAGTCCACACCTAGATAGTCTTCCCAAATTTTATGAGTCAGGACATGAGCCCCCTTTTCTTAACTCTCTTGGGATTTTATTTTGGTTGCAACTAAGAGGAAGGCTTCTAAGGCAGCGTCTGTCAGGCTTGGGAAAATGAAGCTTATCCTGCCTGAGGAGTCTGTTCAAGAAGGAGGGGATGACTCTGAGATTCCTGCCTTTGATAATTCACCTTCCACCTTTCAGGTGTCTCGCTTCCAATCTCCTCCTCCAGTACCCAGACTCTCTGCTCTCTCCTCTCAAGCACTTTCTTCTGAGGCACTCTCAGCTCCATCCAATGTGCCTCCTCCATTTCCAGAAAGTACTCTTTCTCCTCCACCTTCTATTGTGTTGCCTTCTTTGCCTGCTCCAGCTCCTATTCCTCCAGTCCTCCACACTGCTCCTACACTCCAAACTGCTCCTCCAAGTCCAAATGCTCCTCCAAGTACACATGTTCCTCCAGTCCAAACAACTCTTCAAGTACAAGTCTCCTCTCCACTCCCGTCCAATGCTCCTGCCACTCCACAAACTTATCAGAGGAGATTTTCAATGACTGAGAATCAGTACATTGATTTGAAGTCCTGCATTGAGAGCCTAGGGACAGCTCTCAGTTCTCTTAAGACCCAGCTTGATGCATCTATCGATGAAAAGTTCAACCAGATAAAATTAGACCTGAGCAAGGATCTTGATGTGTCTCTCGATGCAAAGCTCAAACAAACCAAATTGGACTTGAGTAAAGATATTGATTCTGTCCGAGATCTGCTGGCTCATAAATTGGATCGACACAAGGACATTTTCACAAGGGATCTTCGGTCTCTCCAGTCTGATGTTGAAGCTCTTCGGCCAGCACCATATAGCCCTCTGTGTTTCCCAGAGGCTTGTTCTGAAGACCTCATCATTCCCATCATAAGTCCTAAGGTTGTTGAAGTTGCTCGCCTAATACCTTTGGATCTTCAGGAGGCTGAACTGCATTTTCCTACTCCTGTTGCTCCTCTTGTTCTCGAGCCTTCACCAGAACCAGCCAGTCTCATGGATGTCACTCCTGCTAGTCCACCTGTAGAGCAACCATCCTGCCTGGACTTGGTGGTCTATCCAGGACCCTCTCCATCTGCTGCTCCTCAGCCAAAGCCTTCTCCATGTATGGATCTGGTAGTCTATCAAGCCCCACTTCCTCTCGATCTTGAATCACTTCAAGCCCTCGTGGATGCTTATTTCTCTCTGCACCTTGAAGTGCCTTCTTGGATTATCCATGCATTTTGGTAGCGTTTCTTAGATTTCGTTTAAATAGGGGATATTTTTTTTTTATATACAATTTTCTGATATTCACATGTTTGATACTCTGATGTTTCTCTGAATTGTTGAATGCATTGTTTCTTATGTCTCTCTGCTCTTTTTTGATAATGTCAATGGGGGAGAACGTATTTGATTTAGATTGGATATGACAGTACTGGTATGCATGTTTGAAATTGGTTAGACTGCATATACTGTGGGTGTAGCGTCTCTAATACTGTACCCAATTTCCCGTACATATTTTTTTTTATCCTTATACTTTAAATAAACTCTAAGCGGAATCCGAATTGAAGTCTAGGTTTTAAACCATTTCAAACAAACATAAAACCAATTAAATAAAACTTAAAACATTTGATAAAATAATAAAAATTAAATTAAAAATAGGGGAGGGCAGAAATGTAATTCTGCCGCAGATCGATCACAGCGATCGATCGCTACACGTATGGGTACGATGGCTACACGAACCGGAACCCGGATGGCGGTACGTCCGCGCGGGCAAACCGGAAGGTGACAGATCGTAAAAAGGGGGTCGTCACAATCCACATCGCTTAGGGAAGTATGTGGAAATGAAACATATGTAAAGAGACCCTTCCAACATAGCAAGACGCGTTTTGGAGCACGATTGGCAACGGATCCCATAAGAACTCCGAAGTTAAAAGTGCTTCGGCTAGAGCAATTCCAGGTTGGGTGACCTTCTGGGAAGTTCTCGCCAAACAAAGCTGTGAGGGGAGGATATTGGGTTGCGGCCCAATCCCCAGAGCGGACAATATCTTGCTGGGAAAAGGGGTCGTTACAGTGGGGGAGTTAGAATTATGGGGGAGAGAACACTAATCAAATTTATAGATTGTCATCATCAAAAAGGGGAGATTGTTGACTTAAATAGTGTTTAAGTCTAAATATGTTTTTGATGATGTGTTTGTATGTTCAGGAATGTAATTTGATTATGTTTAATATATGAGAATAATGAGTTATGCATATGAAATTATTCAGTTGGAAATGCCCTTGGAAAGGGTAGTTGAGTAGTCTAACAAATGTGGTTAAGTGTACAGGGCTGAATAATAAAACAGGGCTGAAAATTGAAAAACAAAATGTACATCCACCGGTGAAGTAGAAAAGAGGACTTCAACCGATAGGAAAACGACAAAAGCGGAGTCGTTCAAATAGTAAATCATCCGATTGCTTACACCGATCGCTAAATGACAAAAACGGAGTCGTTCAAAGAGTAAATCACCTTATTGCTTACACCGATCGCTAAACGACAAAAGCGGAGTCGTTCAAAGAGTAAATCATCCGATTGCTTACACCGATTGCTAAACGACAAAAAGCTACAGATACCGCTGGCATTTCAAAGTCTTCCAAAGAGTAATTCTGTCGATAGCTAGACGACAAAATTTCTGAAGACTTATACCGATGGCGGTTCAGCTTTTTAAAGCAACCTATACCGATGGCGGTTCAACATTTCAAAGTTGCATCTACCGACAGCGGTTCAATTTTTTAAAGTCACATCATCCGATAGCGGTTCAAGCATTTCAAAGACAACAACATCCGATGTACAGTATCTTCTGCCAGATTTTAAATAAACCGCGAAGCTACAGTGACGTTGTCTCGAACTTAAACTCCAGAGCATTAATGGCGACGAGCGAATAGCAACCCCAGATAGCAACGGCTAGCTATTTTGTACGGATGCTACTCCAACGGTAATAAAACTTCCATATTCGGATAAGGAGAATTAAAAGTCCAAGAGTCGATTGCAGACAGAGTATTAAAGCCAAGGGGATAGCTCAAAGAAACAACTTTTGCGAAAATCATTTCTGAGCCCTAACGAGCCGAATTTTTCATACTCTGTATTTTCATCTATTGCTCTCGAATCCTTAACTTGAGATTTAATCCTTGAGGGAGAGTAGTCTGTACTGAAAAACTACAAATTTATTATTCTGTAAAAGGCAGTGGATTGTCGCCCGTGAAGAACAATCCGGTTTGTAAAGGCTCTTGATCGACGCCCGGGAAATGCGATCTAGTTTTTCTCTGAGGAGAAGGAAAGGATCTTCAAGGGGGAAACCTTGAAGCGTGGACGTAGGCAGTTTTTGGCCGAACCACGTAAAAACACTGGTGTCAAATTTCTCTTACTCTCTCTTTTACATTTAGTGTTTAATTGTTTGCTGTTAGATTTAAAAAGAATTAAAAGTCTAATTCACCCCCCTCTTAGACAATCTCGATCCTACACCAATCTTAGCTATCTTGCACAATGCATTATTTCCATCAATATGACACCCTTTAACGTGGGCTCATACATTGAAAACCAGTCTCGATTGAGACATGTATGAAATGTGCAAGCTGAATCGAGAATCCACTCCTCGGATGATCTTGAGTTTTCATTAGACACTACAAGAAGATCTCCCTCTTCTTCACTCTGATTTTCTTCAGCGACAATAGCTTCACTAGACTTCTCTAGTTGCTTCCCTTCTGTTCAGCCTCTTCTTTTCTTTTGTTATGCAATTTATAACACTCTGATTTTATATGCCCATTTTTCTAATAATAAAAACATACTTTGTTTTTGTTTTTAGACTTCGATCTGTCCCTTCAACTTTTTCTACCACTACTGCTTTTATCAGACCTTTCAGTTGCTCTTTCCCGAATAACTAGACCATTTCTTTGAGTTCCAGATGTAACTACAATGTGCTTTATCCTCTCTTTAGAAAGCAAAGCGTCGTAGACTTTTTTCAGGGTTAATGTGTCATGATTATGTTAGGATTAGACGCCCTAATCCAACTTGTAAAGAACGATAGAGAAAATACAAAAAAAAACACAGATTTATAGTGGTTCACTCTCGTTGTGAGAGCTACCTCCACTGGCCGCTGACATATTTCACTAAGAACAAAAATGAGTTACAATAATTTTTGTTTCTCATACTCACTCTTACTTCAGTAACCTAAATACGTTTTTATATATATAAGACGAATTAGGGCTACGAAATAACAAGGTAAATATGACCAAAATACCATCAGCACTAAAATAGGCTTCATAACTCAACAATCTCCAACTTGGAGACTAATCCATCATCTCTCCATCTGTAGCGGCTTCATTTCAATATCTCATCCAAGAAGTCCAACTGAAGTTGCGCACAAACTTCAACTTCTCACTCGTCACAACTTTCGTCAACATATCGACTAGATTCTAACTCCTTGAGATCTTCTCAAGCACTAGTACTCCATCTTCTAAGGCTAATTTAATGAAGTGATAACACACTTGTATATGCTTTGTCTTGTCGTGATAAACCGGGTTCTTTGCCAAATGGATGACACTTTGGCTGTCACAATGCAATACAGTCCTATCATAGTTTTTGTCTAACTCGTGTAAGAAAGGTTGTAACCACATCATCTCCTTCGCAGTTTCTGTCAATGCAATATACTCGGCTTCACAACTAGAAAGAGTGACTACATCTTGAAGTCTCGAAACCTAACTGATTGCGGTGCCACCTAAAGTATAGACATAGCCAGTCCTACTCTTACTACTGTCAACATCACCACCGTTATCAGCATCGACGTATCAATCTAAACCCAAGTCTGGCTTTCAAAAATATAAAGCAAAATCCAAACTTCCCTTCAAGTATCGCAAGATCCACTTTACGGCTCCCTAATGTTTCCTTCCTAGATTACTCATAAACTTGCTGACAACTCCCACTGCATGTGCAATGTCTAGTCGTGTGCAAATCATCGCGTACATGAGACTACCAACAACGGAGGCATATTGAACAGTAGCCATGTAGTCTTTCTCTTCATCGGTCAAGGGTGACTGATTCTTGGATAGTCTGAAATGACTAGCCAACGGTATATTGACTGACTTAGCATCGTGCATCTTTAACCTGCTAAGAACCTTTTTCACGTACTCTTCTTGTGAGAGTTTGAGAACCTCTTTATCCCTGAAGATGCTCATCCCAAGGATTTGTTTTGCAGCACCAAAATCCTTCATTGCAAACTCTTTAGATAACTTCCTCTTCAGCTTGTCAATCTCATGCAAGCTTGCTCCAGCAATCACAATCATCAACGTAAATGAGCAGAATAATGTAGGAATTATCAAACATTTTGATGTAGCAGTAGTGATCGGCTTCACATCTCATAAAATTGTTACTCTTCATGAAGCTATCGAACCTTCTGTATCATTGCCTTGGAGCCTATTTCAAGCCGTACAAGCTCTTATGAAGCTTACACACAAGCTCCTCTTTATCTTTCACCTCGAAACCTTGTAGTCGCTGTATGTAGATCTCTTTGTCTAAATCACCGTGAAGAAAAGCAGTTTTCACGTCCATCTGCTGAAGATGAAGGTCTTCTTTCATAACCAAATCCAAGATAGTTTTGATCATCGTCAACTTCACCACTGGTGAGAAGATCTCGGTGTAGTCAATACCTTCTTTCTGTTGGAAATATTTGACAACCAACTTAGCCTTGTACCTATTGCTCCCATCATATTTTTCTTTAAACTGATAAACCCACTTGTTTTGTAGTGCTTTCTTACCCTTTAGCAACTCAGCCAATTGCCAAGTTTCATTTAACTTCAATGAGTCCATCTTATCTTTCATGACTACCTCCCACTTAAAAGAATCATCAGACTGTGATGCTTCCTCATCAACTTCTTCTTCAATAACACCCTGATCTTCTTTGATAGTCAGTATTATCAGCTGAAAAATCTCTCAAGTTGGCCGCAGTAGACTCTTTGAATATAGAACTCCCACTATCAAAAGTCGTACCAACAACATCTTTGTAAAGGACCTGTTCGTTGAAGATGACGTTCTTGCTGCGAATGATCTTTCGATTTTGATTATCCCAGAAACGATAACAAAACTCGGTGTCACCATAACCAATAAGAAAACACTTCTTAGATTTCGGATCAAGCCTGTTTCTATCGAAATCATCAATATGAACATATGATAAGCAACCAAACACCTTCAAAAAAGAAAAGTTTACCTTTTTACCACTACAGGCTTCTTCTGGAATTTTGAAATCTAGAGGCATGGAGGGTCCTCTGTTGATCAGATAGGCTGCAATGTTGACTGGACCTGCCCAAAAGGTTTTAGGTAGCCCGACGTGCAATCTCATGCTCCTTGCACGTTCATTCAGCGTTCTGTTCATCCTTTCAGCTACTCTATGCTCTTGAGGTGTTCAAGAAATAGTCTTCTTCATCTTGGTCCCATTCACAGTACAATACTCTTTGAAATCGGCGTCGATGTACTTGCCGCTGTTGTCGGACCTCAAACACTTCACCTTCAGATTCGTTTCATTCTTAATCAAAGTCTTCCACTTCTTGAAAACACTAAATACATCAGATTTGTTCTTTATGAAGTAGACCCATACCTTTCTTGTTGAATCATCTATGAACGTCACATAATAGTATGATTCACCAAGAGAAGAAACAGGTGCGGGTCCCCACACGCCAGTGTGCACTAATTCTAGTATTTTCTTCTTCAGCTCCTTCCCAACCTTTAAGAAACTGACACATTTTTGTTTCCCAAAAATGCAGCTTTCACATAGTTGATGCTAGATAGACTTTAGCTTCGGAATCTAACCATTATTGACAAGAAGCTTCATTTCTTTCTCGCTCATGTCGCCCAACCTGCAACGCCACAAATCTGTGTTCTTCGAGCTATCAACGACAGCAACTGTGTCTTTGCTTGTAAAAGTCATGTATAAGATTCTTGTTTTGTGACCTGGTGCGATGACCATCACTCATTTAGTTACCTTCCAATCATTGTTTCTGAAACTGACATTGTGACCTTCACTATCAAGTTGTCCAACTGAAATCAGATTGCGCATCAACCCTGATACGTGTCTCACTTTACTAATCTTCCAAACAGACTCATTTGTCATCTTCAGTTTGATGTCACTAATACCCACAATATCCAGTGGCTCACCATTTGCAAGGTAGACTTTTTCATAGTTTCCAGCCACATAATTCTCCATTAATTCTTTGTGTGCGGTGGTGTGAAATGATGCTCATGAGTCCAAAACCCATGAGTCTATCGGGCTGTTGACTGAAAAAAGAAACGCGTCAGTGATGTTTTTCGTTACTACATTTGCTCCATCACCTTTTTCATTTCCATTCTTCTTCGGTGCTCTGCAATCCTTCTTCATGTGACCCTGCTTGCCACAATTCCAATACTCAAGTGTTCGTTGGGACTTGGACTAACCTCTTCTATTTTTTGACTTAGATCTGTTCCTGCCCCGGTTGGAGTTTCTCTCATTATTTCCACCTCAACATTCAGAGCTGAGCCTTTCGATGTTTCACTATTGTAATACCCGGCTTTACAGGATATTATTATTTTAATGTATTGTGGCATTTTTGGTAAATATGTCAAAATATGTCCGTTTTGTGAAAAGAAAGCGTTATTAGAATCCTAACGATTTATAGGAATTTTAAGAAATTTATGGGATTTTTCAGAGTAATAACGCTTAATTCCGAGTAATTATGTTTCTCGAAATGTAATGGACGTTGTAGTAAAAATAGTAAACGAGGTCCGATTTGTGAACGGACAGTTTTAATAAATCTCAAATAATAAGTTGAACTTATTGGTAAAATAAGGAAATTTGGAGAACCCGAATTGTTGATCAATTAACGAAACAAAGAACGAAACAAATATAAAATATGTACTAAGGGCAAAATAGTAATTTTGCAAACCAAATTTTATTAAAAACATCACAACCCTTCTTCATTCACCATTTTCACGCTAGAAGCTTCCATTTTTTTTTTTTCCTCTATGCCGTCGATGATTTCCTTCACTTCCGACCTCCGTTCTCTGCTCCGATTGTCTCGATTCTTCGCGATTTCTTATCCTCTCGCAACCCTAGGTAAGAATCTATGATTTCGGAACGTTAGTTTTTGGTTTTCACGGAGTTTGAATGTTAGGGTTTCGTTAGGGTTTATGTGAAAAACGTGAATTTTGAGTTCAAAATCGATAGGTTTGTCGTGATTAAGGATATAGTGAACGTATTTGACGTTGTTGGACGAATTTGCTTGATTTAGGACGAATGTTAAATTTTGTGAAAATTCGAGATTTAGAAAAAGCTCGTAATTAGAGATTTGAGGTGCTGAGCGTGTAATAGCTCTATGAAATAGCTCAATGAATTTGATTAAAGCTATAAGAAATTTCTTTAGTTAGAGTTTGGTTAATTTGGACGTTTAATAGCTTAAATTAGTTTTAACAGCGAATATTGTGTTTTGCCTCAGACAAACAACGCTCGTGGACGGAGCTTGAGTTGCTACGGACACGAGGTAAGTTCTCGTGACTTGCTTTGACCGATTGGTCTACACCGTACGTCGAGGTCGTCTCGAGGAATTTTGGTGACGTGCGTGTTTATTGCTTTGGATGGGTAGTTAGGTTTAATCGTTTTATAGGTTATGCTTTTACAGTCTTGGCGGTACACATGATTGCTTGTTTACGTTTATATTGAACTGTTCACGCATCATGTGTTTTAAAAGAACATAAAAAATGAATTTCCGCACGGTGTTTTAAAGAAAAATGGCGATGTGGCCTGGAGAGGGGCTATTGATCTATTGTGAAGATCGACTACGGATTTGTCACAATACCACATCTATTATGTACTCATACAGTTATACAGTTATAGGTCATGCGAGATGGGGCTCAGGCACGGCTGTACGCGTTGTAAGCGTGTACCCCCTCCTCTAGCTGGAAAGAGTAGTCCGACCGCTGGATGTGCTCTCTCCGGTTAGGGGGTTGAGATCTCGATGACACCTACAGAGTAAAGATAAAGAAAATGCTGCATGATTTCTGAACTCATATGCATAGCATGCATGTACATTTACGAGAGCTTGCTGAGATTTTATCTCATAGGTGTCTGTATGGTGTAGGTGATTACAGGAAACAGGTGAGGACGACGTTCCCCCTCCTGAAGTTTAAGTCCAGTTGATGAAAAGATGGCTCGCGGTGGTGTGCTGGCGCAGTCGAGGCTTAAACCTGACCCGTGGGGATATATGTATGTGTTTTGAGGGTATTGTGATGTTTTGGGCTGATGATAGACTGAAATGAATAATTGTATAGTTAAAACATTTTAGGATGTTTGGTTCTGATTAGTTGATAGGTTACGTTTTGAGGTTTTTAAACGTTTTGGGTAAATTGAATTTATAAAACGTTTTGTTAAGATTTCTGATGAGATTTAATGGAACTGCTTGGTATTTTATTTTGAAACAGGAGGAATTGTTTAGTTTTTAAACCGAACCACGCAGTTCGTTTTCGTGAAAATGTATTTTGTGATTAAATATGGCTCAAGCCGATTTTGAGTGAGATTACGGAGGATGTACGAGTATCGGGTGGTTTTAGGTAAAATTGTATTGAAAGTTGAAGGAGGAATGAAAAAAGTATAGGAGAAATGCGTAGGGAAAGGGAAGGAAAAGAAGCAAGCTCTCTGGAAAAATTTCAGAGAGCTGGCCGATCAATCGCCCGAATGGGGCGATTGATAGGCCCTCTAGGCGATTCCAGAGCCTCGGCCGATTGATATCCCCGAATGGGGCGATCAATCGACCGGTACTGTTCACGTGAACAGTAAGTTACTGTTCACGTGAATAGTGCCGGATAAAAAAAAAAATATATAAAATAAAAATAAAAATAAAAATAAAAGTGTTGTTTCCCCTTTGATTTTAAGTTTTTTTTTTAAAGGTTATTTTAAGTACATCGTTTTATAGTTTTTCTTAAATGATTTTAAACGATTTGGACTTCGATTTAAAGTTTTAAGTAAAAAAAAAAAATTATTATACGGTAAAATTAGGATACGGTTGAGGGACGTCACAACTTATGGTATCAGAGCCCTCGGGTTTTAAAATCGGTTCTGTAGAGTGCTCGAATGCACAGCCACTACGCGGACATTTTTCATCAAAATTAAGTATGTTTATAGCTTTATTTGATTTCATCTTTTATAGAGTACTTGTTTAACTTTTATAGGAGTTATTTATAAAAATGGTGCGTCGAGGAAATGACCGAGACGACCGAGATGATAGGATAGACACCCTCAAGGATTTTATTGCCCAGCAATCCCAGCATATAGAGCGACAGGCTCAGCAGATGGAGAGACAGTTTCAGCAGCTGGGTACTCTGATAAACCGAGAGGGCGTTAGAGCTCGAGAGACAGCTGTTTCGGGTAACCATGGGATGGAGAGATTTCAGAAGCTCCAACCCCCCATATTTAACGGACAGTCCACGGATCCCTCTTCAGCCGAGGAGTGGATTCGCACCATGGAGGACATGCTGGCCTATGCTAGCATTGAGGATGGAGAGAAGGTGGCGTTGGTGACTTACCACCTAGCGTTAGATGCTCGATTTTGGTGGGATTCCATCAAAACGACCACCGATGTGACGATTATGGGATGGGAGAGTATTCAATATGTTATTTTATGATAAGTATTTCAGCCATACCGTACGAGAGCGAAGATGGTTAAGTTTATGCCGTTACGGCAGGTCAGTTCTATTGCCGAGTACGTGAGGAAGTTTGAAGCACTGTCCCGATTCGCGCCGCGTTAGGTCAGCGTTAACGAGGACAAGGTACGCCGATTTTTACAAGGACTTGGCCAGGAATTCCGGATGCGTCTTACTATATCTGGGGTACGGAATGTATCCTATGATGAGATTGTGGCCAGAGCGCTCGAGATAGAGGCAGTTGATCAGAGTTCTGCCAAACCGAGGGAGCCACCTAAGGGCTTCTTTGGAGAGATTCACCCTCAGATCAGGGGCAAGGGCTGGCAGCCGAGAGCACAGCCACAACAACAACAACAGAGAGGCGTTATAAGGCCTTTAGAGGGAGGCAACGATCGAGGAAAGGACAAACAGATACAGGGGACTTCTCAGATACCTCTTTGCCCTAAATGCCAGAGGGAACACACTGGCCAGTGCAGATTGGGCACGAGTGTGTGCTATCGGTGTGGAGATGCGGGCCATTTCGTCAGAGATTATCCGAAGCTTGGCCGAGATCAGTCAGGCAGTGATCAGATGAGGATTATGCCGAGGATCTTCGCATTTATCGAGCCTGGTGATGTTGACGACGAGGTTCATCCTTCTGTGATAGCAGGTACTATATTGATTATGGGCACAGCTGTATTTACTTTGATGGATACAGGAGCTACGCACTCCTTTATATCGACTGCTTGCATGTCTAGACTGGAGTTAGAGTCTGAGCTATCAGAGTATGAGTATAGAGTGATGCTGCCTTTAGGAGAGCATATGCAGCCGGATCATATTCTCCAGGGCAATGTCGTCTCAATGGGGGATATTACCCTCTATGCTCGTTTGATAGTTATGAGCATAGAGCGGTATGATCTTATCTTAGGGATGGATTGGCTTTCACAGCATTTCACCACCATCGATTGTCGATCCGGGATTGTGACCTTTCGACCCCCGGGTAAAGCCGAGTTTTCTTATCAGGCGATGAACCGATTGAGTGGATCGCCTATTTCTTATTCCATGAAGGTCAACGAGCAGTTTAAAGGTGCGTGCTCTATTTATTTGGCGTAAGTATTTGATATTCAGTTGCTCAGCTGAGTGAAGCCGAGTGACATTCCTATTGTTAGAGAGTTCTCTGAGATTTTCCTTGATGATCTTCCCGGGTTACCACCACACCGGGAGATTGAATTTACTATCGATGTTTATCCAAATACCGCACCAAGGTTTAAGAATCCTTATCGGTTGGCACCAGCTGAGTTGAAAGAGCTAAAGACTCAGCTTGACGAGTTGTTGGAGAAGGGTTTTATTCGACCCAATGTTTCACCCTGGGGTGCGCCCGTTTTGTTTGTCAAGAAGAAAGACGGGACCCTCAGGATGTGTATCGATTACAGAGAGTTGAACGAATTGACGGTGAAGAATAAATATCCACTGCCTCGGATCGATGATTTATTTGATCAGCTTCAAGGTGCCAGAGTATTTTCAAGGATTGATCTACGCTCGGGTTACAATCAGTTGAAGGTCCGGAAAGAAGATATACCAAAACGGCATTCCGAACGAGGTACGGGCATTACGAGTTTCTTGTTATGTCTTTTGGACTTACTAATGCCCCTGCAGCGTTTATGGACTTGATGAACCGTGTCTTCAAGGAGTATCTGGACAAGTTCGTTGTGGTTTTCATCGACGACATTCTGATCTACTCTAAGACGAAGGAAGAACACGAGGGGCATCTGAGGATTGTTCTGAGGATTCTATGTCAGCACCAGCTATATCCAAAGTTTTCTAAGTGCGAGTTCTGGCTCGACAAAGTCGGTTTTCTTGGCCATGTCATATCGTAGGATGGAGTTTCTATTGATCCAAGCAAAATTCAGGTGGTCAGAGATTGGCCACAGCCGAAGAACGTACGAGAGGTGCGTGGATTTCTCGAATTAGCTGGTTATTATCGAAAGTTCATAGAGGGATTTTCGAGAATCGCAGTTCCTCTTTCACGGTTGACTCGGAAGAACGAGAGATTTATATGGTCGTCTGCTTGTGACAACAGTTTTATAGAGTTAAAGCAGAGATTGACCACCGCTCCAGTATTGGCGCTACCTGTTGAAGGTGACAAGTTTAGTATTTATTGTGATGCGTCTGGAGTTGGACTCGGTTATGTATTGATGCAGGAGGGGAGTGTTATTGCTTATACTTCTCGGCAGCTGAAGCCGTACGAGCAGAATTATCCTACGCACGACCTTGAGTTGGCAGTTATGGTCTTCGCACTGAAGATATGGAGACATTATTTATATGGGCAGCAGTGCGAGATATTTTCCGACCACAAGAGCCTGAAATATTTATTTAAGCAAAAGGAGCTGAATATGCGACAGAGAAGGTGGCTTGAGTTCGTCAAAGATTATGATTTTGATATCAAGCACCATCCAGGAAAGGCGAACAAGGTCGCTGATGCTTTGAGTAGAGTGCCTTCTACGAGTCAGCCTTTACTAGCAGCGATGTCAGTTACGTTGCGGTCTGAGATTGAGAGGTTCGATGTGGACATAGTGGCAGAATTGTCCAGTGTGCTCACCAACATTTCTCTCAGGCCGACTATTCTGGATAGGATATGCGAAGCTCAGCAGAATGATACGGAGTGTGAGGAGCTTCGATCGAGTATGACGTTGGGTGACTCGTCGAATTTCCACTTGTCAGATGATGGTATTCTGAAGTTTAGGCATAAGTGGTACGTGCCTAACGACGAGGAGCTGAAGAAAGAGATATTGGCTGAGGTACATTCTTCGGCATATTCTGTGCACCCGGGAAGTACCAAGATGTACCGGGATTTAAAGCAACACTTATGGTGGCCAAATATGAAGAGAGAGGTCGCCAAGCACGTCGAGACCTGTCTAGTCTGTCAACAGGTAAAGGCAGAGCACCAGAGACCGGCCGGAACATTATTGCCACTGGCGATTCCGGAGTGGAAATGGGAGCAGATCTCCATGGATTTCATTGTGGGGCTCCCGAGAACAACGAAGGGCCATGACGGCATATGGGTTATTGTGGACCGATTGACAAAGTCGGCTCACTTCTTATCTGTGAAGATGACATCTTCTATGGACCAGCTTGCCGAGCTTTACGTGCAGGAGATTGTTAGACTTCATGGAGTGCCAGTTTCGATAGTCTCAGATCGTGATCCGAGATTTACTTCAAAGTTCTGGAAGAGTTTGCACAAAGCTATGGAGACTCAGCTTAATTTCAGCACGGCATTTCATCCTCAGACTGATGGACAGACAGAGAGGACTAATCAGATTCTCGAGGATATGCTCAGAGCCTATGTGCTGGAGTTTTAGGGATCGTGGAGCCGATATTTGCCTCTGATTGAGTTCTCGTACAACAACAGCTTCCAGGCTACGATTGACATGGCTCCGTACGAGGCGCTGTATGGACAGAAGTGTCGGTCTCCGTTATATTGGGACGAGGTTGGTGAGGCCAGCATCGTTGGTCCAGAGATCCTACAGCTAATGGCAGAGAAGATTACCATTATCCGACAGCATATTGAGATAGCTCAGAGCCGACAGAAGAGCTATGCTGACACGAGACGGCGAGAGCTAGAGTTCGAAGGAGGCGACGAGGTTTACCTTAAAGTTTCTCCGTTCAAAGGCGTTATGAGATTTGGAAGGAGGGGCAAGTTAAATCCTCGTTATGTGGGGCCTTTCCTATTCTGAAGAGGATCGGGAAGATGGCGTATAGATTGGAGCTTCCAGCTTCTATAGAGGGTATCCACGACGTGTTTCATGTGTCTATGCTTCGGAAGTGCCTACGCGATCCATCGCATATCGTCGAGACTAGAGAGATCGAGGTACAGCCTACCTTGACTTATGAGGAGAGACCAGTACGTATTTTGGAGTCTTCCATCAAGGTGTTGCGCAACAAAGAGATTCCGCTAGTTAAAGTTCTATGGCGGAACCACGAGGTGGAAGAAGCTACTTGGGAGAGACAGCAGGATATGATGTCTAGATATCCTGAGCTATTTGTGTAATTAAATTTTGTGGACAAAATTCTAAATAAGGTGGGTGGAATGTAATACCCGGCTTTACGGGATATTATTATTTTAATGTATTGTGGCATTTTTGGTAAATATGTCAAAATATGTCTGTTTTGCGAAAAGAAAGCGTTATTAGAATCCTAACGATTTATAGGAATTTTAAGAAATTTATGGGATTTTTCGGAGTAATAACGCTTAATTCCGAGTAATTATGTTTCTCGAAATGTAATGGACGTTGTAGTAAAAATAGTAAACGAGGTCCGATTTGCAAACGGACAGTTTTAATAAATCCCAAATAATAAGTTGGACTTATTGGTAAAATAAGAAAATTTGGAGAACCCGAATTGTTGATCAATTAACGAAACAAAGGACAAAACAAATATAAAATATGTACTAAGGGCAAAATAGTAATTTTGCAAACCAAATTTTATTAAAAACATCACAACCCTTCTTCCTTCACCATTTTCACGCCAGAAGCTTCCCTTTTTTTCGATTTTCCTCTCTGCCGTCGACGATTTCCTCCACTTCCGACCTCCGTTCTCTACTTCGATCGTCTCGATTCTTCGCGATTTCTTCTTCTCTCGCAACCCTAGGTAAGAATCTATGATTTCGGAACGTTAGTTTTTGATTTTCACGGAGTTTGAATGTTAGGGTTTCGTTAGGGTTTATGTGAAAAACGTGAATTTTGAGTTCAAAATCGATAGGTTTGTCGTGATTAAGGATATAGTGAACGTATTTGACGTTGTTGGACGAATTTGCTTGATTTAGGACGAATGTTAAATTTTGTGAAAATTCGAGATTTAGGAAAAGCTCGTAATTAGGGATTTGAGGTGCCGAGCGTGTAATTGCTCTATGAAATAGCTCAATGAATTTGATTAAAGCTATAGGAAATTTCTTTAGTTAAGGTTTTGTTAATTTGGACGTTTAGTAGCTTAAATTAGTTTTAATGGCGAATATTGTGTTTTGCCTCAGACAAACAACGCTCGTGGACGGAGCTTGAGCTGCTACGGACACGAGGTAAGTTCTCGTGACTTGCTTTGACCGATTGGTCTACACCGTACGTCGAGGTCGTCTCGAGGAATTTTGGTGACGTGCGTGTTTAATTGCTTTGGATGGGTAGTTAGGTTTAATCGTTTTATAGGTTGTGCTTTTACAGTCTTGGCAGTACACATGATTGCTTGTTTACTTTTATATTGAACTGTTCACGCATCATGTGTTTTAAAAGAACATAGAAAATGAATTTCCGCACGATGTTTTAAAGAAAAATGGCGATGTGGCCTGGAGATGGGCTATTGATCTATTGTGAAGATCGACTACGAGTTTGTCACAATACCACATCTATTATGTACTCATACAGTTATACAGTTATAGGTCATGCGAGATGGGGCTCAGGCACGGCTGTACGCGTTGTAAGCGTGTACCCCCCTCCTCTAGCTGGAAAGAGTAGTCCGACCGCTGGATGTGCTCTCTCCGGTTAGGGGGTTGAGATCTCGGTGACACCTACAGAGTAAAGATAAAGAAAATACTGCATGATTTCTGAACTCATATGCATAGCATGCATGTACATTTACGAGAGCTTACTGAGATTTTATCTCATAGGTGTCTGTATGGTGTAGGTGATTACGAGGAAATAGGTGAGGACGACGTTCCCCCTCCTGAAGTTTAAGTCCAGTTGATGAAAAGATGGCTCGCGGTGGTGTGCTGGCGCAGTCGAGGCTTAAACCTGACCCGTGGGGATATATGTATGTGTTTTGAGGGTATTGTGATGTTTTGGGCTGATGATAGACTGAAATGAATAATTGTATAGTTAAAACATTTTAGGATGTTTGGTTCTGATTAGTTGATAGGTTATGTTTTGAGGTTTTTAAACGTTTTGGGTAAATTGAATTTATAAAACTTTTTGTTAAGATTTCTGATGAGATTTAATGGAACTGCTTGGTATTTTATTTTGAAACAGGAGGAATTGTTTAGTTTTTAAACCGAACCACGCAGTTCGTTTTCGTGAAAATTTATTTTGTGATTAAATATGGCTCGAGCCGATTTCGAGTGAGATTACGGAGGATGTACGAGTATCGAGTGGTTTTAGGTAAAATTGTATTGAAAGTTGAAGGAGGAATGGAGAAAGTATAGGAGAAATGTGTAGGGAAAGGGAAGGAAAAGAAGCAAGCTCTCTGGAAAAATTCCAGAGAGCTGGTCGATCAATCGCCCGAATGGGGCGATTGATAGACCCTCTAGGCGAGGCTCTGGAAGAAATTCCAGAGCCTGGGCCGATTGATAACCCCGAATGGGGCGATCAATCGGCCGGTACTATTCACGTGAATAGTGCCAGATAAAAAAAAATAATAAATAAATATAAAATAAAAATAAAAGTGTTGTTTCCCCTTTGGTTTTAAGTTTTTTTTTAAAAGGTTATTTTAAGTACATCGTTTTATAGTTTTTCTTAAATGATTTTAAACGATTTGGACTTCGATTTAAAGTTTTAAGTAAAAAAAAAAAATTATTATACGATAAAATTAGGATACGGTTAAGGGACGTCACAACTATAATCAATCTTACGAACCTAGTCAGCAAGAATACGATCTCTCACATCAGTGAATACCAATTTCGCGCTTCTGACTGAATTACTAACTACTGCTCTCATAGGCTCCCAGCTGTTCAGTAGAGAAGCCAACAAAATTAAGACACGAACCTCATCCCAAAATCAATTTCTACAGATAACAATTGATTCACAATCGTATTGAATTCATTCAGATGCACTGCGATAGAAGTAGAATCAACCATCTTTAGATTAAAAAGTTTCTTCATTAGAAATACCTTATTATTCACGGAAGATTTCTCGTACATATAAGACAAAGCCTTCATTAGACTCGCGGTGGTCTTCTACTTCGTCATGTTGTGCGCAACGTTTTTGGCTAGCGTCAGTCGAATGACTCTCAAAACCTGTTTGTCAAGGAGATTTCATTCACTGTCTTCCATCTTCTCTAGCTTCGCACTCAAGGGAAGATGAAGTTTTTTTTCCGTATAAGTAATCCTCGATTTGCATTCTCCAGAATGCGAAATCAGTCCCATTGAATTTTTCAATAACGTGTCCTATACTATTATTTTTTGCCACCATTATCAAAAAATTTCCTTTTAAAATCATAATAAATCTCCTAAAATATTCCAAACAGTTTTCGATCGATAACTCAGCCCCTGAATTTTAATACCATAATTTCTGAACAATAACAGTAACAGAAATTTCCAAACAAATATTCACACTAAAAATTTCAGAAGGAAACAGCTTCTCTCTGCTCTGCGTCTTCGGCCGTCGAGGGTTCTCTGCACTCGTTTCTCTCCTTCCAACGAGGCCCCGCCTGTTTCTTCTTCGCGACCGATAGCCCTTTGCTCTAGGGCTTCTGTTTTGCTTCACTATTCTTTGCGGCTGACAGCGAAGAGTTTCTCTTCTCTATCTCTGTCGCGAAAGGTGGCAAGGTTTTTTCTTCTTCCGCGCAGGGAAGGAGGCAGGATGGGTTTTTTTTGTCTTCATCGGACGGCTGACAGCTATCGGCGAGGCGTGGTCTGCGCGGTCGGCGGAGGTGCTTCACAGACGGCAGTTGGCTTCCTGGGGCTACACTATTCTTCTTCTTCACTATTGAAGAAGAACAGAACAAAAAAATGCTTTTTTATTTTTGTTTTTATTTCCTTTTTCCTTTTTCCCAATAATTGCAATTTCACCTAAAAAATTACAAACTCGAAAATTCGTTCAATATCTTCGAAAAATCAAAACTTGATTTTCGAAAACCTTTAACCTGAAGCTTTGATACTAGTTGTTAGGATTAGATGCACTAATTCAACCTGTAAAGAACGATCGAGAAAATACGAAAAAGAAAAACACAGATTTATAGTGATTAACTTTCGTTGTGAGAGCTACGTCCACTGACAGCTAACATATTTCACTAAGAACAAAAAAAGATTACAATAGTTTTTGTTTCTCACACTCACTCTTACTTCAGTAACCTAAATACGTCTTTATATATATGAGACGAATTAGAGCTACGAAATAACAAGATAAATATGACCAAAAGACTCCCAGCACTAGAGTAGGCCCATAACTCAACAGACTATATAGTATAGTTACACGAAAAATATTAGAAAATTATCGATTTGAACCCTGTACTATACACATTTTTTCAATTCGGTCCCTGTACTAAAAAAACCGGCAAACCGAACTCTGTACTTTGATTCTGTTATCAGTTTTGACCTTCTATCAATAATTTCATAAAACCCTCATTGAAAAAACTACCAAACAATCTTAGATTCAGTTGAAATGTTTACCACATATTCATTACTTAATGAGAAAATAATCTGAGAATTTTCGTGATTTTTCAACACATCTACGATTTATTATAATTTTATTTTTGTATTGTTTAAAAATATTATAATAAATCATACCAGTTTTAAAAAATTACGAAAATGTTTTTATTATCTACCCATAATATGATGAACATCTAGAAAAAGTTTCAAATAAATTCAATATCGTTTATTATTTGTTTAAATTAATCTCAATTTCTTCTTTATTTTATAAATTAATTTTTTAAAAAATACCAAACAATATTTGCTTTATTTGAAAACTTTTTCACATGTTCAACCTATCATGGGTAGATAATAGAAAAAGTTTCATGATTTTCTAAAATTTGTATGATTTATTATAATATTTTTATAAAATACTAAAATAAAATTTAAATAAATCGTACATGTGTTAAAAAATCACAAAAATTTTCAGATTATCTTCTTATTAAGTAGTGAATATGTGGTAAAAATTTCATTTGAATCTAAGATTGTTTGTTAGTTTTTTCAATGAGGGTTTAATGAAATTACTGATAGAAGGTCAAAACTGATAACAGAATCAAAGTACAGGGTTTGGTTTGCCGGTTTTTTTAGTACAGGGGCCGAATTGAAAAAACGTGTATAGTACAGGGTTCAAATTGATAATTACCCAAAAATATTATACGAAGCTGGTAGCGAGCACAACAGGATCAATCCCAGATCTTCTTCATCATATTTGCATGCTATAATTTCTAAATCCAAAACTATCTCCTTGAACGTTGTCAAGAATTCTTCAATAGAAGAATCTTTTGCGAGATGATGAGAATATAACCGCCGCTTTAGATGCAACTTACTTGTTAGAGTTTTGTGCATGTATAATTCCTCTAGCTTTACCCATATATCTACAGCATATTCCTCTTTCAAAACGTCCTGCAAAATATTATTCGATAAATACAAACGAATTAAAGACAAAGATTTTCTGTCTCTCAAAATTTTATCCTGCTCGTTCCAAGATGTGGGCATCTTATCGAGACCACACAATGCGCTGTCCAATTCCATCTAGGCAAGTAGATCTCCCATTTTGTTTTCGATCCGTCTATCATGAATTCTAAATTATTAGCAATTTATGTCTAATTTAAATTGGGTGGTGTATTATAGTGACAAGGTATATCTGAATTTCAAATTCTGATTACACAGTCAGTTGGTAATATTTAGAATTCTGTATCAGTTTCACTGACTGTGATCTTATAGTCTTAGTTTACTTTTACAATTATAGATCAACAAAGCACTAGCTGGGGGAGCAGGTTGAAAGGATTTGGTTGGTGGAATTGACAGGATTGTTTCTCATAGAAAGCTCTGCTTCAATCAAGCGTAGAAATTTAATGGCTTCTACTTACTGAAGATGAAAGTAGTTAAAGGGGGAGACCTGAACTTTTTTAACATTTTTTGCATAACTGAATTTACACCCATTTAACTATATTGCTAGAAATTTAAAGTTTAAATTTAAATCAAGACCAAACTTTGCAAACAAAAGAGGGATGTAGCTTAAATTATAGATTTCTAGATCTACCTTGACTGTTTTCACTCTTCCTCTCTAAATTGCCTTGATCTTGTCTCTCTAGTGCTCTTTTGTAGTTGCAAATTGAAAGACAAAAAATGGTTAAGCTAATAAAGCCCAATAAATAGTTTTATTATAGGATAATTTGAACCCTGTACTATGTACTGTATTTCAATTAACCCTCTGTACTAAAAAAATAAGCAAATTGAACCCTATACTTTGATTATATTATCAGCTTTGACCTTCTATCAGCAATTTCGTTAAACTTTCATTTAAAAAATTACTAAATAATATTAGATTCACTTGAAATTTTTACCCTATATTTAATACTTAATGAGAAGATAATCTGAAAATTGTCGTTATTTTTTAACACATATATAATTTATTGTAATTTTATTTTAGTATTTTATAAAAATATTATAATAAGTTTTAGAAAATTACGAAACTTTTTCTATTATCTACCCATGATGTGGTAAACATGTGAAAAAAGTATCAAATAAATTCAATATTTTTTGGTATTTGTTTAAATTAATCTTAGTTTCTTCTTTACTTTATAAATTAATTTTTTTTAAAATACTAAACAATATTTGATTTATTTGAAAAGTTTTCTATATGTTCAACCTATCATGGGTAGATAATAAATTTTTTTTCGTATTTTTATAAAATTTATATGATTTATTATAATATTTTTATAAAATATTAAAATAAAATTACAATAAATCGTACATGTGTTAAAAAATCACAAAAAATTTCAAATTATTTTCTCATTAAGCAGTAAACATGTGGTAAAAATTTCAAGTGAATCTAATATCATTTGGTAATTTTTTAACTGAGGGTTTAATGAAATTGTTGATAGAAGATCAAAACTGATAACAGAATCAAAGTACAGGGTTCGGTTTATCGATTTTTTTAGTACAGAGGGCGAACTGAAATACAGTGCATAATACATGGTTCAAATCGATAATTACTCTTTATTATAATATCATATAATTCATACTACGATTGGTAAACCAATATATGTACCATTTTATTAATTTATTTTTATATATTAATAAACGTGACAAAATAGTAAAATAATATGTTAAAATTATAATTCTAAATTTTGTAAAGTGATCTACTTACTTTCATTAATTAAATGAGTCAATCTTTTGAAGCTGATTGGCTAATTTTTTGTGCAGTTAGTTACTCTAACAGTATAATTAACAATAATTATTAAAAAAAGTTGCGTGTTGTTATAAATCCTCTCACCTCTTTATGGACAAGATCTGCATTAATATCAGCCGTAGATTCCCTACCCATAATATTCCTACCAAAACCATATCTAACGGTCAAAAATTCAGTTCGACGCTGAATTTTGTTCCTCTCTTTTTTCTTTTCTTCCTTCGTTATTTTCGCATCCAAAACCAATCGTTATCGTCTCTGCCTGAAACTTCCCTGATCCTGTATTCTTTCTCTGCCCAACCAACTCAGGTTTCTCGTCTTCTTTAGTTCTTGGACGATCATTTTCTTGATTTGTACTGAAGAAGTTGCTTTTCGTCGCTCTATTGGGTAGTTTTCATTGAGATAAGCGAAGGAGATAACTGAATGCTGTTGATTTTGTTTATATTTCTTTTCGGTAAATTGGGGTTTTGAAATTTTGATACTTTGAGAGGATTGATATGGGATTGGGGAACGGTGATGACACGGTGGTTGATGATGGCGACGGTGGCAGCGGTGGTGATGGCTGTAGAAGCACGTCTTCTGGTTCTGTCTCTTGCTCGATTTGCCTGGATTTTGTCTTTGAAAATGGCGATAGATCGTTGGCCAAGCTCCTATGCGGGCACCAATTTCATTTAGGTAAATTGTTGGGCGATGCGTTGGAATTTGAGTATGGATTGCTGGTGAAGTTATGTTTTCGTCTGTATTTCATTTTGTTGCGATCTGGGTTTTATTGATGATGATCAGATTTATTTTTTCTCGTTACTTGTTTGTTTGGTCTCAAGAAAAAACTGGATACATGTTGAAATGTAAGGTGGTTATGAGTCAGTCAAGTGTAGTAGATTGATATGCTAGTTGTTTTCCTCCTATGAAGTGCCGAAGTAAGATGTTTACAGTTTCTTTAGGGTCCCTGATATTTTCAATAATATTCTTGATTCTTGAATAACAAAAGTTTTGAAGCTATGAATATTAAAACCAATAATTCCCAATTACATTTATGTCCTTTATCAGCTAAAATCAACAATGCATAGGGACGGTGCCATTGAATTGATTATAATTCTGGACTATAATAAATAGGAGGGTTGAATGCATGAACTCAAGCACTTCATTTGGGACTCTTCTCTCTTGAATTTATTTTTCTTAACTTGGAATTGCATGTTGATTGTCGTGACTTGGTCGTCCCAGATTGCATTGGTTCAGCATTTAACATCAAAGGGGCAATGCAATGTCCTAATTGTCGAAAGATTGAGAAGGGCCAATGGCTTTATGCTAATGGTTTTCGATCCGTTCCAGAGGTTAGCATCGAGGAGCGGATGCATGATGAAGATCTTTATGGTCTAAGCTACTCTGAAATGGTATGGAATCAATGTTTGATTTTTTTTTTTTCTCTAGGTCAATTTCTGGAATTTGAATATATCATGGTAGAATCTTGATATTAGTGAAATTGTATCTATGATAATAATGTTCTACTTTCATTCTCTTAAAACTCTGAATACTGCTAAAAGAGTTAATACTTTCAATGTTGATATCCTCATTTTATAGAGCTAAAGTTCATGGTACTGGCATAAAAATATATTACTGCAGAATATAGAAAGCAAATTTGATGTAGTAGAGTATATTTCTACATTAGCATATGGTATGGGTATATATGTATATCTCTATATATATAATATCTTTTGTTTTGCATTTAAGGAAACCATCTCAATTGGTATAATATTGATAATCTATTTGAAGTATTTGATCTATTTTTGCTTCTCTAGCATGTAATATGAATCTTACCAAGAATCGTGAGATTCAAAAAAAAAAAAAAAGATTGTTCTAAATTCAGATTCGAAAACAAATAAAATTTGCAGACCTTGACTTCTTAGCTATGAAGAGATAATAATTAAAGATATAATATTGGTGGGAGATAAAATATCTTGACCCGTTATCAATAAAGAGATAAGAATCAAATGTATAAGAAAGATTGTAAACGCCACTCTAAAAAAAAAAAAAAAGAAAATTGCAAGTGATAAGTCTAGATAAAATGTAACAAGAAACTCTTGATGAATTGACAAATTTCTTTAAAAAACCAAAGAGAAAACTCTCACAATAATATTATTAATCAAACTACTTCAAATAAATAAATATGTCTGTTATTTATAGGCTACAAAAGACACTTAAAACTTGCTAAAAAAGTTCTAAACAATAAGGAAAACAAATCTAGTGACAAATTAATGCCTTCACGTTTTTCAATGATTAGAAAATTAACTCGTTAGATTTTTATGCCTTACGTAAGAAAAGAATTAATATAGATGACTAATAATGTCATGCATAAAGAAAATGAAATAATCTAATAAAAAACTAGAAAGAAAGTTGTTATAAATGGAAAGTTACCATAAATCAATCTGTAAATTTACCATAACTTAATTATGGAAACTTGTTATAAATCAATTTGGAAAGTTACCTTAAATTAATTTTTGAAAACTTACCATAAATCAATTTCCGTGCACACATGCTCTAAACTTGTAATTAGCTTCTACGTTTGCCTTGATGACATTGACTAAGTCTTTGTCACTGCCCTTGTCATTAGTCTAGTTGCAATTTGTAATAAATACTCCTGAATAGCTCCTTTATTTGCATAACATTGCCTTCAAAACACATTTTGACAAAAATAGAAGTAAAAAAGAATCTTTTAGAACAATCATGTCATATCAATCGTTAGTAGTATGGTAGAGTTTGATTTCTAGAGAAATTTATTTGGTGTTGTTGTTTGTTATCAAACCGATTAGATTGGTTTGGCTGAGAAATGCCCTCAAACTTATCAATATCCTCATTTAACACAATCTAGTTATGTTGATGTTGAGATAATTTTATTGCCATGCACTGCTATTTCACATCCTCAAAATTAACCAAAGATTCAGCGTTTCTTGTCCTTCCCTTGATTGGTTTTTCTTTTTTAATTTAGATGTATTTTGAACAAAAAAAATTTAATATCATGCATGGTTATAATCTGTGATGAGAATAACTATATGTGCATGTTTACGAATAGTAGTAGAGATGATTAATGTTGCACGATCTGATATTTTACTTTGGTTTGGTGTAGTCATTTGGAGTTCACTGGTGCCCATTTGGTGGCTTAGCACGACTTCCCTCATCTTTTGAGTAAGCTTCACTCAATTAAATAAGAAAAATTGGCATATGAGTTAGTATTGTTGATATTATATCAAAATTTTCATTTTATCTGTTTGTTAGATACTCTCTACCCAATCAATAATTTTTACCTCCTAATTGTATTGTATTGATAAGAACTTAGATTTTAGCTTATAAAATTGAAAATTTTCTCTTCCGTCAGAGTCATATCCGGACGAAGACAGATTTTTCAGGTAAAAGAATCAGAGACATGAAACAAGTGTAGGACATGGAAATTTAAGTGAATAAGTCTTGTCTCCCGTTAATAATTCACGATTGTCATAGATAGGTCATGATGAATTTTATATTGCTTGTATATCATTTTCTTTATATCTTGCAAATTTTTATACTTTTTTTTCTGGCAAAGAAGAAAAAATATCTCAGTTTCATATCACTCGGATGTGCATAACTAAATCAAGGTCAAGCTTCTGTCTGATAGAGGTGGCTATAGTTTATTCTTTCCCCGCTACAATTATAGCTAAACTTTAAAGTGCTATAATTATGGCTAAACTTTAAAGTCGTATTATGAATATTCTTTTTGGTCCTCAATAAACAAAAACGTGAAACCACATATTGCAAATTATTGTAACAATGTGATAGGCCTCCAATAAGGCGTACATACGCAAGAAGGTCCAAAGACCTGAGGGGGCCAGCTTGTAGGGAGTGGCGAAGGAGAGGTTGCTAAGGGAATCATTTCGGTTGGATGTTAGATTGTGAAGTATTGGCAAGATATATAAAGGAATATTAAAATAATAAGGAATTTTTTTGGGAAAAAGGTGCAGAGTATGTAGGGAAAGGGTATTTTTCTATAGAAAAGGCATTTGAGCCTATAAGTGTCCTTTCCTTTTAAAGAACAAAGGAGATCAGAGAATTATTTGGACTCCGTTTTTGCTTATATTCTGGTGCTGTTTTCTGGTTTTTTTTTTTTTAATTATGCAGACACTACCATTTTCGTATTAGAACCTCTATGTTTTTTTGAGAATTATGTCTTCAAAGGGAGGAGATGGCAAGGACCCAGGATTAGATTTCATAGAAGAAAGGTTAGACACTCTTTCCTCGGATGTTCAATAATTAGTGACTTGGGGATGTAATATGGATGGTCTGCTGTAGAAGCTATCAGTGCTGGAAACTGTGTAGCTCCGTCTCCGCATGATGGAGGATTTGGCGTGCAAAAGTAAGGAATCCTCGAATAATAAGGAGCCTGAATCAAGATGGCGACCCCATCCTCGGATGGCAAGGACCCAGGATTAGATTTCATAGAAGAAAGGTTAGACACTCTTTCCTCGGATGTTCAATAATTAGTGACTTGGGGATGTAATATGGATGGTCTGCTGTAGAAGCTATCAGTGCTGGAAACTGTGTAGCTCTGTCTCCGCATGATGGAGGATTTGGCGTGCAAAAGTAAGGAATCCTCAAATAATAAGGAGCCTGAATCAAGATGGCGACCCCATCCTCCACCACCGATGTTGGTGTCGGAAGCTGGTGGTACTCTGTTTTTAGACCTAGATGTCCGTGAAGTTCAGACGAGAAGATAGGAGATGCTAGTTTTCATCTGCAAAAATCCAAGGGGCTGGCTATATCGAGTGGAAATATATTTTTCTTTTAATCGTCTTTTGGAAATGAAAAAAAAAGTTAGAAGTAGCAACTATAAGTTTGGACGGTGATGCACTTGCTTGGTTCTGTTGGGAGGAAAGTCGACTAGGCATTCAAAACTAGATTGACCTTTGATCTTTACTAACAGATCTTTTCTGTTCTTCGCAGGAGGGTATTGGGTGGGAAATATTCTTAGCTTTTTGCTAGGATGGCGACAACTGAGAATATTGTCGGATCTTTGAGTTACAGGCGACACAATTGAAGAACATCCCCAAGCCATTCTGGAGAGTAAATTCATTAACGGCATGTGACCAGAAATTTGGGCCGAGATTAGGATGGTGAAACCAATCGGGTTGGGGCGTTTAATGGATATGGCCCAAAGAATTGAAGACCGCAATCAATTGTTGAAACAAATCCGAGCCAGTCTGGGTCTTACTGGTTCAAGCCTAAGGTGCCAAATCAGATTAGTCGTTCAAGTTTTCATCCAACCCAATCATATTATTCCCACCAGCACAACCTGATTGCATCACAACGAACTCCAGCCCAACCCCTTTCAATTCAGCGCCTTTCAATTCAGCATCACCCTCTCTCTCTTCGTAACCCCTCCCTTCCACCGTTTAATTGATGCAAAGATTTAGGCAAAACTGGAAAAAGAGTTTTGCTTTCGATGTGATGAATGAGATATTCTGTGGGACATCGTTGATCCAAGGAGTTGCAGATCTTTTAATTATGGATGAGCCAATTTCCAAATCTGAGGAAATGAATTTTCCACCTCCTGAAGATGAGATTGTTCTAAAAGTAACACCAGGCACGGTGGAACTCTCTATTTACTCTTTTGTCAGCCTCACTAATCATTAAACCATGAATGTTTCTGGCTTACTAGCGGATCACTAGGTCATTATTATAATCTACGGCAGTGCTTCCCACAATTTCATTTTCTCCTCTTCAGTTGAGCGTCTTCAATTGCATATTATAGAAACCAAAGATTTTGGTGTCATGATGGTGACAAGTTTATCTGCACAAGGCTCGGGCCTTTGTTGAGAAGTTGTTCTTTTTGGCCCAGGAATGAATATTAGCACTGATTTTTTTATACTAGAATTGAGATGTGCTGATCTTATTTTGGGTATGCAGTGGCTAGCTTCGCTGGGGTATGCATGTTAATTGACAAACTCTAAATATGAAATTTAAACTGGGAGGTTGAGCTGGTCACTCTTGAAGGTTAACCCAACCTTTCCAAGACTAAGTTTTCTTAAAAACTTTGCTGAAAGAGGGATGCATCAGTGGTTATGGCAGGACTCTTATTGGAGATTAATGAGTTGGCAGTTTCTAATTTACGTCCTCCATTAGAAATCCCTTCGGAAATTCAGTATATCCTAGAGCGATTTCAACATTATTTGATCCTCCTATTGGTCTCCCGCAAGCCCAAACCCATGATCGTGCCATTAACTTATACCTTGACACTACCATAGTGAGTGTACGCCCGTGTCACTATCCACAATTTCAGGACTCCAAATTCGAGTGTTTGGTTCACAACATGTTGACGATTGAGATTATTTGGCCGAGCATGAGTCCTTTCTCCAATCCAATTTTGTTGGTTAAGAAAAGAGATGGATCATAGAGGTTTTGCGTGAATTATCAGTTTGAAACTGAGTAATGGTTCTCCAAAAATTTCCTATTCCGGTAGATACACTACACACATTCACGTTGGTTGGAAATTTTCTAAATTAGATTTATGTCCAGGTTATCGTTATCACCAGATTCGTGTTCGTTCAAAAACATCAATTTGAACCCACGAAGGCCACTATTAGTTTGTAGTGAAGCCATTTGGTTTTGTGAATGTCATTTCGCGATTTTTGAACTATTGACTACACATCACCTCAAACTTAATGCCAATAACTGCGAATTTGGGCAGTCAAATATATCATACTTGGAACATGTGATCTCCGGAAAGGGGCAATTGGCAGATGAGTCAAAGTCTCTATGGGAGCTACAAGGTTTTTTGGTCTTTTTGGTTATTATTGGCGTTTTATTTGAGGTTTTGGTGCGAAGCCACAGATGAATCTATTTAAGAAAGATAATTTCTGCTGGGGGAGGCAGCAGATTTTCCCTTCAATACCCTAAAATTTTTATGTTCATAGCTCGAGTTCAGCCCTCTTAGATATTTCAAAACAATTAATTTTCGCGCTAGATGCATCGGGTATTGCGGTGGGCGCTGCTCGTATGCAGGAAGGGCAGCCAGTGGCTTTTTCCAGCCATGTTCGTTAAAGTCAATTTATGAATGTGAATTAATGGCCATTGTTTGGTTAGTACAAAAGTGGAGGCCATACTTGCTAGGTCGTAAGTTCATAGCTGACATAGATCAGCGAAGCTTAAAGCTCCCATTAGTCAAGAACATAAAAAATGTCATTAAATTACTCGGGTATGACTTTGATATTCGATAAATACCCGGTGGGGACAATAGTGCGCAGATGTTCTTTTGAGATTGCCACTTTTGCCTTCTATTTGCTGCAATTACCATTGCTTATACTTGGAACTTGAAAGATATTGCCCCCGCTGTTGATTTGGATCCCTCCTTGAACAGCATCATCATCGGTTAGAGGCAAATTCCTCTAGTTCTTGATAGTCTCTTGTCTAAAATCATCTCTTATATAATAGCACATTAGTAGTTTGCCTAAAACTTCCTCTATCAAAGAGATGGCAATCCCTAATGTTAGGATAGTATTGTTGGTGGGCATTTTGTATACTTGAAAACCTTTAAAAGGATCGCAAAAACTTTTTATTCACAGGGTAAGGAAGCTCAATTAAATCATTTTTTTAAATTGTCATATTTGCCAGAACAGGTATCTCACATAGACGCCAACCGGTCTCTTGCATCCGTTACCTATACCACAAAAAATTTCAGAGGATATTTTATTTGATTTTATTGAAGGATTGCCACCTAGGTGGGTGGAATACAATTTTGGTTGTAGTTAATCGACTAAGTAAAAACGCTCAATTCATCTTGCTTAAACATCATTTTTCAGCCATAAAAGTAGCTGCTATTTTTATATACGATGGTTCGTTTTCATGACATGCCACAATCTATAGTGTCTGACAATGACAAGATTTTTATTTGTCTTTCCTTGACCAAGCTTTTCAAGTTACAAGTAATCTTATAAGCATAGTAGTGTTTGTCATCTGCAAACAGATGGTCAGACCGAGGAGGTAAATCGTTACTTGAAAACGTATCTCAGATGTTTTGCTTCTTCAAAGCCCAACCAATGGGCAAAATGATTACCATGGGTTGAATTTTGTTATAACACCGCGTTCCACATGTTGTTGCAATCTATGCCTTTTCGAGTGGTCTATGGACGACACCCACCTACGCTAGTTCCATTTGACAAGAGCTCAATTGTCACGGCCAAGGTGGATCAACTTTTGCTCGAACGAGATCTAGCTTTATCCATTATTAAAGGTCCTTTACTTTGCATTCAACAAAAGATGAAGTCTAAGCTGACAGTCACCGAAGAAATGTTCTTTTCATGAAAGGTGACTTAGCTTATTTGAAATTGTGTCCATATCATTTTGAAGTCATCGGTGGTTAAATAAAATGTGAAACTTTGTCCTCAATTCTATGGTCCCTTCAAAATCCTAAAATGCATTGGTCAAATGGCTTACAAACTCGATCTTCCATATGAGTTTCCACGTAGCATGACTCTAAAAGGCCATGGGTAATCAGGATATGGTTGAAACTGAGCAGCTTGCTAGTGATTTGGAAATGCTTATGGCGCTACTGAAGTACTGGGTATTCGAGTGGCTTCTAGTGCTCCAACTAATTCACCCGATGGAAGAATTTACCGGAGTCCGATACTTCATGGGAGCTCTTGGACCACATTCATTTTCAATTTTCAGATTTTCACTTGAGGACACGGTGACTTATTGGGGTGGAGTATGATAGTCACTATATACTCCATGACACACTTGGTTAAAGGACCTCTACCCTCAAGGTAGAGGTGCAGGGCTCAAATCCCCTCATGGTGAAATTATTGGAGATTAAACCTTGTTGCTGGTGGAGAATGAGACCCACCATGGTGGGAATACTCGGCCAAGGGTTCTAACAGGCGGAGGGTTCTGACCGGAGTTCTGACCGATTCGGCGGATTGGCCGAATGAAGTGCCACCGAGTGAAGTGCGGTGCGGATATTCCTAACAATATGCTAGAAGGCCCAAAGAGATGAGGGGGGACCAGCTGGTAGGGAGTGACAGGGACGAATGAGAGGTTAGGGAAACAATTTGGTTGGAGGTTAGATTGTGAGGTACCAGCAGGTATAAAAGGCGATAGTAAAATAATAAGGGTTTTTTTGGGAAAAAGGTGCAAAGTATGTAGGGAAAGGTTTTTTGTTTTTAGAAAAGGGAGTTGAGCCTGTAAATCTCATTTCTTTTTAAAGAGGAAAGGAGATCAGAGAATTATCTCTACTCCATTTTGCTTATAGTCTGGTGTTGTTTTTTGGGTTTTCTTTTGATTGTGCAGGCACTACCACAAAGAATAGGAATAATGATCTGTTGAGTTTGGGATTAGCTTCATGTGTTCACTGGAAGTTCATGTATTAAGATATAGCTAAATATATCAGTATACTTTGTATTGAAAATTTGGAATTAAATATATTTTTGAATTGCTAATGGCCCACATATTGCCATCTAAAACCTAAATAGAAAATGGGATTGTGACTTACAGTTGAGAAACCCATGAACAATACTTAAAGTACTGTTGCAAGATATCACAGCTCAATTCTTTTGAACTTATCTTCAGAATATTTACTGAAGACAAAAATTGTTTTGTTATTGATATGTAACGGTGAGCCTAAGACCAAGGGGCATCCAACATTTCTTTTATCCTGTTCTAACCAAAATTTGTGAATTTTTGGTAAATGAGGTGTCAGAATCATGTTCTTGAACTGTATACTCTTGCCTCTCATCTACAAATGCAGAAGATATCATTTCTGTTGACAAACCAAACCCCATTGGAGTGTTAATTGTTTTTTTAACTTAGTTTTACGCTTTTTCACTTCAGACATATTATGTAAAATTTTAATGCCTCTTTTGTTGTAGAAAAGCTTTTTCTTGTATTTGGGACAAAATCTAGAGAAACACAATGTTTTTTTAGAACCGTTAACTGTTGCCTTAAGCTTTGTTTACTAAGTAAAAGTTTTTAGTATAATTATCTGGTGTATGTAGAATGTCTCTCTCTTTACTAACAGTTTGCTTTTGCCAATGTTTTTTTAAAGTAAAACCAAGTAAATTGACATTTTTCTATTTTATTCTGCAGGGATCCTGAATTTTCAAACACTACGTGTGAGATTTTCGTCCACTCTTTTCATCTTAAGCCTGGACTTCTGGTCATGGTGACAAAAAATGTTTTAACTTTGACTATGATGATGTTATATGCAGATCATGATCTGGTGGGTCAACATGCTGTTTTCTCTGAGCAACCACCCATATCATCTGCTGCTCATCCATGTCCATATGTTGCCTACTTTGGACCCATTCATCCTTCATCCTCAAATTCAAGTGCAAATGGTGGCTCAGATGCATCTAACTTAAACACTCGCTGGAATGGCTCATCTCTACCAAATGAGATGGCAACTTCTTATGCTTTTCCTGCCGTTGATCTTCATTACCAGAATTGGGAGCACCATCCATCTCCGTTCACTACAAACAGCGGCCGAGCTGGTTCTGATCAACCTTCGGCTCATCCTGTTACACAGAGATCTGTTACTCGGCCTAGTTCAGACATGTCAAGATCCGGAACTCTGATGCACCCATACCTTGTTAATCACAGGTATGCCTGTTTAGGGTCATTGCTTTGATATTTAAAGGATTTATTGTTGGACGCCAAGATTGGGGGTTAAGATTCATCAGAAGAGGAGCCAAAATGGAACTCTGCAGCGGTGTAAAACAAAATTGATCTTTTTTTCTTACAAGCTGTTTATCAGTTTGTGCTTCAAAATATAAACAATGGAATTTGCTTAACATTGCAGTGGCGTAAGAGCTGGGAGCTCAGTTACCTCAACAATGGTTCCTCTCTATCCCGGCAGCAACGCTCGAGCTCGTGACAGAGTTCAAGCACTTGAGGCATATTATCAACAGCTCGGCCCAACTACCATGCGGGCCCCACCAGTGCCGTCCTCCAGAAGATCGAGCAGTCATAGAGGCATGGCCCAAACAACACCTCTGCCCTCCTCTTCTGATCAATCTACTGGTTTCTACTTCTTTCCATCAGCTTCATCAGGAGGTACCAGTTTCCAGGATGCCGAGAATCCCATTCCGGGTCGTTTTTACTATCCTTGGGACCGAGATCATGGGCCCGCCTTCTTGCTAAACCATCAGGCGGAAAGACACTCCGGTTGGGCCGAATCTCACCATGCCTCCGGCATTGCTGATCAGAATGTTAGATCTAACAATGTCCGGCAAAGACATGGGTTGGAGAGAACATCTTCAACACATCATCGGTCATAGATGATTGTGTTTATGTTATTGTCACTTTCGGCAAAGCAAACTATCACTGAAATGACTGAAACCGGAAATTTATGTATGATTGGGAAATGGCTTATTATGCTCGAGTCTATGATTTTTTTGACAGACTCCAAACACTCCGACCAAGAGATGGATGTTATTGTAGTAGCAACCATATGTGCAATGTTGAAAACTTTGCTTTTACTGGGTACCACTATGGATTGCTTTGGATGGCATGAATAAGTACCCAAAAAGTAATTTTTATTTTTATTTTTTTATGTTATTTTGTTAGGAAGGAAAGATTGCTTCTCTCTCGCGAGACATGGTTGATAGATGAGGAAGATCAGATGCAACCACAATTAAACTAGAGGGTGACTGGTGAGGCACTCGCCTGGTATCCATGGGAAGAGGAAGGCTTTTAGAAGTTGGGTAGACTTCAAACTTCAAGAGATTGAACGATTTAGTCGCCAACAGATGGAATGAGTTTTGGTGTTGCTGCAAGAGTCCACAGCGAGAGACTATCAAAGATGGTTTGAAAAGTTGCCATCTCTTTGATTCGTGTACTTGAGTTGATCATAGGAGATGGTTCATCAATGACCTCAAATCTGACACAAGGGCTGTACTCCGAGTCTTAAGACCTGTGGACTTGGGAAGAATCATGTTGACAACCCATGAGACTGAAGACAATGGTTGTTTTGAAGACAATAGTGGAGGCGCAAGTTACTTTAAACAACATCCTAACAAACAACACTACACAGTACACAGGTGGTTAATTCGACTTCATTATGAAGTGAAATTGTGGCTAACAGAGATTAATTTGAACTTCGAACGACCCATCTTTTCGTCTTTATGTTTGTCTTTTCTTTCTTTCTTCTTTTTAAATATTTCTTAACATAAATTTTTTTTCATGATGAGTTATACATAAACATATGATGCAAAACATAACATATTCTCGAGTCAATTCATTTGTTCTTTCTATTAAATCATAACCTACTGCATATCATAAAAACATCAATATTTCTACATTTATCAAATCATCAAATAAAACATATCCTCGAACGACATCATCATCAATATAATTATATCATCTAATAATACATCACATCAAAAATTTATATTATAACACATCCTTAAGCGACATTATCGTCAATATGATCATATTCTCTAGCAATACATCATAATCAAAAGTTTATACCATAACACATCCTTGAGTGACATCATCAAAAATGATAATCATAAAACATAACATCAATCGTAAACTCCATCATCTCATAACGAGTAAACAAATCATCAAGTCATTAGTGTCGAAATGTACTAACAAACAAATCCTCAAAGTCTTATTGAAACGAAACTACTTAAACTAGCACTTTGTGATGCAGATTGATGGGTCAACGCATAAAACATCACTTACTTGGATTTCTTAGCATGAAAACGATCGCTTCAAGCCAATTATCCTTCTTTATATTAACTTATTCACAAAGATTCTCATGTATTAATATTCTTAATAGATAGAAATCGTGAATCTCAAACATTATAAATCCAAACCCTAATCGATCATTGGTTACTCTTATGACCATTCAAGTATCATTGCCTAATCAATTACATCGTGAAATAGACTTACCTTGACAAAGCTTGAGAGGAGTTGGGAGGCGGTTCGCGGCTCTGGGTTGAAATTATACGTTTATGGGTAGGGTTTTGTGTATTTATAAGCTTTTTCCCGCAAGATCGGTCAACACTTTGGGTAGTCCGATCGACACTTAGTTCAATCATAACACAAGAACCTCGTCTCCTCAGGTCGACACTTTGATTGTCTAGTCGGCACTTTCTGTTGTTTTAAAGATACCGGTCGACACCTTTACCATTTTTTTTGAAAAATTATTCTTTTTAATCGCAACACTTTTGATACTTAAATCTTTATAACATAAAAAATATCTTATTAATAAAGAGAAGTAGCGATACGAATATAAATATGTCTTATATCTAAAGTTACGTTTAACGAAATTTTCAATTGTTACAGCATTGGTCAACACTTTCCAAACAAGGGTCGATGTAACACCCCTAATACTGTACCTATTTACCCGTATAAATTTTTCATTTTTTTTTTAATTTTTACCTTTTAAACAAAACTTTAAAAACCTAACGTTAAAGCGGAATTGAAATCGAAGTTCGTTTGGTAAATCATTTAAAATATAAACTAAAACTATTAATAAAACTTAAATCATTTAAACATTTAATAAAAAAAAAACATTTAAAATCATTCAGAAAAGGGGAGGGCAGAATCGGAAATCTGCCCTCATAAAAGTAGCAGCGATCGGGCGCTGCTAATTGCAGCGCACGATCGCTGCATGCGCTGCACAATGCAGCGCACGATCGCTGCATTGTGCAGCGCCTGATCGCTGCACTGCAGCGATCATTTGCTGCTGCAGCGATCCCCCACGGCGCCCAGTCGCCAACCCTTCATTCAGCGATCGCTGGCAGCGATCAGCGCACAGCGCCCGATCGCTGCAGCTCCTCACTTCTTCCTTACTTCGTTCTTTCTTTTCTACACTTAGGTTCTCTGGAATCTCAAACTCCAGAGAGCAGATCTCTCAACATCCCTCTCTGGGATCTGATTCCAGAGAGCATTTTGCTCTTTCTTTTCTTACTCAATTCCTCACCTTTATCACAAACGTTTACAACTTAATTCAACCGACTCGCGACGGACTTTGCGAAGTCCAACTGCGTGGATAGCTCTAAAAACCGAGCTATCCGTAACAACCTACAAACAACGTTTCAAAACATTTTCATTTAACTTAAACATTTAACCCAAAACATTTCATAACGTTTATCAAAACTGTTTATACCAAAGCGTTTTACATACAATTACCAAAACGTTATCTAACCCCTATCCAGATCCAAACAACCTAAATATTCTATACAATTATCAGATCAAACATCCCAAAATAACCCCAGAGTCCATACATACATCCCCACGGGTCATATCGCGCCTCGACTGCTCAGCGCACTCCCACGGCCATCATCCATCAGCTGCTCCTATGTCAGGAGGAGGAATATCATCCTCACCTGGGTCAACGTAACCTATAACGTCACCTACACCATACAGACACATATGAGATATTGAAATCTCAGTAAGCTACGTAAATGCAGATGCATGCGTGCGTATGCCATTCATAAAACGTGCAGATTACAGATTCATATTCAGATACATTTTCATTCTTTTCATTACGTCACAGACAGATTGTTACCGAGATATCAGCCCTCTAAATGGAAAGGATACATTCCGCGGTCGAACTACCACTTTCCACCTAGAGGAGGGGGGTACATGCTCACAAACCCTACAGCCATGCCTGAGCCCCACCTCGCGTAACCAGATACAGATACAGATACAGATTACGTACATTAATTACAGAGGTTCATTTCTTTCCTTAAAACACGTGCGGAAATCCATTTTCTATGACATTTGAAATACGTGATGCATGAACAGTTAATCAGCGGAAAGTAAACAAACAGCATACATATCAACAAGACAATACAATATAACCTATAAACAACCAACCTAACTACCCAACCTAAACAACGTAAAACAAGGAACCCTCAAGGATCCTTGATACGACGACGAGGTATGGTGTAGACCTTTCGGTCAAGCAAGTCACGAGAACTTACCTTGAGCGCGCTGGATCTCAAGCTTCGTCCACAGGAGTCGTGTGTCTGAGGAAAACACGATATCCACCGTTAAAACCAATTTGAATTATAAACGTTCAAATTATAAAATCCTTAACTAATGAATTTTCTAAATTCCAACTTAGCTAATCAAAGCATTTAGAATGTCAATTAAGGCTCGATAATCCGAAATCTCAATTAACGAGTTTTTCTCAAAAACCCGGAAATTTACCAATTTTTAACTTTTTCACAAATTGATTTTTCTTCGTCCAATAACGTCAAATACGTTCAATACATACTTAATCACGGCTAACCTATTAATTACGAGCTCTAATTCGACATTTTTATCGAAACCCTAATCGAAACCCTAACGTTAAATCGACCTAAAACTTGGAATTTAACGCTCAAAGACCGAAGCTACTTACCGAGGGTAGCGAGAGAAGGAGAAATGACGGAAGAAACGAGACAAACGGAGCTCGAATCGGAATCGAATTGAAGGAAACCCTCGCGGCAGAGAAGAGAAGCCGAGAGAGTTGAGCTTCTGGAAATCGATTTTCACAAAGTGAAAATCGATTAAGGCATGTTGCCTTATTTATAAATTAAAATAGCTAAATGACCAATTTGCCCTTACACTAAATTCTATTTTTGTTTCGTCCTTCGGTTCGTTAATCGTCTAGCTATTCGGTTTCTCGAAAGTTCCATATTTTGCCAATAACTTCTATTCATTGCCAGGGATTTATTAAAACTGTCCGTTCGCGATTCGGACCTCGTTTACTATTTTTACGAGAACGTCTTTTACTTTACGAAAAGCGTATTTACTCGGAATATAGTGTTTGATCTCTGAAAATTCCCGTAAATTCCTTAAAATTCTTATTATTCGTTAGAATCGTAATGACGCTTTCTTTTTGTAAAACGGACCTGATTTGACATATTTACCAAAAATGCCATTAAATAATGAAATAATAATATAACACAATATATCCAAAAATCCGTACAAGCCGGATATTACAGTCGACCCTTGCTCCACACAAGACACAACAGTTGACACCTTGAACAAAGGGTCGACCGTTTGAGCACGCTGGACACAGCAGGGGTTGACACCTTGAGGAAAGGGTCGACACTTCGTGCTCTCGAGTTGACACCTTGAACAAAGGATCGACCCTTGAACCTCTCGACTGACCTATCGACACCTGCACCATCAGTCAACTGGGGTCGACAATTTTTCGAGGTGTTGACCCTAGTTTGGCTTTGCCATCGCCATCTGTCGACAAATGTCGACTGCTGCATCGATTTCCAACAAAACAAGTTGACCTCGAATAATGCAACTATTTACTCGAAAAAATAAAGAATAGGAAAAATGTGAACATTACAATATCATATAATGCCAACATTAAAATTAGTCAACAAATTTTTTTTCATTACATATAATAAATGGTCATTAAGTTTCCTTGTTGGGAGCAAAACACCAAACGTTAAATCAACAAAATATTGAAATGCATGATCTTGTATGAAATCTAGAAAAGATTACAACATGTAATATTGTAAGAAGTAAAAAATCTAATAAAAATAAATTACTTTGGCTAGATTTAATCAACAAGGAGAAGATACTGAACTCCCCCTAACTCAACTATAATCCTTACCAAGAAACAAGAGTATTTTGGTGAGCAAAAAAGATGTAGGATTCAGGTTGACCAGCTTTCCAGGGGCCACCCCTTTCTTCTTGACGGCAACGGTAAGCCGCAATCAACTTGACACGGGGTCCCTTAGGGAAGGGGCCCGTGTATAAACCCACAAAATATTCAAGAGTGTGCTCGGGTGTGTGGTTGTGAAAATGGATGAAATAATAAAGCAAAAGTTAAAATAAAGTGCAAGAAACTAAAATGGAATTAGCTAATATGATGGCCGAAATTTAAATATGCTAAATGATGGAGAAGAATAAGAATAAAAATAAAAGAAAGGGGATGAAGGGTTAGAAGATGAATATAGAGAATAAAATGCAAGAAATAAAGGTGTAGTGTGTGAGATAGTGAATGCCAAAATGTAGAGATGATTGTGTGTGAAATGAAGACAAAAAAAAAATAAAGGAAATACCCTTGGCGGATCCGTAGAGCGATCTTACGGGTTAAGCTCTCGGATAAACGTTTTCCAGGAGGAAAACGACCACCGTAGGCCGGGGATTTTCTTCCTCGTTCCAACTCCCAAGGGAGATGGTGAGGGAATGAATAAGAGCTAACCTAGCAACCCAAGCTAGGTTAGCAATGGAGGCTAACTCCTCTTGGTTCAAAGAACCAAGGAAAAACTCTAAGGAAAACCTTGAGAGAATAGGGAAATAGTAGTGTATTGATTTAGGCAAAAGTTGTCTACAATCACTAATACCATGCATTTATAGAAGTCCTAGGTGGATTAGGGCCCTTGGATCAAAAGGGATGGAGGGCCAAGATCAAGGCAAACAAGCACATATCCTAGGGAGGAGATGAATGCTATGCCTAAATGGATCAATGGAGGGAATCTTGCCACATCATCAATCCATGTTGCCACTAACTTTTGTACTTGCAAAATTATACCTTTTTTTTTGTGGGCTCTTCTTTGGGTCAAGGCTTCCATTGGGCTCCATTTGTTGTAGGGCCTTTTCCTTTGAATATTTTGTTGAATATCTTCAACCTATAATCCACCAACATACATCTAACCCTAACCACACAATCTAATGCATGATATGCAATTATAAATTATCCTTACAAAAAGGCTAATGTATGCCAAATAAGTTTGAAATAAAAATTACAAATTAATGGGCCGGAAAGACAAATTCCCATGGGCCAAATGGTGACTCCTCCAAGTGCTCCTTATGCATTCCTCCCATAAATTATACCTACAAAAGAAAAACACATAATAAGTAGGAAGATTATATAAAGCTTGGGACTTTACTAATTTTTCTTTTAATTGCAACCCGAGGCACGTCACAACTCCTCTCCTTTGATCTTCTTCACAAAATGACCGTCCAACGCTCTACCGCAGTACAGTAGTGCTAGATTCTCCGGCCATCTCGTTTCAGTGCAGTACTGAAGGCCAAAGTTTTCTTTAATTTCAACCCTTTCCCCCTCCACCCATTCACTCTTCATAAAGTCCTTCAATTTCCATGTAGTTGCCACTTTTTGTGTGATTGACAATGGCAGACATACTAACAATAGACGTTTTCCAGTTGATAGAATCACACAAGACCGAGAAACCATTTGGCGTGGAAGATTGATACGATGGACACTTTCGTTGCGAAGATCAACTGCAAAAAGCTTCATCTTTACGTCAATGTAATTATGCGCAGAATAATAAAGTACACCATCTAATGAGAATAAAGGGTTTCCATAATGTTTAAAGTGTAAGGGGTAATTTGGATTAACATTCATCATCCTCCAGGCCATATTGCTACCCACAGTCAACACGCATAGATTATCGTAGAGCTTGCAGATAACTTTGATTTCTCCGGTGAGCGGCATGTACGCTATATCAGCAAAAAAACAATGGTCGGGTAATGTGGGAAGCTTCGAGATTTGACAAGTGACGGGATTCACAACAGATAAACATCTATCGTGGTCATTCGATTGCAGCAGAAGGATGCCGCCTGAACTGCCCCATATATGATTCCTCACAAATATTCTGTGAAACAATTTGACTTCAGTTTGGTCTTCATTAATCTCAGCTAAGCGGGTAAGGTTATGCATTGGAGAAAATTGGAAGAACAAACCAAATTTTGAATGCAAAGCTTGAGTCTTTGCGAATTTCGGGTCGCGTATTATATTGGACCAAGTCTTGCAAACAAACCTCCCATGGTTGATCAGAAATCGAGCAGGAAGTCGAGCAAGAATGATGTAGATGATGTAAAGATTCGTTGCAGATGAAGAAGAAGAGGATGAGGAAGAAGATGGAGGAAAAGGCGGCAGAGAGGAAAAGAGATTTCAATGATAGATTTTGAATAATGTGTCTGTTGGTACAATGAGTTTTCATGTATAATAAAGTGAAAAGAGAAATGATGAGACGTATACTAGACTACAACTAAACTACAACTAAACTATTACAATCCTAACTAGAAGTGTACAATGCTAACACCCCCCCTTAAGAGCAAGGCCGCGGGCCGAAGGTCTTGAACAAAAAGTTAGTGAAAGATGACGGTGGAAGTGGTTTAGTAAGAGCATCAGCCAGCTGATAGGTGGATGAAGTAAATTGAACTTGCAGCTGCTTTCTAAGTACCTTTTCACGTACAAAGTGATAATCAATCTCGACATGCTTGGATTTGGAATGTAAGACAGGATTGGACGCCAGATACGTGGCACTCAGATTATCACAGAGAATAAGAGGTACCTTGGTAGATACAATGCCCATTTCACTCAGCAAGGACTGGAGCCATAAGATCTCTGCTGCAGCATTCGCTACACCACGATATTCTGATTCAGTGCTAGAGCGAGAAACTACCTGTTGTTTTGCCGAGGACCAGGAGACAAGGTTAGTTCCAAGAAAGATGAGATACCCACTTGTACTTCTACGATCATCTGGACATGAAGCCTAATCTGCATCTGTATAGCATGACAAATCTCTCGAAGAAGAAGGAGAAAAGGTGATACCGAGAGAGGAGGTGCCTTTAAGATAGCGCAAGATACGTTTGACTGTCTGCCAGTGTATGTCCGACGGTGCATGCATAAATTGAGAGACTTTGTTGACGGCAAAAGCAATATCAGGACGAGTGAGACAACAATATTGGAGACCACCGACAATACTGCGGTAAAGTGAGTCATCCTCTAGAGGGGTACCAAAGTGTTTAGACAATATTGGTCCTGCAACCATCGGAGTGGGAACAGGCTTGCATGACTCCATGTTGACTCGGTGAAGTAGATCCATAATATATCTAGATTGTAAGAAGCTCATACCAGTTGGTGTGTGAGTAACCGAGATGCCGAGAAAATATGATAGAGGTCCAAGATTCCTTACTTTGAACTGCGAACGTAAATAGTCCAAAAGCTTGTTCACTAGGGAGGTAGAGTTACCTGTGAGGATTATGTCGTCAACATAAACCAACATGATCAGAATAGATGACTGTGTGCGACAAATAAATAGAGAGTTGTCTGATTTGGATGCTGAAAAACCCCATGCGATTAAGGCATTGTATAGCTTCGTGTACCACGCTCTAGGTGATTGCTTGAGACCGTAGAAGGCTTTGCATAATAAGCAAACTGCCGAAGGCTGAGAAGAACTAATAAAACCTGGAGGTTGTTGCATAAAGACAGTCTCAGTCAAATCTCCGTGTAAGAATGCATTGCTGATATCCAGCTGTCGAATAATCCATCCGAAAGATACAGCTAACGAAAGAGTCGTTCGAACGGAGGTAGGTTTTACTACCAGACTGAAAGTCTCCTCATAATCAATACCCTCGGTCTGATCATAGCCTTTGGCCACTAAACGGGCTTTATATCGGCTAATGGTACCATCAGAGTTTAATTTTACCTTGAAGACCCATTTACATCCAATCACTTTAGCTCCACAAAGAAGAGGAACTAATTGCCAAGTATTTGTGTCCTTGAGGGTTGAGATCTCATCTTGCATGGCTGTTACCCAGTGGGGATGTTTGGATGCTTGTTGGAAGGTCTTGGGTTCAAGGAAGGTTTCAGCGGAGAGGGCTTTGGGTTTGAAGATTCCGTCTTTGGCTCTTGTCCTCATAGGGTGGGTGTTCGTGGGAGCTGGAAGTTGGAGTGGAGGGGAATGGGCTGTAGGTAAGGTGGGGGAAAAAGTATTGGGGGTAGTGAGAGTGGGGGATGAGGTAGCTAGAAGGGGATCGGAATGAGAGGATGATGAAAGAGGCGATATGTGGGTAATGGGTGAGGGAGGTATGAGAGGAAAGGGAATGGAAATGGAGAAGGTGGATTGGGAAGGAGCAGAGGGTTTAAGCGAAGTGAAGGGAAAGACGAGCTCATCAAAGGTAACATGACGAGAGACATAGATTTTATTAGTCTGAGGATTTAGACACAGAAAACCTTTGTGGTGGAGACTAGGACCCAGGTAGACACAAGGTAAAGAACGAGGCTATAGTTTTTGTTGATTGAAAGGTCGGAGAAATGGAAAGCACAAACACCCGAATGTACGGAGTGACGAGTAATCGGGTATAGAACCGAAGAGACATTGAAAGGGAGATTTGTGATTTAGGACAGGAGTCGGCAACCAATTTATAAGAGAAGTAGCAGTGGCAAAGGCATAAGGCCAGAAGAACTGAGGAACGGACGAGTGGAAAAGTAAGGCAAGACCTGTTTCGACCACGTGACGATTTTTCCGTTCGACACGACCGTTTTGATTGGGCGTATGGGGGCAGGAGACACGATGAAAAATACCTAGAGATTTGACAAGTGGCGTGAGAGATTGGAACTCCCCACCCCAGTCAGATTGAAGCATTTTGATATTCTTTCCAAATTGAGTATGAATGAACTTATGGAATTGCATAAAAATGGTAAGGACATCACTTTTCAATTTTAAAGGAAACAACCATGTATATCGAGTGCAATCATCAATAATTAGTAAGAAATATCTTGCACAAGTGATAGATTGAACGGGCGACGGGCCCCATACATCAACATGTAACAAATCAAATGGAAAAAGAGCATGAGAATCAGAAATTTGAAATGGTAAACGATGTTGTTTGCTCATTTGACACGAAGTACAGAGGTGAGACATAGTTTTTTTTGGAACAGGAATATTGCACAATTTGAGTACATTTTGCAAAATAGAAAATGAAGGGTGGCCGAGTCTGGAGTGCCAAAGAGCTTCAAAACCTGGAGTAGAGGGTGGCAAGCTAGCAACCAGAGACAAAATAGGAGGGGGCGAGGGCAGTTTGTACAAGCCATCACAGAGTGAACCCCGAAGAAGTACACGGTGAGAAGTCCGATCCTTGACAAAAAACGAATTTGAGTGAAATTCGACGAAAACAGAATTTTCCCGACAAAGTTGAGCAACACTCAATAAATTATGAGAAATCAAGGGAGTATGACAGACAGTGCGTAATTCAAGTGGACGAGAGAGAGTAGGAATAGAGACGGAACCAATGTGAGAGATGGGAAGAGAGTTACCGTCGGCTATAGCTACTTGATTTTGGCCGACGTACGGTTGGGGTTGGCTGAGCAGGGAGGCAGTGGGGGTGAAATGGTGAGTCGCTCCGGTGTCGAGGAGCCACGGTGCAGCAGAGGAGGAAGAGTCTAGCGTCGGTAATAAGCCAGCAGTGTTGGTTGTGGGCTGAAGAGTGGCTGAAAGGTGTAGGTGGATAGTTGGGTTGGAGCTGGGTCGGGTTGTGGGCTCTATAGGTTGGGTTGATCCTATGGTAACAGTTCAATGCAGAATGGCCCAACTTACTTCAAATTTGGCACCTGGGCTTGGGCCGGTTGGGATGCCAGTTGGGTTGCTGCTGGTTCGACGAACCAGAACTATGGTGAAATGAACCAGAGGAGAAATTGGGGCGATTTGAGGCATTCTGCCATGGCCGAGGTTGCCATCCGCCTGGTCGGAAATTGCGATCGAGAGCCATGTTTGCGTGAAATTGAGCCGGCGGCGTAAGCGAGGCGGTAGGATTTTGTTTCTCCAGCCGAAAGTCATAGCTCTGGAGGAGGCTCTGCACTTCTTCGAAAGGAAGCTCATCGGAGCGGCTGGTAATGGCAATGACGAGGGAGTTATACTCCGAACCGAGGCCATTAAGAAAATACAGCAACTTATCACGATAGGAGACAGGTTCGCCAATGGCCGCAAGAGTATTGCATAAAGTTTTGAGCTTCTGAATGTAGGCGGCTGCTGAAATGCCGTCTTTGGAGAGCGACTGAAGTTGAGTACGAAGCTCGCTGATTCGTGCAAGGGAGGAGGAAGCAAACGTGCAAGCAAGAGCCGACCAGACGTCACTGGCAGAGGTAAACTCGACGATCTGTGGAAGAAATTCGTCAGAGAGTGAGGAGAACAACCAGCTCATGATGAGCCGGTTGTAACGTTGCCAGAGGGTGTATTCAGGGTTCGGCTGGTTCGAAAGAGAATCCAGAAATTGAGCAGGGGGCGGAAAGGAGCCATCTAGGATGTGCTCTATGCCGTTTGCAATGACGACATTTAAAATCTGAGCTTTCCATATGAGGTAGTTGCTGTTGTCAAGTTTCACAGTAAGCGTTTGATGCATCGAAGGGAACTGTGGGAGGGGAGGGGAAGACAAAGTAGAAGCCGGAGTAGGGGAGGGGGAAGAGGGAACTGTTGAGCTTGTGGAAGCCATCTACCTTAGCTCTGATACCATGTAAAGATTCGTTGTAGATGAAGAAGAAGAGGATGAGGAAGAAGATGGAGGAAAAGGCGGCAGAGAGGAAAAGAGATTTCAATGATAGATTTTGAATAATGTGTCTGTTGATACAGTGAGTTTTCATGTATAATAAAGTGAAAAGAGAAATGATGAGACGTATACTAAACTACAACTAAACTACAACTAAACTATTACAATCCTAGCTAGAAGTGTACAATGCTAACAGATGATGTCCACTAGAAGATGTAAAGTAGTATTCTCGTCCATCTTTTCTGCAGCTTAGAAGAAGAGAGGTCGGATGAATACCTTCTTTTGATGCCTAATTTTTAAAAATTCAACTTTTCGCAAAAGTTTAAAGAAAGGAAAGAGATGGGAATTGGAAAGAGGAGGTACCCTAGGAGAAAAGGAAAGGAACATGCATGATTCAACGGAGAAGGAACAGCGAGAGAGAGAGAGAGAGAGAGAGAGAGAGAGAGAGAGAGAGAGAGAATTCCAATGACAGCCACCAATTTATTGAAGTCGTTACATGCTACTGGGCAAATTATCCAGAAAAAGTCCAAAATGAAATTCCTAGAACTGCGAATGGACGTGATTCAGTCAAAGTTTAGAGCACTGTCCAACGGAACTCTGCTCAAGCTTTTTAATGCTATCAACAAAAACAAACCGAGGATATAACACTCCAAATTCTTAAAATTCAGTTTCTACGATTTGAAAATTCTAAAAAAATTTCTAAATTCATTTATCAAATTTTTGTTTTGAAATCGAGCATTGAAAATACAAAATTTCATATTTTTGAAAGCGTTTTTATTTAATATTAACGAAACATTAAATACGAAAAAGTATAAAAATTTAAACATTAAATATATTTGTCAAAAATCGAAATAAACGTGGAATCAATGTTAGGATTAGACGCCCTAATCCTCCTGTAACGAACGATTCAGAAATACGAAAAAGAAATAACACACAGATTTATAGTGGTTCACTCTCGTCACGAGAGCTACGTCCACTGGCCGCTGACAGATTTCACTAAGATGAAAAACCGGAGTTACAACAGTTGTTCCTCACACACTCAGACACTCTGTCTCTTTCTGTGATGCAACTCTATAACCTAAACACGCCTTTATATAATAGACGATTTAGGGTTACAGAATAATAGGTAATTAATGACCAAATTACCCCTAAACCTAATTAGGCTCCATAACTCAACAATCTCCCACTTGGAGACTAATCTCATCATCTCTCCATCTTCAGCGGCTTCACTTCAATGTCTCAACCAAGAAGTCCAACTGAAGTTGCGAACAACTTCAGCTTCTCACTCGTCACAGCTTTCGTCAACATGTCAGCTGGATTCCGACTCCCTGGGATCTTCTCAAGCGCTAATACTCCATCTTCTAAAGCAGATCTGATAAATTGATAGCGTACCTGTATATGCTTTGTCTTGCCATGATAAACTGGATTCTTTGCCAAATGAATGGCACTCTGGCTGTCACAATGCAATACACTCCCATCGTAGTTTTGGCCTAACTCGCGTAGAAAAGGCTGTAACCACATCATCTCCTTTGCAGCTTCTGTCACTGCAATATACTCGGCTTCACAGCTAGAAAGAGCGACAACATCTTGAAGTCTCGAAACCCAACTGATTGCGGTACCACCCAAAGTGTAGACATACCCAGTCCTGCTCTTACTACTGTCAACATCACCACCATTATCAGCATCAACGTATCCATCTAGACCCAAGTCTGATTTTCGAAAACATAAAGCAAACTTTGAACTTCCCTTCAAGTATCGCAAAATCCATTTTACGGCTTCCCAATGTTTTCTTCCTGGATTACTCATAAACCTGCTGACAACTCCCACTGCATGTGCAATATCTGGTCGTGTGCAAACCATCGCGTACATAAGACTACCAACGGCTGAGGCATATGGAACTTTGGCCATGTAGTTCCTCTCTTCCTCGGTCGAGGGTGACTGATCTTTGAATAGTTTGAAATGACTAGCCAATGGTGTAGTGACTGGCTTCGCATCTTGCATGTGAAACCTGCTAAGAACCTTCTTCACATAGTCTTCTTGTGAGAGTTTGAGAACATCTTTATCCCTGAATATCCTCATCCCAAGGATTTGTTTTGCAGCACCCAAATCCTTCATTGCAAACTCTGAAGATAACTTCCTCTTCAGCCTGTCAATCTCATGCAAGCTTGCTCCAGCAATACACATATCATCAACATAAAGGAGCAGAATAATGTAGGAATTATCAAACCTTTTGATGTAGCAACAGTGATCGGCTTCACATCTCACAAAACTGTTATTCTTCATGAAGCTGTCAAATCTCTTGTACCACTGCCTTGGAGCCTGTTTCAAACCGTACAAACTCTTCTGAAGCTTACATACAAGTTCCTCTTTTCCTCTCATCTCAAAACCCTGTGGCTGACGCATGTATATCTCTTCATCTAAACTGCCGTGAAGGAAAGCAGTTTTCACATCCATCTGCTGCAGATGAAGATCTTCTTTCACAACCAAACTCAAAACTGTTCTGATCGTTGTCAGCTTCACCACTGGTGAGAAAATATCGGTATAGTCAATGCCTTCTTTCTGCTGAAAACCCTTGACCACCAATCTGGCTTTATATCTCTTGCTTCCATCAGGTTCTTCTTTAATTCGGTAAACCCACTTGTTATGCAGTGCTTGCTTCCCCTTCGGCAACTTGGTCAATGTCTAAGTTTCATTTGATTTCAGTGATTCCATTTCATCTTTCATGGCTGCCTCCCACTCAATCAAATCATCAGACTGTTCTGCTTCCTCATAACATCCTGGTTCACCTCTGTCAGTAAGCAAAATGTAATTAAGAGACGGGGACCATCTCTGAGTTGGTTTGCTGATTCTGGATGATCTTCTTGGTTCTGCAATCAGCGTTTGCGGATTTACCTCTGGAGCCACATTCTCATCAACTTCTTCTTCAACAATACCCCGATTTTCTTCAACAGTCGGACTATTATCAGCTGAAAAATCTCCGAAATTGACTGCAGTAGACTCTTTCAATACAGAACTCCCACTGTCAGAAGTCTTACCAACAGCATCCTTGTAAAGAACTTGTTCGTTGAAGATGACGTTCCTGCTGCGAATGATCTTCCGATTTTGATTATCCCAGAAACGATAACCAAACTCGGCGTCACCATAACCAATAAGAAAACACTTATTAGATTTCGAATCAAGTTTGCTTCTATCAGAATCATCAATATGAACATATGATAAGCAACCAAAAACTTTCAGAAAAGAAAAGTTTACCTTTTTACCGCTCCAAGCTTCTTCTGGAATTTTGTAATCTAGAGGTACAGATGGTCCTCTATTTATCAGGTAGGCTGCTGTGCTGACTGCATCTGCCCAAAAGCATTTAGCCAGTCCGGCGTGCAATCTCATGCTCCTTGCACGTTCATTCAGCGTTCTGTTCATCCTTTCAGCTACTCCATTTTCTTGAGGCGTTTGAGGAATGGTCTTCTGCATCTTGATCCCATTCATAGCACAATACTCGCTGAACTCTGTATTGATGTACTCGCCTCCATTGTCTGATCTCAAACACTTCACTTTCAGATTCGTTTCATTCTCAACCAGGGCCTTCCACTTCTTGAAAACACTGAAAACATCAGACTTGTTCTTCATGAAGTAGACCCAAACCTTCCTTGTAGAATCATCTATGAACGTCACATAGTAGTGTGATCCACCAAGAGAAGAAACGGGTGTGGGTCCCCACACATCAGTGTGCACTAATTCCAGTTTTTTTTGCTTCAGCTCCTTGCCAACTTTTAGAAAACTGACACGTTTCTGTTTCCCAAAAATGCAACTTTCACAAAACTGATGCTCAACAGACTTCAGCTCTGGAATCTGACCATTCTTGACAAGAATCTTCATTCCTTTCTCGCTCATGTGGCCCAATCTGCAATGCCACAACTCTGTGTTCTTCGAGCTATCAACAACTGCAATTGTGTCTCTGCATGTAGAAGTCATGTATAAAGTTCCTGTTTTCTGACCTCGAGCGACGACCATCGCTCCTTTAGTTACCTTCCACGCATTGGTTCCGAAACTAACATGATAACCCTCACTATCAAGCTGCCCCACTGAAATCAAATTACGCATCAAACCCGGAACATGTCTTACTTTATTGATACTCCAAACAGACCCGTTTGTCGTCTTCAATTTGATGTCCCCGATGCCAACAATATCCAGTGGCTCACCATCTGCAAGATAGACTTTCCCATGATCTCCAGCTACATAATTTGCCATTAGTTCTTTGTGAGCCGTGGTATGAAACGACGCTCCCGAGTCCAAGACCCATGAGTCTATCGGGCTATCGACTGAAAGAATCAATGCATCAGTGACCTCTTCTGTTACTATATTTGCTCCATCACCTGTTTCAGTACCATTTTTCTTTGGAGCTCTGCAATCCTTTTTCATGTGACCCTGCTTGCCACAATTCCAGCACTCAAATTTTTTTCCAGATTTGGAGTGACTCCTTCCATTTCTCGAATTGGATCTGCTCCTGCCCCTGCCCCGATTGGAATTTCTGTTATTATTTCGCCCCCTATTTTCCACATTCAGAGCTGAGCCTTTCGATGTTTCTCCAGAATCAATTCTTCTAACTTCCTCGGCTAGAATACGATCTCTCACATCAGTAAATACTAATTTTGAGTTTCCAACTGAGTTGCTGACTGCTGCCCTCATAGGCTCCCAGCTATTCGGAAGGGACGCTAATAGAATTAGGGCACGAACCTCATCCCCAAAATCAATATTCACAGATAATAATTGATTCACAACAGTATTAAATTCATTTAGATGTGCAGCTACAGAAGTACCTTCACCCATTTTCAAATTAAACAATTTTTTCATCAGATGCACCTTGTTGTTCGCAGAGGGTTTCTCGTACATATCAGATAGAGCCTTCATCAGACTCGCTGTAGTTTGCTCCTTCGCCACGTTGTGAGCAACGCTTTTAGTCAGCGTCAATCTGACGACTCCCAAAACCTGTCTATCAAGAAGATTCCATTCACCGTCTTCCATTTTCTCAGGTTTCGCACTCAAAGGAAGATGAAGTTTTTTTCCGTACAAGTAATCCTCGATTTGCATTTTCCATAATGCAAAATCTGTCCCATCAAATTTTCCAATACCGTGGCTTATACTATCTTCACCTGCCATTGCTATCAAAAAATCTCCCTTTTAAAATTCAGAATATATCTGCCCGAAAAATTAGAATCAATATACCCGCCTCAAAATTCAGATATTTCCAAATCAATTAATCAACCAATAATTTCAGGATTTTCAACCAAACAGCAATTCAACGCCTAAATAGAAAAACAAAATCACTCCCTTTTCTTTCACTGTCGCAGCAAAACAGAACGGGCTGCTCTCTGTTCTCGGCGGACTCTGAATCGGCGGTGAAGATCAGCGACGGCGCGGTCTGGTTTGCGCGGCGCGGTGCTGATCAACGATGGCGGTTCTGATCGGCGCTCGGAGGACGGTGGTTCAGGTGCTTCGCGGCTCGGGGAGAACAGAACAGAGAGGTGCTCTGTTCGCGCGGGTCGGTGCTGGTGCGCGCGGGTCGGCGGCGTCGACGGTCTGGCGCGGTGGGGGGCGGCGGCGCGGTCTGGGGCGGCGGCGATGCTCGGCGTTCTTCGTCGCGAGCTTCGGGCTTCTCTGGTTCTTCGCGGCGAGCAAAGAACACAGCACTATTCTTTTGTTTTTTTTTTTTTTTTGCTTTTACCTTTTTCTTTAAATTCCCTCGGCAGCAACAATAGAAAAACTTTTCTATTTTCTTTTCCTTCAAAATTGAAATTTCACTTAACGAAATTACGAACCTGAAATCGATCGATACCTTCGAAAAATCAAACCCTGATTTTCCAAAAACCACTTCAACCTCGCTCTGATACCAATTGTTAGGATTAGACGCCCTAATCCTCCTGTAACGAACGATTCAGAAATACGAAAAAGAAATAACACACAGATTTATAGTGGTTCACTCTCGTCACGAGAGCTACGTCCACTGGCCGCTGACAGATTTCACTAAGATGAAAAACCGGAGTTACAACAGTTGTTCCTCACACACTCAGACACTCTGTCTCTTTCTGTGATGCAACTCTATAACCTAAACACGCCTTTATATAATAGACGATTTAGGGTTACAGAATAATAGGTAATTAATGACCAAATTACCCCTAAACCTAATTAGGCTCCATAACTCAACAATCAATACATCATACATTAATTAAAAAATTCAGAATGTTTGTTACTCAACAGAAAACAAAATACGAAATATTCTCAAATAAAACTAAAACATAAAAAATTAGATTCTTTTTTGTATACTCGCCTACTTCTGAAAGGTTCTCAATCAAAGTCATATCATCCTCAGATAAAAAATTACCTACATCATAAAATTACAAATTATGAGGTAAACTCAGTAAACGAAAACACGTTCATGTGCAAATTAACATCATAAGTTACCGAATCTAAACTTAATAATTACATACTAGTTGAAACTCATATTCTAACATTTGTTCAGGCTTTGTCATCTCATTTTTTTCAGACTTAACCATCTCATTTTCGTTTAAGCATAGCCATCTCATTTTCGTTTAAGAGTGGTTGTCTCCTATTTTCCATCAATTCTATCAGGTTCATACATTCATACTCACATATCCTACCATTTTTATCTTTTTTATACGATATTATGTCAATGCCTAAAGATGCATGTTCAATTCAAATATTGGAATCGAATAATAAATAATTATAGAAAAAATAGAAAAGATTTTGTGATGTAGAGTCGTAGCCAAAACAATGAAAACTTGGTGTTTTCACTTACTTTGATTCTGAAAGAGTAGAGATATTAGGATTTTCTAAAATTTTGAATAATATATTGTCAAAATAAAATATATGGTATCAAATTCCTACTTTAATAAATCTAATTCATAAGAATTTAGGTAGAAATTTCTTAGTGGTATACTCTGAGATCGGTTAAGATCGAATTGGATCAATTCAGGCAGCTTTCAAGATTTTCTTGCCTAAATAAAATAGTCGGTATTAAATTCTGACTTAAATAAATGGGAAAAGTTCAATTTAGACCCCAACGTATAGGGTCAGTGGCCATTTGAACCCTAACGTTTATTTTTGACCCAATCAGATCCTATCGTATAAAACGTTTACCATTCAAACCCTACCATTAATCTGGCCGTTAAATTTGACATGTGATTTGCATGTGCCCTTTAAAATCCCTTAACTACCCCTCCCTCCCTCCTCCCTCCTGCCCAGACTTATAACACAGGGGCGATTTCCGACCTCTGGTGTAGGATTTCTTGTCGAGATTTCAATGGGCGTCATCCGTTTCTCCGTCGATTACCAGTGTGAACAGCGGTTCTGAAACTTAATTCAAAACTTAAAAAAAAAAAAACCCAACTGTAAGTACACAAATCTTGAAGAACAACTTCAGTAGTTTCTTCAAAGGCCAGGGAAAAAGAAGCAAGAAGAACTCCATAAGAAGAAACAAGTATCTTTCAGTTCTTTGCAATGGAGTTTCTAAAACAACGGAAAATGCTTAAGCACCTCAGAGTCTGAAAAAATTCTCTTAAATCCGAACTCCTCAAGTTTCAACATAAAAAAAAAAAAAAAGATTAATGAGAGAATAGCAGAGCGAAAAAAAAAAAGAAAAAGATTATCCGTTTCTCTGATCTCTGGTGTCGGATTTCTTGTCGAGATTTCTTTGCCGATTTCCGTCGATGTCAGCCAAATTAGAACGTCGAGCTGCACGAAAGAGGAAGTCGACGCCATTCTAATCCAATGTGGAAGGCTCAGTCAAAGTTCCTCCAGTAAGGCCACAACTTCCTCCTCTGGCCACGGTCAGAAGTACTCCGGTTCGAAGAGAAGCTTTGATTTTGACCACTCCGATAGAGAGGCGCTTGCTTTGGCCGACGCTGCCGATGTTGGTGCTGGTGGTGATATAAAGAATAACGATATTTTTATAAATCGATCTTTTCTCAGTTGGGTTTGCTATTTTTATTCGGCAAAGGAGCTGTATCAGAATGAATTCCTTGGCTTCCGATGTCAATGGGAGGAGAAACGAGAGGATTTTGTTGCTGTTGGAGAGAGAGGGAGGCAGGGGTAGTTAAGGGATTTTAAAAGGCACATCCGAATCACATGTCAAATTTAACGGCGAGATTAACGGTAGGGTTTGAATAGTAAACGTTTTATACGATATGGTCTGATTGGGTCAAAAATAAACGTTAGGGTTCAAATGGTCACTGACCCCATACGTTGGGGTCTAAATTGAAATTTTCCCTAAATAAATCTATTCCATAAGAATTTAGGCAACAATTCATTACTGATTTATTCTTGGACCAATTTGGATCGAATTTGATCGATTCAAACAGCTTTCGGGTCGAAATTTGTGGCCCATAAGCAATTTGGTTTGGTAGGGTTGATTCTGGTTCAATCTGGTTAGGGTCAGGTTCAGTTGGATCGGATCTAGTTCGACTAGACCGGTTCGGTTCAGTTGGACCAAATTAAGTGAACCGATTCTGGGTTAGAAGAAAACTTGAATCCTTTTCTTCTTCCTCTCCTTCGCATTTTCTTGCTCGCATCTCTCTGTGTCACGCACACCACACACCAAGAGTCGTTTGAAGGAGTTCCTTCACGCTGGTGGAGAATTCATCGGAGCACTGTAGGATGATTCGGCCAAAAAGTTATGCTAGAGAGCTCGACTGCTCTGGTGGAGTTGCTGCCTCCTCGAAAAAACTTTGGTTGCATATTGGGGGAGTGAGGTAGTGTGAGACCCACCACCTAAAGTGGGGAGCATACTGACAAAGGAGCAGTGGAAGATGGAGAAAACGTATACGTTGAGAATTCGTGGAAAAATTTTCTCCCTTCATTTACTACTCACCTCCCTCTCTGTTTCCCTGTCTCCTTCTCCCTCTCCATAAACTCCCATCTTCAAAGCTTCATTTTTTTTCTTTTCTCTCTTGCGTCTGACTTCCTCTCTACCTTTTTGTCTCTGCTTTCCCTTTCCCCCCACAAATCCTCTTCATCAGTAAAGCTTCTTCTGCAAACATCTTCAAAACCTTCACTCCTTCTGTGAATCTTCAGCGGAACATTGGGACAAGTCACCTTTGCTTTTGAAAAACATACTAAGAGTTAATTTGGGTAAGCCAAATTCTTTCCCCTGTGTCAAGTTACTCCATTCCAAGTGGAAAAATCTTCTCTATTTTGATATCAGGTCTACGTCCTTCTTTCAAGGGCTTGAGCATCTTTGATAGCTTTGGGCAAGGGAGTATGGGTAATCAGTCAATATTACTCTAGCAGGTTTCAGATTACAGAACAATTGATTTTTTTCTGCGAGGTTTTGCTTCAGACCCTTTTTTCCTTCTTAGTCAATAAACTGATGGTGAAGTTGAGATTATTACCTTCTATGTAAACCAGTAAGTAGAGGAAGGAAGAGCTGTAAGTGTTGATTTGAGACTTGACCTGAAACCGAACCAGAGAAGGAACCGAAGAGAAACCGAAGGTACAAAGCCGAGTTCTTTTGGTTGAGATTTAGAAAGCTTCGTGAATAAATAACTTGTTTTGGAGTGGATAATCTGTTGATATAAAAAAAAAGGTCTAGTTTGTTCATCATGAACTAGTTCATTCAGCTTTTTTGCTTTGTAACATTTATTTGCATAGTGTCCTTGTTGACCACATTTGAAACATTTGATTTTTGATTTTGGAGTTTTGTGGTATTTTTTCTTTCTTCTTGGAAAATTGGGCTGATTTGATTGAGGAATATTATTCTAGTTTTTTTATTTCATTCGTCTCTTCTTATTTTGATAAGATTTATACTTTTGAGATTTATGATGTTTTGTCATATCCTTCAGTCTTTTAGGATAAGAAATTAGAATGTCATAGGCAAATTGTTGACAGAATTCACCTATCTCTTGTTTGCCAGTAAGATTTTGTTTTTTCAATTGGTATTGTAATTTCATATCGTTACATAACGATATGCCTTCTTGGAGACAAATACTGACTAAATGTCCATAGGTACAATTATCCCAAGGGATATTTTGACCATTGTTGAGAACACTTAGTTTTTGTTTAACTCGATTTGCAAATTGAGTTGGTAGACCCTCAATAAAATTGGATTTCCAATAAGGAGCACTGGCATCAGTTCTTTGTAAGACTTTGGTAATAAACACATCTTTATACCATCGAAAATTGGTTAAAGATCCACATTTGAGATTTTGTAACAACTCAGTTCCTCTTCCATGACGTTGTTCAATGGAACCAACGAAATGAAGAATGATGGTTTGGATAAGTGTATATACACTATCTTGGTGTTGTGAAGTAGTTTGCTGAGTGTGACTTCTTCCAGTGGAGTCCTCAGAAGTTTGACTTGTGAGTTTGACAGCATTAATGATTTCATTTCTTTGAAGTGGAGTAAGAATATTATCCCACCAACCTTTAAGACCACCAGTGAAACCACTAATAATAAAGATAGCAATATCTTTATCAGAATTTTGAGATGCACTACACACAATAGCATACATCATCATTTTGTGAAGGACTTCGTAGATTTGATATTCAGATAAACTATCTATGTTCCATTCATAAATAGTTTTAGCCGAATAGGCTGTCTGACCTTTGAAAAAGTTTGCTTCCCAAAGAAGATCAGGAGGTGTAGGTCTAGGATAATAAGTTCTCCTAAAGAAATCACCACCTATATTATCTTTGTATTTGATTCTATTTAGAGAGAGATTTTGGATATCCATTGAAGGATCTTCATACTTTGGAAATGCAATTTGCATATCATGAATCTTTTCCAGATCAGAATCGGATTCACTAGAGGAGTCATGAGATTGGTAATTAAGTGTAGAAAGATTAATATTTTTTAATCTTTTGACTAATTCATTCATGAATTCATTATTTTTGTTGGGATTTTAGAAATTAAAATTGAATAAGAAAATTGGAGGTTTAAGATCAGGTTTAAGATCTGGTTGACTGATGATCAGATTTTTTGTACCTGAAGAAGATGCTATATTCTCATTGGTTTTTTTGTGGTTTGTTTTCTTCAATTAATTTGTCAATTTGTTTCTCTATTCTTTGAAGTTGATTACCAACAGTTCTTAAATGAATATTGGTATAATTAATTTGCTTACTGATGGTTGATTCGATAATTACATCTTTATCCTTGGAAGATGCATCCACTAAAGGAATTGCTTCAATTGTGGATGCTTGATCTTGGCTAGTCAATTTGATTAGCTCTAAAGGAGGATGTATTGATTTGATAGTTCCTGATTTAGTTTGCCAATTGATTTGAAATTTTTCATACTCTTCTAAAATGGAAATAGAAGAGGTATGCATTGGAATATATTCATTCCAATACCAATGTTGGAAAAGTTTAACTGTTTGTTCTTCTTGAAGATTTGAATAATATTTTTCTTTTATAAGATGAAATTGGTAAGGATGATATTTGGAAGCCAACCATTTACGAAACAATTGATTGGACGGATTTTGATATTATGCACTTAGAACTTCTCTATTAAAGGATCCTGGTGAAAAATCCATTAGAGATTGAATTGCATTTCAGATGCTGTTGGAGAATCATCCTTTTGATCATCATTCTGACCAAATTTAGGATGTTTTGATTGGGAATAAACTCCATGAGGAATTTGTTCTTTGGCAATATGAAGTTCTTCAATATTGGGTAATTAGGATTCTAATATGGTATGACCAGAAACAGAATGTCTTGAGCTAGAAGGATCTAGTGATCGAAAAGGAGGAAAACTAGATCGTGCTAATAAGTTTCTAGACAATGAAATTCTTTTGGTCAATTCTGGAGTAAATTTGATTTCAATATCTCCATCTTCAATTTGAATAATTTGATCAATTTGGAAATTGATACTGGGTTTAGGCAGTATCAAATTTGGAATTGTCCATGAAGTTGGAAAAGTAACTTCTTCTCAGTCGATGAGACGAGGAATTGCTACATTTGTAGATAATAGATTACTTTCTATTACCATGGTTTTGCCAGGAATTTCTTTTAGAATTGCATTTGGACACAAAGTATTCATAACTTTGTAATTAATGTGATAAATGACAGCAATGGTTTCAGATCCTGGAAGGAAATCATAACCATGTGTTTGAATGTTTAAGGTAATAGCCTCAAACAGATTGGGATCTGTCAAAGACGGATTAAGATTTGGAAAAACATTGAAATATATTGGTCCATGACAAAGACTAGTTTGGATAACTCCCATAAAAGAGTTTTTAAAAGTTAGATTTCTAGCATCTCGAAGAGTTGCTAGAATACTAGCATTTAAACCTGGTAATGTTAAAGGTTTAAAAGCAATTTGAATTAATGTAACATGAATGTTTTTATATTTTTTGAAATATTTTTGGATATCTCTTATACTAAAAAGTTTGATAGTTTTATCATTGGAATCTAAACAGAGAGTTTGTTCAGATATTTTGATAGCATTTTTGAAAAGGAATTCAAATGTTCCTAATTTGTAAATTTCTTTTGTTTCAACTTCTGGAATAGTCCATTTGTTAAGTTGAAATTTTTGAGAAACTTCTATTATTTGTTCATTTTTTGTAGAATTTTGAGATATATTAGAAATATCAAAAAAATTCATTTTTTCAAATGTTAATTCATTCGTGATTAATTACATAACATTTTTAGGACTAATCTTTAAAATATAATTTGATATATAATAATAGACCTTATTGATAACAAATTTCTATCGTATTGATTTCTTTGATATTACCGTATTGATTTGAAGATAACATCTTATTGCTTCTTTAACACTTTCAATGAAAGTCTGCGATTTACCCATATCAACACAACCTATCTCAAAGAGATTAATTTCCTAATACTTTATAACAATTCTTCAACATCACGTAATTGGGTGCAAAGCCTAACAGCCATCCACGGCACAAACGGCAACAACCCCGACGTGAATCAAGAAGCTTCATTATAAAGTATTAACAAATATAGTGTTAATATTGTACACAGAATTACACAGAAAGTATCAAAGAAACTTATTGATGCAATCAACTCATCTTATTGGTAAAACCAAATCATCGTATTGATAGAAACTAATCATCTTATTGGCTATTACACATCTCAAATTATATTAAAAAGATTCTTCCTAAAACTTTTATGTTTTTAATCACTCCATGAATTAACAATTGTTTAGCCTATCATCCAGGCTCTGATACCAAATAGGGAGAAGGAAAACTCTAAAAACTTGAGAAACAAAATGAAATAAGGCTCCTTTATATAGAGGAGGAGCTTACAAGCAAACAAATTAAAAACGTCATGGATGACGTATTAAAACATTATTAAAGTAAAGCACTAGCTAGTAGAGCTAGTGGATGCACTGTTTGTTCTAGTGGATGCATTATTTGGGTCCACTACTTTGGAAGATGTCGGGAGATTTAATATCGTTGGATATTTGGGTCTATCATCCATCCCCAAAGGATTAAGGTAAAAGCTCAAACTTTACCCTGTTTATCTCTTTCCAATCCTGAATGGGACAAGATCGTTGCAACTGATGCCTCCGAAACTGGTTATGGTGGCATTATCAAACAAATAAATCCTAATACTTCCAAAACAGAATTAGTACGATTTACTTCTGGCGTTTGGAAACCAGTTCAACAAAATTATTCTACTGTCAAAAAAGAGGTATTATCTATTGTCAAATGCATTACCAAATTTTAAGACGATTTACTTAACAAACATTTTGTTTTAAGAGTATATTGTTCTTCTGCTAAACAGATTTTAACTAAAGATGTTAAACATCTAGTTTCCAAACAGATTTTTGCAAGATGGCAAGCAGAGCTTTCTGTTTTCTATTTTACTATCGAATATATCAAAGGTAGTGATAATTCCTTACCCGATTTTCTAACTCGTGAATTTTTGCAGGATGTTCACCCCGGTTAGGGGTAGACTACGCGGCCGTGGCCGTGGTCGTATTTCTAAAACTTTATTTCAAAAATAATTTCCCACTTTAGGGGAAACATCATCTAAGGATGATTTTCAAATAAAAACAGATAAAAAGAAAACTGCCAAAGAGGTCTTACTTGAGAGTGGACCCCAATTTATCAAAAAATCAGTGGCCGAGTCTATACTCACACTTTCAAATAGAGATATTGTTCTCAATAAAAAAAGATGTCTGGTTTTTCAAAAAAAGATATATGGGAAGCTAGCATTATCCAATTACAGAGGGAAAGCTTCGATTTTATTATGACAATTCTAAATGATACCAATTCTGTCCAAATTCAGCATAATTATGTTGAAGAATGAAATATCAAAAGTACAATGACTCATTCCAAATGTTACATTATCAGAGTCATCCATCCCCAAGAATGGGGTTTGAATGTTTTCAACTCCAGAGTAACAACTACCAAGAACAATGAGCAACCTTACAACTATTGGGACTATATTCTGGCTTGGTCTCATGTATTTCTTTATCAAAATCCAAAAAGAAATCATTCATGGTTTTTTACTATGAATCCAGAGATTCTCAAAACCAAAGATCAATTTCCAAACTGGTTTCTACATTGGTGGCAAAGCCACTCTCCCGAATTTGATATTCTTCCAAAAAAGATCCAAGATCAGTACCAATCATGGTTTGATAGTCATCCTGATTTTCGTGATGACAGATTTATGTTCAAAGGAAACCCTCTTCTATGGTTCTTTACCGAATTCCAGATTAATTGGATTTGGCAGTGGAATATTGAGCTGGATACAGATCATTTGGGTATTCCTGAATTACAAAGAAGCTTTTATGTCAAATGGTGGTCCCGTTATGACACGGAACTTTGCTTTTTCAAAATTATTGCTGCTATAAAGACAAACAAAGCAAAAACAGCCACAGACCTTTCCAATAATTCAAAGCAGGAATCTTTGAATATGGTTCAAAAAATGCGCAAAGATATTAAATTCCAATTCCCTGGTTTATCTACTCAAAAGCGTCATATTAAACTTCTGGAAACTATAAAAGGACAGATGTTTAATCCTCATGACTCTGACGACGAAGATTTTTCCAATTCAGATTCTGACATTTCTATGTTTTCAGGATCAAACCGCTTTCAGGTGTTACCTGACGAATCTCAAAATCCAGACGATATTATTCCAACCGAATAGGATATTTTCAATTCTCTTATTGATTGTTCCCAATACAATTATTCTCTAAGAAAAGGAAAAAAGAAAATTTTCTAATGGCTCATTGGGATGCAGAAGCCGCCATTATAGAAAATATGCAAATTGAAGCAACTCATCATCAGCAAAACCAGCTTAATCTCTGGGATGCTGCTGTTCTCCAACAAGCTAGAGCTGATGCTTTAGCTGTTCGAATTCCTTGGGGAAGACCTTTTCTCATTTCCAAATATCATCAAAGACATAATGTTCCAATAGGCCACCTATATTATCTTTGTATTTGATTCGATTGAGAGATAGATTTTGGATATCCATTGAAGGATCTTCATACTTTGTAAAAGTAATTTGCATATCATGAATTTTTTCGACATCAGAATCCAATTCGGATTCACTAGAAGATTCATTAGATTGGTAATTGATGGTTGAAAGATTAGTTGACTTTAATCTTTTAACTAATTCATCCATAAACTCATGATCTTTGTTTGGATTTTTGAAATTAAAATTGGATAGAAAAATTGGAGGTTGTAGATCTGGTTGACTTATGATCAGATTTTTGGTACCTGAAGAAGATGCTATAGTTTCATTGATTTTTTGTGGTTTGTTTTCTTCAGCTAATTTGTCAATTTGTTTATCTATTCTTTGAAGTTGATTACCAACAGTTCTTAAATGAATATTGGTATAATTAATTTGCTTACTTTTGGTTGATTCGATAATTACATCTTTATCCTTGGAAGATGTATCCACTAACGAAATTGCTTCAATTGTGGATGCTTGATCTTGGCTAGTCAATTTGATGAGCTCTAAAGGAGGATGTATTGATTTGATAGTTCCTGATTTAGTTTGCCAATTGATTTGAAATTTTTCATACTCTTCTAAAATGGAAATAGAAGAGGTATGCATTGGAATATATTCATTTCAATACCAGTGTTGGAAAAGTTTAACTGTTTGTTTTACTTGAAGATTTGAATAATATTTTTCTTTTATAAGATGAAATTGGTAAGGATGATATTTGGAAGCCAACCATTTACGAAATAATTAATTGGAAGGATTTTGATATTCTGCACTTAGAACTTCTCTATTAAAGGATCCTGGTGAAAAATCCATTAGAGATTGAATTGCATTTCAGATGCTGTTGGAGAATCAAGCATCCACAATTGAAGCAATTCCTTTAGTGAATACATCTTCCAAGGATAAAGATGTAATTATCGAATCAACCATCAGTAAGCAAATTAATTATACCAATATTCATTTAAGAACTGTTGGTAATCAGCTTCAAAGAATAGAGAAACAAATTGACAAATTAACTGAAGAAAACAAACCACAAAAAACTAATGAGAATATAACATCTTCTTCAGGTACCAAAAATCTGATTATCAGTCAACCAGATCTACAACCTCCAATTTTTCTATCCAATTTTAATTTTAAAAATCCAAACAAAGATCATGAGTTTATGGATGAATTAGTTAAAAGATTAAAGTCAACTAATCTTTCAACCATCAATTACCAATCTAATGAATCTTCTAGTGAATCCGAATTGGATTCTGATCTCAAAAAAATTCATGATATGCAAATTGCTTTTCCAAAGTATGAAGATCCTTCAATGGATATCCAAAATCTATCTCTCAATCGAATCAAATACAAAGATAATATAGGTGGTGATTTATTTAGAAAAACTTATTATCCTAGACCAACACCTCCTGATCTTCTTTAGGAAGAAAACTTTTTCAAAAGTCAGACCGCCTATTTGGCTAAAACTATTTATGAATGGAACATAGATAGTTTATCTGAATATCAAATCTACGAAGTCCTTCACAAAATGATGATGTATGCTAGTGTGTGTAGGGCATCTCAAAATTCTGATAAAGATATTGCTATCTTTATTATTAGTGGTTTCACTGGTGGTCTTAAAGGTTGGTGGGATAATATTCTTACTCCACTTCAAAGAAATGAAATCATTAATGCTGTCAAACTCATAAGTCAAACTTCTGAGTCTGTGGACTCCACTGGAAAAAGTCACACTCAGCAAACTACTTCTCAACACCAAGATAGTGTATATACACTTATCCAAACCATCATTCTTCATTTCGTTGGTTCCATTGAACAACGTCATGAAAGAGGAACTGAGTTGTTACAAAATCTCAAATGTGGATCTTTAACCAATTTTCGTTGGTATAAAGATGTTTTTATTACCAAAGTTCTTCAAAGAACTGATGTCAATGCTCCTTATTGGAAATCCAAATTTATTGAGGGTCTACCAACTCAATTTGCAAATCGAGTTAAACAAAAACTAAGTGTTCTCAACAATGGTCAAAATATCCATTGGGATAATTGTACCTATGGACATTTAGTCAGTTTTTGTCTCCAAGAAGGCATATCGTTATGTAACGATATGAAATTACAATACCAATTGAAAAAACAAAATTTTACTGGCAAACAAGAAATAGGTGAATTCTGTCAACAATTTGCCTATGACATTCCAATTCAATATCCTAAAAGATAAAAGGATAGGACAAAATGATAGGACAAAACATCATACATTTCAACAGTATAAATCTTATCAAAATAAAAAGAGAAGAATAAAATCCAAAAATTGGAATCAAACTCCTCAACCCAATTTTCCTAAAAAACGACGTAAATATCAAAAAACTCCAAAATCAAAAATCAAATGTTTCCAATGTGGTCAACAAGGACACTATGCAAATAAATGTTATAAAGCAAAAAAGCTGAATGAACTAGTTCATGATGAACAAACTAGAATTTAACTTTCCAAATTATTCTTAGAATCTTCTGATGAAGAATTTTCCAATAGTTCTAATCTTCATTATGACGATATCTCTTTATCATCTTCCGATGTTGATTGTACAAATCAATGCTGTAATCAACTTCAAAAATTATCTATCAATGTTCTTTCTCAAGAACAAGAAGATATTCTCAAAAACATTGATCAAATTCCTGATCCTGCTTTAAGGATCAAATAATTTCCAATATTATGCATCCACAAATGTCTATTTCCAAAGACTCTGAATCTATTCTCAAACCTAAATACTACATATGCATGAAGTATTAACCCGAATAGATCACATTCAAAAGTTACTCCAGTAACTATCCAAGAATTAAACAAAGAAGTTAATGAGCTAAAAAATTGACATCAAACACTTAGAAATAATCAACTTATTTCTGACATCAAAATTGCAAAATTAGAAGAATATGGTTCTAATTCCCAAGCTCAAGCTCAACAATCAAATGATTTCCAACCTAGTTTCCAATCAAATCAAGAATTTGAATCTTTAAATATATTAATCAAATATTATTCAAAAATGGTATAATTGAATTCTTTACTTATACACCAAGGATATGAAATTTTCAATGTTACTACTTGCCTTGGTTGATAGCGGAGCGGATATTAATTGTATCCAAGAAGGATTTATTCCAACTAAGTATTTCGAAAAAACTGTTCAAACTTTGACTACCTGCTGGAGGTAGCAAAATTAAAGTCAATTACAAATTGGTCAATGTCATCATATGTAATGAACAAAACATGTTTGCAAACCACTTTTTTTGTATTTTTTGATACCTTGATCAACATTTGCTTTGATTTGATCCAGAGCAATTTGATATGCTGAATGTCTTCGAAAAGGTCTAGGTTGTAAAGGCCAAGGTCTCCACAACAGAATGCGTTCCAAAGTGCCTATTGGAACATTATGTCTTTGATGATATTTGGAAATGGGAAAAGGTCTTTCCCAAGGAATTCGACTGGCTAAAGCATCAGCTCTAGCTTGTTGGAGAACAGCAGCATCCCACGGATTAAACTGGTTTTGCTGATGATGAGCTGCTTCAATTTTGCATATTTTCAATAATGGCTGCTTCTGCATTCCAATGTGCAATTAGAGAATTTTCTTTTTGCCTTTTCTTAGAGAATAATTGTATTGGGAACAATCAATAAGAGAATTGAAAATATCCTCTTCGGTTGGAATAATATCGTCTGAATTTTGAGATTCGCCAGGTAACACCTGAAAGCGGTTTGATATATATACATATAAATATATATATAAGCAATATATATATATATATGATATAGTGGAGAGACGTCAGTGCTCCAGAATTTGCGTTGGATAGAAGTTTCAAAACCAATTGCCAGCAAACAGAAGATGACACAAAGACTCTTGTGACGGTGAAAATTATCAGCAACAAGAAAAACACCAATGACCACTAAGCAAGCATCGTTCGAAAAAAAAAAACTTGAGAGAAAGAGATAAGGAAAACTAGATGTCATTGTAGCTAAAGTAAACACAGTTCAGCAAAAATTGAATGATCAAATCCGAAAAGGTAAACGACTCCATAAAACAAAAGGAGATATAATCAAACCCTATATCCCCTGCTGTTCTTCTCCTTCCTCTAGCCTTTTCAAACTTCCTTCCCTTCGATCTCACATACGGTTTGGTGTGGCTATGAGGAACACCAGGTGCTGGGCCGAAGTGTTTCACAGCTTCACGTGCACTCTTTGGGCCACGGAGAAGAACCTGTAGAGATGGAACGAAAAATTACTTAACACAATGAAAAAAACCGGATTAAACTGGACATCGCATGCATTCAAACAAGAAGTAAAAATTTGTATTTTATCAGACTAACTCATTGATATTTCTGCAGTAGCATCCCAAAGCAAGTATATTCCTTACAGTGTTTTGCCCCAGTGGAGCCCTCTGAGCAAGGACTCAAATGTCAACATTCTCCGCCCAGCTTTCAAGCTCCTTGCTCTTGCCGTCTCAGTAAACCTCAAAGCTGTGACTTTCAAAGCAGGAACTTCATGAACACGAATATCATCAGTTACAGTCCCGACAATGACGGCAATCTTATCCTCCTAAGAAGAATAAAGGAACAAATTACATAAAGCAACAAAACCCATGCAGATCAGTAACATATGCCAGGTAATGAAGAAAGAGGCAATAAGGAGAATTATGAACCAACCTTTCCTTGCATGAACTGAACAAGTCTTGAAAGAGGAAAGTGGTGCCTTGTTGACCTTACTCATAAACAAGCGCTTGAGGATTACAGCATTAAAGTTGCTTCCCGTCCTTCGGACAAGGAAGCGGTACAGCTGATCAAATGCAAAACACCAAGTCAACCAGCTAAAAATTGAAGTAGCATATACACAAAAGAAAATCTAAAGCAAAATGATATTTGCTCTACTGCATATGCATATTTCTATGGAATGCATAGAAAAAGGTTTCTACTCAAAGTCAATAAACATGAAAAGTTTCAAAAGTGAATATTTTGAAAAGAAACTTCCAAAAATATTGATTGGGAATCACACAAACAAAGTAATAAGCAGTGCCCTTTCTTTCAAATGATTAATAATGTCTCATAAGATGTAAAACAGCACAGGGCTCATAGGTAAATATCAAAAAAGGCTAAAACAAACCCAAATGATTTTGAGAACCGAGCCGAGTAACAGTTTTAAAGTTGACTGAAAACACAAATTTATTCCCTCAGAATATTTGAAATTAGAATCAACCAAAAAAAGTTGAACATTAGCATGAGTTTATAAACAGACATCACAGGGAACAATTTGTTTTCACAATTATTATTTTCTTATACTAAAGAAAACATCTCGATATTTCAAGGAAAAAAAAGACATAATCCAAAAACAAAGTACTGCTAAATAATAAACATGATACACGAAGGCTCAGATAATTGTGAAAATATACAACTCCCAGACTTTTCAAAGGTCTCTAATGAGATGGGATTCACAAACTTCATTATAGCAAAGACAAATACCAGAGGAAGCAAGTCTTCAACCGGACTTCAAATACTTAATCAAATGTCACAACAAAGCACATTATAACAGTACGTTCCCCCCCCGAAAGTTTCTACACCAGAAATTCTAGTCACTCCATATGTACAGCATTCTACTCATACGGCTAAGAAAAAAAACATACGAAGACAGCTTACAAAAGCCAAAGTCCCCCCCAAAACGGAAAGAGAAAAAAGAAGAGGATTAAAAATGAACCTTCACACGAAGCTTCAGGTAGATATCATCGGGGACTTGAGTGTTCTCTAGTCTTCTTACTCTTACCTCCTTGCTACTAATTTTTTTTTCGATTTTTTTTTTTTTTTTTAACCACACCCCCTAATGACAGAAGATGGACAAGATCAAGAAACGATTCAAAAGCGAAAGAAGAGAAAGAATACAACCCAACGCAGGAAAGTAAGAAATAGAGTAGGAAACATGGCAGCTCAAGACGTCGAGAGTATTTCAGCGCGAGCAAGGAGAAGACAGAGTGAGCGAAACTGAAAGCTAGGGTTAGTAGAAACAAACTGAACCGGTTATTTCAGACAAAGTCAAAAAAAAACAGGCCAACTTTGCAACTGACTAATCCTTTCCCAAGAAGTTGGCACAAGTCTATTTGGAAACGGACAATGGAACTGGACCACACGGGGGAAAGCTGGTTCCTAGTATTGTGCATGAGGGTTCGATGTATTTCATTTTTCAAACAAAAAGTAAATAATTTGGTTGGAGTAGGATCAACTAGAGAGGTGTTTTAAACGGGATAAGAGACACGGGCTCGATTGACGTTGGATCGGGTAGGTGTTAAATTTTTGTGGGCGGGTTTGGGTTTGTGTCATTAAATCAGTTAGCCGACTTAAGATTTGAATAATATTTTCTTGTATAAGATGAAATTGGTAAGGAGATATTTGGAAGGGCCCCCAACCATTTACGGAAATAATTAATTGGAAGGATTTTGATATCGGACTTGAGAAATTCTCTATTAAAGGATCCTGGTGAAAAATCCATTAGAGTTGAATTGCATTTCAGATGCTGGGAGAATCAAGCATACACAATTGAAGCAATTCCTTTAGTGAATACATCTTCCAAGGATAAAGATTGTAATTATCGAATCAACCATGCAGTAAGCAAATTAATTATACCAAATTCATTTAAGAATGTTGGTAATGCAGCTTCAAAGAATAGAGAAAGAAATTGACAAATTACTGAAGAAACAAACCACAAAAAAACTAAGAGACAATAAATCTTCTTCAGGACCAAAAATCTGAGTATCAGTCAACCCAGATCTACACCGCCAATTTTTCTAGCCAATGTTAATTTTAAAAAATACAAACAAAGATCATGAGTTTTATGGATGAATAGTGGTTAAAAGAGTAAGTCAACTAATCTTTAAATACCATCAATTACCAATCTACTGAATCTTCTAGTGGAATCCGAAGTGGATTTCGGATCTCAAACAAATTCATGATATGCAAATTGCTTTTCAAAGTATGAGATCTTCAATGGATATCCAAAATCTATCTCTCAATCGAATCAAATACAAAGAGAATCTAGGGGTTGATTATTTAGAAAAACTTATTATCCTAGACCAACACTCCGTCCTGCTTTAGGAAAGAAAACTTTTCAAAGTCGGAGCCTTTTGGACTAACACTATTTATGAATGGAACATAGAAGTTATCGAAAATCAAATCTACGAAGTCCTTCACAAATGATGATGTAGCTAGTGTGTGCGTAGGGCATCTCCAAAAATCTGAAAAGATATTGCTATCTTTATTATTTAGTGGTTTCATGGTGGTCTTAAAGGTGGTGGGTAATATTCTACGCCCACTTCCAACGAAATGAAATCATTAATGATGTCAAACTCATAAGTCAAACTTCTGAGCTGTGGGACTCCACTGGAAAAAGTCACACTCAGAAATACGTTCAACACCACGATTGTATATACACTTATGCCAAACCATTCATCTTCATTTCGTTGGTTCCATTGAACAACGTCATGAACGAGGAACTGGTTGGTACAAAATATCAAAGGTGGATCTTCAACCAAGTTTCGTTGGTATAAAGATGTTTTTATTACCAAAGTTCTTCAAAGAATGATGTCAATGCCTGCCTTAGGGAAATCCAATGTATTGAGGGTCTACCAACTTCACTTTGCACAATCGACCGTTAAAAAAAACTAAGTGTTAGGCAACAATGGTCAAAATATACATGGGCGAAATTTACCTATGGACATTAGTCCGTTTTTGTCCCAAAAGGCTAGCGTTAGTAACGATATGAAATTACAATACCAATTGAAAAAACAAAATTTTACTGGCAAACAAGAAATAGTGGTGAATCTTCAACAATTGCTATGGACATTAAATTCAATATCCTAAAAGATAAAAGGATAGGACAAAATGATAGGACAAACATCATACTTTCAAACAGGATAAATCTTATCAAAATAAAAGCGAAGCATAAATCAACAAATTGGATCAAATCCTCAACCAATTTTCCTAAAAATCGACGTAATATCAAAAACTCCAAAATCAAAAAAATCAAATGTTTCCACTGGGTCAAAAAGGACTATGCAAATAAATGTTAAAAGCAAAAACAGCTGAATGAAACTAGTCATGATGAACAAACTAGCATTTAACTTTCAAAATTATTCTTAGAATCTTCTGTGAAGAATTTTCCAATAGTCTTATCTTCATTAGACGATATCTCTTTATATATCTTCGATGTGAGTTGTAAAAAATCAATGCTGTAATCAACTTCAAAAAGTATCTATCAATGTTCTTTATCTCAAGAACCAGAAGATTATCTAAAAACATTGATCATTCCTGAATCCTGCGTTAAGGATCAAAATCAATTTGCCAATATAGCATCCAAAAAATGTTATTCCAAAGACTCTGAATCTATTTCAAAACCTAAATACTACAGATATGAATGAAGTATTAACCGAAGAGATTACATTCAAAAGTTACTCAGTAACATCCAAGAATTAAACAAAGAAGTTAAGAGCAAAAAAAATTGACAGCAAAAACACTTAGAATAATCAACTTATTTTGACATCAAAATTGCAAAAATTAGAAGAATATGTGTCTAATCCAAGCTCAAGCTAACAATCAAAGATTTCAACTAGTTTCATCAAATCAAGAATTTGACTCTTGTAAATAATATATAATCAAAATTATTTCAAAACTGGTATATTGAAATTTCTTACTGATACACCAATGGATATGAAATTTTCAATGTTACTGCCTGGTTGATAGCGGAGCGGTATTAATTGTAATCCAAGAAGGATTTTTCCAAACTAAGTAATTTCGGAAGTAAAACTGTTCAAACTCTGACTACTGCTGGAGGTAGCAAAAATAAGTTCAATTACAAATGTCAAATGTCATCATATGTAATGGAACAAACATGTTTGCAAACCACTTTTTTGATTTTTTGATACCTTGATACATTTGCTTGATTGATCCAGAGCAATTTGATTGATGAATGTCTTCCGAAAAGGTCTAGGTTGTAAAAAGGCCAAAGGTTCTCACACAGACTGCGTTCAAAGTGCCTATTGGAAACATTATGTCTTTGATGATAATTTGGAAATGGGACAAGGTTTTCCAAAGGAATCGACTGGGCTAAAGCATCGCTTCTCGCTTGTTGGAGAACAGCAGCATCCCAGGATTAAACTGGTTTTGCTGATGATGAGCGCTTCAATTTTGCATATTTAAAATATGGCGCTTATGCATTCAATGTGCAATTAGAGAATTTTCTTTTTGCATTTTCTTAGAGAATAATTGTATGGGCCAATCATATAAGAGAATTGAAAATATCCTCTCGGTTGGACAATAATATCGTCGAATTTGAGATTCGCCAGGTAACACGAAAGGGTTTGAAGATTTACATAAATCTATATAGAAGCAATATCTATAATATTGATATAGGGGAGAGACGTCAGTTGCTCCAGAATTGCTCGTTGGATAGAAGTTTTCAAAACCAATGACCAGCAAACAGAAGATGACACAAAACTCTTGGGACGGGGAAATTATCAGCACAAGGAAAAAAAACCACAATGACACTAAGCAAGCATCGTTCCGAAAAAAAAAAAACTTGATGAGAAAGAGATAAGAAAACTAGAGTCATTGTAGCTAAGTAACCACAGTTCAGCAAAAAATTGAATGATCAAATCCGAAAGTAAACGACCTCCATAAAACAAAAGGAGGAGTATAATCACACCCTATATCCCCTGCTGTTTCTCCTCATCTTAGCCTTTCAAACTTTCCTCACCTTCGATATCAAATACGGTTTGGTGTTGGGGCTATGAGGAAACCAGGTGCTGGGTGTACGAAGGTCACAGCTTCAGCGATTTGCGCTCATAGTTGGGCCACGGAGAGAACCGGTAGAGCTGAACAAAAATTACTTAACACGAGGAAAAAAAGGAATTAAACTGGACATTAGCATGCATTCAAACAGGAAGTAAAAATTTGATTATCAGAATACTCATGGATATTTCTGCAGTAGCATCCAAAGCAAGTATATTCCTTACAGTTGTTTTGCCCAGTGGAGCCCGCTGGAGCAAGGGACGTCAAATGTCAAACATTCTCCGCAGCTTTCACGATCCTTGCTTTGCGTCTCAGTGTAAACCTCAAAGCTGGACTTTCAAAGCCGGCACTCCTGACACGATCTCATCAGTTCAGTCCCGACAATGACGGCAATCTTATCTCCAAGAAGAAAAAGGAACAAAATAAATAAAGCCAACAAAAACATGCAGATCAGTAAATATATGCCGGGAATGAAAGAAAGAGGCAATAAGGAGGATATGAAACCAACCTTTACTTCATGACACTGACAAGTCTTGAAAGAGAACGGTGCATTGTTGACCTTACTCATAACAAAGCGCTTGAGGGATTTACAGCAGTAAATGTTGCTTCCCGCCTTAGACAAGGGGAAGCGGTCAAGATGATCAAAATGCAAACACCACAGTCAACCAGCTAAAAATTGAACGTAGCATATACACAAAAGACCAAGATAAACAAAAATGGATATTTGCTCTACTGCATATGCATATTTCTATGGAATGCATAGAAAAAGGTTTCGACTCAAAGTCAATAAACATGAAAAAGTTTCAAAAGGAATATTGAAAAGAAAATTCCAAAAATATTGATTGGGAATCACAAAACAAAGTAATAAGCAGTGCCCTTTCTTCAAATGATTAATAATGTGCTCATAAGATGTAAAACAGCAAGGGCTCATAGGGAAATATCAAAAAAGGCCTAAAAAAAACCAAATGATTTGAGAACGAGCGATTAAAAGTTTAAAGTTGACTGAAACACAAATTTATTCCCTCAGAATATTTGAAATTAGAATCAACCAAAAAAAGTTGAACATTAGCATGAGTTTATAAACAGACATCACAGGGAACAATTTGTTTTCACAATTATTATTTTCTTATACTAAAGAAAACATCTCGATATTTCAAGGAAAAAAAAGACATAATCCAAAAACAAAGTACTGCTAAATAATAACATGATACACGAAGGCTCAGATAATTGTGAAAATATACAACTCCCAGACTTTTCAAAGGTCTCGTAATGAGCTGGGATTCACAACTATCATTATAGCAAATGACAAATGACCAGAGAAGAAATTCTTCAACCGGACATCAAATACGTTAATACAAAATGTTCAACAAACAATAGCACATCTAACAGTACGTTTCGAAAGTTTCTTACACCAGAAAATTCTAGTCACTCCATATTTACAGCATTCTACTTCATAACGGCTAAGAAATAAACATACGAAGACAGGCTTACAAAAGCCAAGTCAAAACGGAAAGAAGAAAAAAAGAAGGATTAAAAATGAACCTTCACAAGAAGCTTCAGGTAGATATCATCGGACTTCGGAGCTGTTCTCTTAGTCTTCTTACTCTTACCTCCTGCTACTAAATCGATACCCTAATGACAGAAGATGGACAAGATCAAGAAACGATTCAAAAGCGAAAGAAGAGAAGAATTACAACCAACGCAGGAAAGTTAAGAAATAGAGTAGAAACCATGGCAGCTCAAGACGTCGAGTAGTATTTCGCCGCGAGCAAGGAGAAGACAGAGTGAGCGAAAATGAAAGCTAGGGTTTAGTAGAACAAAACTGAACCGGTTATTTTCAGACCAAAAGTCAAAATAAAACAGGCCAACTTGAAAACTCGACCTAATCCTTTCCCCAGAAGTTGGCCCAAGTCTATTCCTGGATCAACGACATTGGAACCTGGACCACACCGGGAAAGCTGGTTCCCTAGTATTGTGCCTGAGGGTTCGATGTACTTTCATTCTTTTCAAACAAAAAGTAAATAATTTTGTTGAGTAGGATCCAACTAGAGGTGTTAAACGGGATAAGAGACACGGCTCGACTTTGACTTGTGAATCGGTGTAGGTTTAAATTTTTTGTGGGCGGGTTTGTTAGGCTCATTAAACTCAGTTAGCCGAACTTTTTTCAATGTTAGCTAGGTTTGTCTCGGTCGGCTTATTTGTCATTTTTAATTCTAAATAATTGGCAATTTGATAGATATTAACCTAATTAGTTTGTGTATAATTTATAAGAATATAACTGTCAAATGTTTATAATGATATTCATGGGATATTTTTTATTAAATTATGTCAAAATTATATATTAATTGAACAACTAATTATTATATTTTGACATTATAATAATAAATAATTATTATAATTTTAATAACTAATTCTTTTTAAAATATACATTACATTTTTAGCAAATATTTATGTATTTTTATTCGTTAGGCTCAATTCGTAGCCAGATCGGCTCAACTCGTTTAACATTGGGTCATGAGCCAACTCAAGTTGAATATTTTTTGTTAGATTTGTTAGACTCGACTCGTTGAACTCACTAAACCGTTAAACTCGACTCGTTTAACCAGAATTTTTCAGACTCGGCTTAGTCGACTTATTTGTCATCTCTAGATCCAACCAAAACCGATAAATTCATTTTTTTATTACATTTTGTATATTTCATTATGATATTGAATTTTTGGATGGATGTCTTAACAATAGTGAGTTTTCAAAATTAAAGGATTCAAAATTTTTCAATATAATGCATGTAAAAATACTATTACATTTGCTCTCTTATTCTACTATCTTAAAATATTCGTTGACGTGTCAAATAATGATTAGTGTAATTAATACAATAAATTATAAATTACATTAATTATATCAATTATTGTTTGATACATCATCAAATTTTTAAAAAAATAAACATAGTATTACTCTACGTATAATAACTTATTACCAATCGAAATAAAGATATCAAACGAGGGCAGGCTCGCCAGCAAAGTCTAGTCAGATCACAAATGGCGGGCCAAGTCGAGCCATGGTCGACTTAGTGGGCCAACTCCCCGTCCCCCTCCTTCTCCAGCAGTCCAAGCTCGCTGGTCGCCTTACCGTTTATAACTTAAGTCACCGGCTACCTCTTGTCGGTCGGATGTCCTTTTCTCCAAGCAAACTGCACTTTGCCCCAAAAACCACCTCTCGTCTTCAAGTTCTCACATGTTCTTTTCAAAACCTAAGCTCTTCCCTGCAATCTCACTCTCACGTATTGCGACCCAGCATTAAAAAAACCTCTCGGCAATCTGCTTTTTGTAAACCCAATGACCTCTGTGATTCCGAAATATAAGGGAAATTACCAAAAACAACCACAAACTACAATTGTTTTTCAAATTCAACCACAAACTAATTTTTTTAACAATCAAAACCACAAAGTATCGAAAATGTGTCAAAAACGACCACCCCGGACAGACGCAAAAAATCACCGTCCATCCGGGTCACTGTTCACGTGAACAGTGACCTGTTTACGTTCGTTTTTCTCCGTTTTATAAATTAATTTTTAAAAAATAATAAATGATATTGGATTTACTTAAAATTTTTATCACATATTCGCCACGTTATGAGAAGATAATCGGAAACTTTTCGTGATTTTCTAACACTTGTACAATTTATTATAATTTTAGAGAATTATTTTATAAAACATACGTAAAAAAATTATAATAAATCATATAAGTATTGTAAAATCACGAAACTTTTCAGATTATCTTCTCATAACGTTGGGAATATGTGATAAAAATTTTAAGTAAATCAAATATCGTTTAGTATTTTTTAAAAATTAATTTATAAAACGGAGAAAAACGAACGTAAACATGTCACTGTTCACGTGAACAGTGACCCCGACGGACGGTGTTTTTTTGCGTCCGTCCGGGGTGGTCGTTTTTGGCATATTTTCGATACTTTGTGGTTTTGATTGTTAAAAAAATTAGTTTGTGGTTGAATTTGAAAAACAACCGTAGTTTGTGATTGTTTTTGGTAATTTCCCGAAATACAAACCATCGAGAAGCTCTCTCTCCCTCTAAATAGTCCCATAACTGACTTAAGCTAGGGCAGAGTGCACTGCAAGATTGAAGCTTCAAATCACCCGGAATCACAAGAAACTAAACCAAATCTGAGCAAGGAACCAAGGAAAAACTTAAACAATGTTAGTATAATACAAAGTATAAGTTAATTCTTAATCTTTTTAAACAAATAAACTTCAAATTTAAAATATGTTCAACTTAAATAATTTTTATGAACAAAGTAAATCTGAACTTTGAGCCAAGAAAATGAATCTCGACCTTTCGGTTATTTTTCCTTCTATCTCAAATTGGTTTGTACTATATTTTGTTTTTGTTTTTGTTATTTTTCTGTAATTTTTAAAGTTAAAATTACAAAACTGTATGAACATTATAATATTTAATTTGTTCATAATATTAAAAAAGATTCATTTTATCTGAAATAAAATTCAGTGTCAAGAGTTATACATTTTTCTAAAATTTAAGATTTGTTTTGTAGTTCACCCTTTTAATGAAGTGACGACCTCACAATAACTTTCGAGATGTCCTGCTGCTGCTTGGAAGATTGTTGATATTCCGATTGAGCTGGGCACATGGAATCAAGTCCTGCATTCTGGCCCATGGCCAGAAATAATATCAACTACCAAGAGGGTAATGACCAAATCAAAATCTATTCCATCTGCTGAATATTTCTAACCCACCGCCATCTAACCAGTCAAATGACTCGAACGGCCGGCTTATTTTCAATATCTCAACCAGTTCGATTTGAATCATGGAGATTGCCTCTCAATACCCTGCCAGGAAAGAGCAGATGTCCTCACAGATAAAAAAAATTAGAAGTATGATCTGTTAAAACGTGATAAATCACCATTTTACTCGATTCATAAGCATAGCTTCATTGCGATTAAAAACAGGTAATCGAAATTAAGAAATGCATAATGAAATTTGCAGATATTGAAACAGATTGACGGAAATGGCTAGATTTAGAGAATTGATGGGGGGAAAATATAATCCCATAACATTGGAGCATATCTCCGTGGTTATAAACTGGGAGATAGCTCAAGCAGAAAGGATGTAGTCAGTGTACGCACAGATAAAATCCTGGAAATCATTTCCTCACGAATCATTTTCCAAGAAGAACTTATGTGCGAAATGCAAACCCTTAAAAACATAGAGAAACGATGGCGATCAAACATAAAAGACCCCAATCTTGCGAACTTGGGCTTCCGAAGAAAACTTGCAGAGAGAGCGAGAGGCGGCAGACCGAGGCATGACTTAGGGCAAAGAGAAGGGGATTTAGGCATTTAAAGAGAATTTTGGCCGGTTCAATTTCCGGTTCAATTGGATTTATGATGATTAATTAGATTTTTGGTTTAAAATGACAAACAACCCAAACAATAAATTCATATTAGGCATGACCAACCAGGAACCAGAAGCTAGACCAGACCAATAGTTTCGGTTTGATTCGGTCGGTCCTCTAAGGTATTGGATCCAGGACCGGTCCCCCCACTAAAAATCTCATCAATTCCAGTACGGTCTACGATCCGAATACCAAAATTCCGAAACCGGATCGAGAACCAGACTCTTCAAGTTCACTAGTTCACTTCAGGCTTTTGATTTAGGGCAAAGGGCTCGCGACGTTCAATCGTTCACTCACTATCAGAAGTGAACTCAGAAGAGAAGACTCAGTTCACCCTCACCGTTCGACTTCGGTCACTTTTCAATGCACACTCTCGGAGTCAGCCATCACGCACTCAGCACTACACAGCCATTTCAGCTTAGTGCTCACTGCTCAATGCTCACTCTCTTGTGGTGACCGGCCCACACCCCCAGAGTAACAATCCAACAATGGTGGGCCCCCCGAGTCACAGCGTGACGTTGCATTAATTCACAAGATTTCTCCCAGCTGGCATGAGAATTTTATACCTTCCCTAGATTCAAATCCAGGACCTCCAGCTAAAGTGCATGGGCTTACAGAATCTAGTACCACTTGACCTTGTAGCTCAAGTGGTACCAGATTCTGTAAGCCCATGTACTTTAGCTGGAGGTCCTGGGTTCAAATCTGAGGAAGGTATAAAACTTTCATGCCAGCTGGGAGAAGTCTTGTGAGTTAATGCGACGCCACGCTGTGACTCGGGAGGCCCACCATTGTTGGGTTGTTACTCCGGGGGTGTAGGCCGGTCGCCACAAAAAAAGGCGCATGCAGGCACGTATGCAGGCACGTAGCAATGCTCAATCGCCGTCACCGTCACCCTCGAAGCACTGCGCCTCTTAGTCTCCGTGCCCCGTGCACTCCACCTTCGACCAACACTCAACGGTAAGAAGCAAGGGGTGTGTTACTGCGTTTATTTATGACTGTTTGACTGTTGCCAAAGGACTTCAGCATGTTTATTTATATTTACGAGTTGATTTTGGTTCTCATATGATCACTGAATAATTGTTTGTTGATTTGAGTTACCTGAAATTTTGGTTTTTGATCTGGATTATTAATTTTTATATTGTAATATTTTTAGTTTAGGTTGATAAATTTATGTCGATTAGTGTGTTTATCTATTTATTATTTTTTGCTCCATGGTAAGATGGATACTTCTAATAAAAAAATTCGCATGTGGAATTTTGTTTTAATGTTGGATAGTTAAATTTTGTTTGTATGTTAGATAGTTAGATTTATTTTGGATGTTGAATTTTGTTTCTTATATTTCATTTTAAAATTGGATAGTTGGATTTAATTTGTATGTTAGATAGTTAAATTAATTTTGGATGTTGAATTTTGTTTCTTAGATTTCATTTTAATGTTGAATAGTTGGATTTAATTTGTATGTTAGATAGTTAAATTTACTTTGGAACTTGAATTTTGTTTCTTAGATTTTATTTTAATATTGGATACTTCAATTTAGTTTGTATGTTAGATAGTTGGATTTATTTTAGATAATTTGTATGTTAAAAATTTATCAATTTTTTATTTAAATATCAGAATTTTTATGGGAGGAACCGGTTCTTCCCAAGGCTAGTTCCGGGACCGGGATAAAAATCCTGAAGGATTTAGTTCGATTCGAGTCTCGATTCAGATACTAAATAACCAACAGCCAGATCCACCGCATAACTTAAACTAAATGACAAGCATAAAGTAAAGTGCATTATGTTGACTTAAATGGTGTTTTAAGTCTAAATTGTTTTTGATGATGTGTTTATATAATTAGCTTGTTAATTTGATTATGTGTAAGAAATGAGAATAATGAATTATGCATTTGTTTTTAATCTGTTGGAAATACCCTTAATAAGGGTATTTTAGTATCTAATGCATGTGATTAAGTGTACAGGGCTGAAATGTATTAAACGAAATAAATAAGTGCACCGGTCACAAAACGACAAGGCGGATGAGTAAATGGAATTACTCCACCGCCCACTAGACGACAAGGCAGATGAGTAAATGGAATTACTCCACCGCCCACTAGACGACAAGGCGGATGAGTAAATAGAATTAGTCCACCGCTCGCTAGACGACAAGGCGGATGAGCTAAAATGAAGAAGTCCACCGCTCACTAGACGACAAGGCGGATGAGTAAACCAAATTACTCTTCCGGCCACTAAACGACAAAGGCGGATGAGTAAACCAAATTGCTCTTCTGGCCACAAAACGACAAAGGCGGATGACTTCAACAAATTACTCTTCCGGTCACTAAACGACAGAGGCGGAAGACAACTACGAATCAATCATCCGATGCCGGTTTAATGTTTTTCACTTGCATCATCTGATGGCGGTTCAAGACTACAAATGAGCTTTGTCTTCCGCCAGAATTCAAATAAACCGCGAAGCTACAGTGACGTCGTTTTCAAGCTTTAACTTCAGAACATTTATGGCGACGACGACTTACAACTATAATCGGCAACGGCTACCTGAAAATGTACGAAAGCTCTCCAACGGTAACAAAGTTTCTATTATTGGACAAGGAGCATTGAAGTCAAGCCGATTCTGATGACAGAGTATTTAAGCCGAGGTTAGAGCACAAAGAAACAACTTTTGCAAATTTGAATACTGAACCCTAAGCTGCGAAAGTGATAATACTCTGTATTCTCTCTACATCTCTCAATCCGAACTTGAGATTCAATTACTGTGAGAGTGTAGTCTGTACTTAATTTTATAAACTCAAATCATTTGTAAAGGCAGTGGATTGACGCCCGTGAAGTTCAATCCAGATCTGTAAAGGCAGTTGATCGGAGCCCGGAATCCCGATCTGTGTATTCTCGTGAGGAGAAGGGTAAGGATCTTCAAGGGGTGAGCCTTGGAGCGTGAACGTAGGCAGTTTTGCCGAACCACGTAAAAATACTGGTGTCGAATTTCTCTCTCTCTCTCTCTTTACATTATTTGATTACTTGTGGTAAATCTATAAGCTTAATCAAGGGACAAATTAGGTTGACTCGTAATTAAAATTAAAAAGTCTAATTCACCCCCCCCTCTTAGACAATACCGATCCTACAATTGGTATCAGAGCTAGGTTTATATATATTGTCTAAGTTGTTTATCTAAGATATACTGTGTTACTTGAAATGGCATTCAATACACACTCTGCACAAATGGAAGGTCAGTCTACCACTAGACCTCCATTCTTCAATGGTATTGATTATGTATACTAGAAATCTAGAATGAGAATTTATGTTCAGGCTATAGACTATGACATATGGAATAACATAGAAAATGGTCCATATATAGCCTTTAAAACAGAGAATGGTATTAGGACTCCCAAAGCATCACATGAACTAAATGATACTGACAAGAAGAACTTGAGCCTGAATGCCAAGGCTATAAACACCCTATACTGTGCTCTGAACAGAGATGAGTTTAATAGAGTACAAGGGTGTGAGAGTGCTCAAGAGATTTGACACTTGTTAGAGATCACACACGAAGGCACAAACCAGGTTAAAGAAAGTAAATTGAGCATGTTAGTCCATGAATATGAACTGTTTTCTATGGAAAAAGGTGAAACCATCAGTTCTATGTTTACTCGATTTACTAACATCACTAACGGTCTTAAAGCTCTTGGTAAGACTTACTCAGGTGAGGAACAGGTAAGGAATTTTCTGAGATGCCTACCGAGAGCATGGCAACCAAAGGTGACTGCCATTCAGGAAGCAAAGGATCTCAAAGCCTTAAAGCTTGAGGAGCTCATTGGATCTCTCATGACGCATGAGATCACAATGAGAGCAAATGAAAAGGAGGACCTCAAGGAGAAGGAGGTAACAAGGAAAAAGGACATTGCTCTAAAGGCTTCCTCGAGTAAGCAAGAGGAATCAGAAGAAGAAGAAGAAGAAGAAGAAGAAGATGAGGATATTGCACTCATCACTAGGAGGTTCAGTAAGTTTCTGCAACGAAAGAGGATGCAGGGAAAAAGGTTTCCAAAGGGTGAGAAATCTCAAAAGGAAAAGGAAATCACGTGCTTTAGGTGTGGAAAGCCTGGTCATATGAAGGTAGACTGTCCACAAGCAAAGAAGGGTCCCAAGAAGTTCAAGAAAAGGGCAATGAAGGCCACTTGGGATGATAGTGAAGAAGATACCTCTTCATCAGAAGATGAGGAAGTAGCAAACCTGTGCTTTATGGCACACGAGGACAAGGTTAGTTCTTCTTCCTCTAGTATTTTCAGTGACAGTGATAGTGATGACGATGAAGGTAATCTAATTGATGCTTTCAATGATTTAGTTAAACAGTTTGGCATGTTAAAAACTAAATACAATACTTTGAAAAAGGAAAATGCAAACATGGTAGAACTACATGCCAAGAAAACTAATTTGCATGTCAAAGAGATTGATGAGCTTAAAAGCAAAAACAAAGATTTGAATAATATTATACTGAACTTCACTAAGGGTGAAAAATTATTTAAGATGGTAATAGGAGGACAGAGAGCACATTTTGACAGAACAGGTTTAGGTTATGACAAGCCTAATAAAAAGAAAGCTTTTAAGAATTTCTTTGTTAAATCGACTACCTGTTATGCTTGCAATGAGTTAGGACATAAGTCATATGAATGTCCTTTGAAATTAGATAAGAAATCAAACAATAAACTTCAATGGGTTCCTAAGGGAACCAGACCTAACACTAGGACCCAAAAGATTTGGGTACCTAATAAGACAACCTGATTTCTGTTTTGCAGGTTGACTGCTCTCCCGGGACAAATCTGTGGTACCTTGACAGTGGTTGCTCAAGGCATATGACGGGAGACTCAACCAAGTTTACTGTTGTCAACAAGAAGAAAGGAAGTGTTACTTTTGGTGGAAACCAAAAGAGCAAAATTGTTGGCATCGGCAATATAGGTAATCCTTCTCATCCTACTATTGAAAATGTTTTACTAGTAGAAGGATTAAAGCATAATCTGCTAAGCATAAGTCAGTTGTGTGACAAGGGCTATAAAGTAACTTTCAAATCAAATGTTTGTGTGATCAAAGACATTTCTACTAACAATGTTTTGTTTAAAGGATTTAGAAAAGAAAATGTCTATATTGTTGATCTAAATGGCTTTGTGCATGTTGATGAGAAATGTTTTGTTGTTAATTCACTTAATGACTGCTGGACTTGGCATAGGAGATTAGAATATGTAGGGATGGATACTTTAGCTAAGATTACTAAGGGGAATTTAGTTAGAGGAATCCCTAAGATATCCTTTGAAAAGGATAAATTCTGTGAAGCTTGTCAAATGGGCAAGCAGATCAAAAGTTCTTTTGTCTCTAAGAATTCTATTTCTACCTCTAAGCCTCTCCAACTCCTTCACATGGACCTCTTCGGTCCGTCAAATGTTGCAAGTCTAGGTGGTAAATTCTATGCTTATGTCATTGTTGACGACTTCTCTAGATTTACCTGGGTATTCTTTCTTAACATTTAGTTAGGATTGAAAAATTAATTAAACTTGGTAATTTAGTAATTAATCAAGTAAGGAGGGGTAAAAAAGTAATATTAAATGAATAAGTTAGATCAAATGGTAAATTAACCTTGAAAAGTCTTCTAGAAGATTATGAAGTGGTTGAAGATTATAGGTTTTACGTGGGAAAAACCAGAAAGAAAGAACGAGAGAAGGAGAAGAAAGGAAAAGAGAAAGAGAGAAAAGAGAAAAGAGAAAGGGAAAGAGAGGAAGAAAAAGGAGGAGAAAAATGGAGATTTAGAGTTGATCCTTTAGAGAAAAGTGTTCATCTTGGTGAGAGGGGTATTTTGGTGAAAAAAATCAATAAGTTTGGTGGAAAAATTTGTGTGAAGTGAAGGAACATACATACTGTAAGTAATTTGAACAGTTAAAATAGTTAGTTTATTCTTTATTGCATTACTAGGTGGAGATAGTTTACATTTCTGCCTTGCATCTGGATATGATAGAGTTTGATTGAGGATTGAAGGGATAAATTGATGGTGTTTTGATGATGTAAATGAATTGAATTGTTTTGTTGTGAAAAGAATATGTTTTTGAATATGTTTTTGATTTGTATTGAAATGTATAAAAAGGAAATGTTTTAGAAACCGATGAGTAATAAAGTATTATTTTAAAAAGATGTTTTACGTTAAATTGAGCATGTGAATTTCAAATTCATATCATGGGTGAGTTGCATTGTTTTAAACGTGCATTGGATTGACTTTATAAATGTTTTAAAGCATGCATTAATGAAGGAGGAAGTTGGAAATCTTGGTAACACAAGAACTCAATGGACTAGACTTGCCTCTTCGTGTGCGAATATGTATGACTATGAAACTGAGTAGGAGCTTAACTAAAATATCCTCCTTGGGTTGAAAGACCCTAAACTTCGACAGGGAGCAATGCAAGAGGGGTTCTACAGCCTTACTCGAGAAAGCCCGGGAACTTGTAGGGGTGTGCGATGGTCACATATAGTCGGTTTAGAGTGTTGTGTATTTTTCACATAATAAATGAATGTTGAAAAGATGTTTTGTTGTTTTTGTGAAAAAATGGTTTTAAATCATGCAATATTTATTTTAATTGCATTAGATTTATTCATTGAAAAATAACTTCCACAAGGGTTGATTGATTTCAAGTATGCATAATTTTAAAAGCATGTGCATTGTTTTTTTTTTTTTTAATAGAACTTGATTTTAAATTTATTTAGAAAAGAATCAATGTTAGATGGAAGATGAAGTATGGTCCTAGATAGTGTGGATATAGTCTGAGTTAGCTATTTTAACTGCTAGACTTATTTGCTGGGCGTAAAACTCATTATGTGAATTATCTATATTTTTCAAATAACGAGAACGTTCATTGAGGCGGTAAAGCAAAAAGGCAAATCTAAGGACAATAAAGATGCATAGGCAAAACCGTGGAGGTAGATGGTTTCTGTTTGAGTTGGGACAGGTGTTTAGTTGTTTTGTATGTATAGACCATTTTGTAAAGGACACGTGTAGTGATCTATTTATTTATTTTTAAATGCTTCCGTGTACTCTGATGAGGAGGTAATTACTTGATGATGATGTCATGCAAATATTTCAACGTATGAAATGTATGTTGGTTGTCTTGTGATTAGTGTTAAATTTAGAAGATCCTAATTTAGGATGCCAGGATTGCAATGGTAGGTTTTCGATTAGATTAAAATAGATCCATGCACGAGTGTTTGAGGTTTTCATTTCCCAATTCGGGAAACCTACCGATAGCCCATCGGGGACCTGGTTGGGGTCCTGACAAGACAATTCATCTACATAAAAATTGTTGATTGAATTGAGATGAATCTATTGTCACAAGTTTTTTTTGCAACGAAAACATAAAACCAGTAAGATAATTTAGATTTGAATGCATATATATGGAATTTGCATTAGAAGAACTTGCAAGTGGTAAAATTGGATGACATGAAAGAGATTTGATTATGAATATATTGGTATAATTTTATTTGTAGTAAAACTTATTTCTAGATGGAATATGGACAAAAACAACTGTTGAGCGATGGAGTCCGTGAATACAAATAATGCCTCAGTGTTAGTCTTTTTAGAAGGATATCATTGCATTATGGTTGTTAAATGTGACGAATGAGAAGTTGAAGCGGGGTCATGACGTCGTTCAAGGATTAAATGTCCTAGCGTTATGAGGATTAGAATGCCACAACATTTTGGTGTAATTTCATGACGTTTTTATGTGGAAAGTATGCATAACTTTATTTATGCCTTGGTGTTTTTTAGATTAAGCCATGACATTTTTCACAATTAGTGTTGCTAAATTAATATTACATTATTTTCATAGTACATTTTATAATGTCGCACTATATGACATTGTAACACAACATTCATTATTGTATAAATAAGCTAATTAAATAATGAAATGAGTAATCATTGCATGATAACCCATTAAATGCATTACTACTGTATTTGTGTGATGATGAGACATGTATCATCCGTATGAGACTGGATAAGTTGACATCAGACCGTGATCACTATTTTTTGATGCGTGGAGTATGTTGATTCAGGGAACAGATAGTAGACCAACCAAATGTCTTCTTTGGGTGCGAAAACCTAAGACCCCATTAGATATAAAAAATCAATGGTTAGGCTCGAAATGGTAAAATTTCAAGATGCCTAGTGTTGTGTGGATCAATACGTTGTGATGACCTATTGATATCATAATTGTGTAAACTGGTTGAAATATCAGGAGTGTCAATATAAATAATAAATGGTAATTAAATTATATCATCAATGCACAACATAGGATATATGGTCTATTGTATTAGAGTGTTAGATCATTTTCATTGCACTTGTCCGCTATAGGGGGTGTTTTATTGTAGAAATTACAGATGGTTAGGCACAACAATCACTATTTTTTTGACTGCGTGGAGTTGTGGATTCAGGGAACAGATAGTAGACCAACCAAATGTCTTCTTTGGGTGCGAAAACCTAAGAACCCCATTAGATATAAAAAATCAATGGTTAGGCTCAAATGGTAAATTTTTCAAGATGCATATGTTGTGTGGGATCACCTACAGTGTGTGACATATTGATATCAAATTGGTAAATTGGTATAAATATAAGGATGTCAATAAATCATAAATTGGGTAATAATATTATATTCATCAATGCACAACATAGGATATATGGTCTATTGTATTAGAGTGTTAGATCATTTTCATTGCACTTGTCCGCTATAGGGTGTTTATTGTAGAAATTACAGATGTGTTAGGCACACTATCACTATTTTTTACCATGTCAATTACACGTAGATTCAGATATATTTATTTAAATATGGTAAGTTTAAATTTTCTTGTTGGGCTTCTTGAAAGCTCACGTGGGGAAAATCTTCTATTTCTTGCAGAGATATAGGTTATAACGACCAAAAGAAAAAAAAAGAAGTCAAAGACTGAGTAAGCTCGCAACTAGAGGCATATTTGACAGGGTAGGTCACTAGTTTTGTAGCACCCGGTTCCATTAAACCCAATTTATTTTGTCAAATTAAGATGTGCAAATATGGGTTAGGTTAATGAATGGATATGCAAGGGCATTATGGTAAATTAACAACTTATTAGTGGATAACCTATTTAAAAAGAATTTATTGAGCTTAGCCGCCACCATTCATTCTTGCTCTCGGTTTTCAGCTCAAACCAGCAGACTTCCCAGGCGATTTCCTTCCCCGAATCCGTTCGACGAGCTAGGTAAGTTTCTACCTCGATTTTTCTGACTTAGTAACTAAGGAAGATTGTATGGGGAAGTGTTAGATATGTATTTTGGGAACTTATCAGGAAAGTGAGTAGATACGGGTTTAGCATAGAATCAGTAATGCTTGGCGATCAGAACTCCCAACTATTCCCTTAGGTTTTCTGAATGCCTTAGAATGAGGTTTAGTACAGGTTGACTTAATGTTCTGTTTATGTTCTAGGTGAGAAAGATCCCGAAGAAGCTCCTAACCGAGCACTCGCCAAGAATCCAGGTAAGTAGAGTTTGTTTGTGCCTTTGGGCCTACATCACAAAACAGTAGGGTTTATGTATGTTTTGTATGTTTATTTTCCAGTTGTCATGCATCATGTTTTTGAAAGATTACGAAAATGAATTTACATGAAACGCATGGTAAGTGTGAGCAGGATGATCAGAACAACTGTTAAGGGGGATTAATCCGCCCCTTAACTGAGAACAGAGGATTGAGGTTTTGGGAAAAGTGATCCACTTCCCAATCCTACAGGGGGATCAGACCAGTTAACTGTTAAGGGAATTAATCCGCCCCTTAATTGAGATCAGAGGATGTATGCTTTGGGGAATGACTGATCCACTTTCCCATCGTACAGAGGGAACAACAGAGAACGAATTTGAATACAACTGAGATGAGAAAGTAGAGACCGCATGTTTAGGGAAATTATTGCTTCATTGATCCATTTCATTCATCGCTCTACTTGCTTAGCATTAGGCTAATAGATGAGTTTTGTAATGTAGGTGAAGAAGTTACTAAAGGTATGTTTACCGACCAACATGAGGAATAGGCTGGTTGGAGGAGCATTTTCAGGCATCGGTTTGGTCATCTGTTGAGGCGGTTTAATCCATGGCTGCAGGTGTTGAGTTGAGGGTAACTAGTTCAGTATAGATGTTTTACTGAAAATTTTATGACAATAGTGGTTTCAAAGCTTTGAAAACATTTTTGAGAATCTTCTGATATTGGTATTCTGTTGGATTTTGAAAACATTGTTTTTACTGAATTTGGGAAGGGCAGTGATTTGGTTTGTTTCTGAATGTTTAGTTTTGTCGTTTTGCCAATCGGAAGGTGCCTTCAGTAAAGTCGTTGGATGAGAGAGAGAACATCCGGCTGACGTCATCGGCAGGTGCAAGTCGCAAAACCTGTAGTTTTGCTATCGGCAGATGTAGCGTATATTTTAATCTTATCGGAAGGAGTCGTAATGTCGTTGTCGGTGGATGTCGCGTGCTTGTCTATCGGCAGATGGAAATCTATCGGCAGATGAAGTTATGTTGACTTCATCGGCAGATGTAGTTGGGTTGGCTTATCGGTAGATGGTGGTGCGTTGTTTGTACACGTCATCGGTAGAAACCTCCTAATTCCTATTTCTGCTTCTTCCGTTGACTTTGTCGTCGGCAGATGTGTTCGACTTCGGCAACTTCACGGGCATTCCGCGTTTATTTTTTTAGCTTTACGTCTTTTAGCCAATTACTCTTAACACTTCCAACAGTCATTTTAAAATGTTTTCACAGGTCACTTAGTTTCATTGATGTCCAATTGATTTTCCGCTGCAAGTTTTAAAATATATTTAGTTTTAGAAAAAGTCAAATTTTGGCTGTCGAGTGAAATTTTAAATTTTGCATCAAGACGTCATGGTTCGGTTCAGCGTTATGAGTAGCAAACCGGGTCAGATAATTCGGGGCGTTACAAGTTGGTATCAGAGTCATTTGGTTAAACCGTTCAAAGAATTACTCAACAGTGCCGATCGTTGCATGGAAGTACTCCAACAACTGTAAGTGTTTTTGTTAGTTTTAGTTATTAGATATTTATGAGAATAGTTAACCTTTTACAGGGATATAGTAAAATGTCTAGACGACCAGGTAGACCGAGAGTACAGAGGGGGACACCAAACCCGGAGAGTACTGAGAATTCTGGTGTGATCAGGCAGCTGACAGACTTGGTATGCCAGCAATCTGATATGATGCGCCAGCAGTCCGATCAGTTGGGACTGCTACTGAACCGAGAGGTACAAGTGAGTGCCAACTTGGGTTCCAGCAATGAACAGGCAGGAGAGAGGTTTAGGAGGTTGCGACCACCCACTTTTGATGGAAAGTCAGCTAATCCAATTGTGGCCGAGGAATGGTTGAAAAAGATAGAAAGCATGTTTAGGTGTGCAAATGTGGGAGAAGGAGAAAAGGTCATTTTGGCAACCTTCCACTTTGCCGGTGATGCTCAACTTTGGTGGGAAACGATGGAGACCACCCATGATGTTCTTACGATGACTTGGACGCAATTTAAGGAGATTTTCTACGAGAAGTATTTTAACAGTACTGTACAGACCACAAAGAAGTTGGAGTTCATGAACTTGAAACAGACAGGGACCGTAGCTGAATACAGCAGACAGTTTGAATCCCTATCAAGGTTTGCTGGACACCTCGCACGCAGAGATGAGGATAAAGTGTTCCAATTTGTGCATGGGCTGAAATCTGAGATTTATAGAGCAGTCAAGTTCTCGGGTATAAAAGGATTGTTCTACAGTGAAGTAGTGTCCACGGCATTAGAAGTGGAAGAGGCGGAGATGAAGTGTGCTGGGTTTAGTGCGGCTCCACGAAAGTTCACCCAGCCACACCATCACAGGGGAACGAAGAGGCCCGGTGAGGGCCAGGGCAGTCAAGGGAAGGAGAAGAAGACACCAGATACTAGGAAGTTCCCTCAATGCCCAAAGTGTTTAAGATTTCACCCGGGAGAGTGTAGAATTAGCGCGGGGAAGTGTTTCAACTGTGAGGAGACCGGGCATCTGCTTAAGGATTGCCCAAAGCCCAGAGTCCTTCGCTGTTATAATTGTAATAAAGTTGGCCACATGAGTAGGGATTGTCCAGCTCTGATGAATGGCCCGGTGAATGTTAAGCCAAGGATATTCTCCATGGTAGAATCGGGTGATGAAGATCAGCCTGCTGTTGTGTCAGGTACCATACTAGTCAATTTTATGCCTGCTTTTACTTTAATAGATTCAGGTGCAACACATTCCTTCATAGCGCTGCATTTGCTGATAAATTAGACGTTAAGTCTTCACTTTCTGAGCATATGTTTAATGTTGCTTTACCTTCTGGCGAACGCATGCACTTTAGTCGTATGCTGCTTAATAGTGTAGTGACAGTAGAAGGTAAGAACCTACCTGCTGATCTCATTATTTTAGGGATCGTGGGATTTGATGTAATCTTAGGAATGGATTGGTTGTTTAAGCACTATGCTACGATAGATTGTAGAACTGGCTTAGTTAGTTTTCAACCCCCTGGTGGTTTAAAACACACTTTCCAAGCCTCGAAGAAAGATAAGAGGATGTCTGTTTTAGCCGCTTTTAGTGCTAGATCTTCCTTATGCAGTGAGTATTCATGCTTTCTGGCCAGTGTTTTGGACACAAAACTGGTAGAAGAATCGAGCCTCCAAGATGTTCTAGTAGCTCAAGATTTCCCTGAAGTTTTCCTTGATGACCTGCCGGGTTTACCACCTGATAGGGAGATTGAATTTGTAGTAGATGTCTATCCTGGTGCTGAGACAGTATCTAAGAATCCATACCGATTAGCACCAGCAGAACTCAAGGAGTTAAAGAAACAGTTAGAGGAACTGATGGAAAAAGGGTTCATACGACCGAGTTATTCACCGTGGGGTGCACCAGTTCTCTTTGTTAAGAAAAGGACGGATCAATGCGCATGTGCATTGACTACCGAGAATTAAATAAGTTAACCATCAAGAATAAGTACCCATTACCTAGGATCGATGATTTGTTTGACCAACTTCAAGGTGCACGAGTTTTCTCTAAGATTGACTTAAGATCGGGGTACTACCAATTGAAGGTTAAGTCTGAGGATATACCAAAGACTGCCTTTCGTACGAGATATGGACATTACGAATTTTTGGTTATGTCCTTTGGTTTGACAAATGCACCAGCAGCTTTCATGGATCTCATGAATAGAGTGTTTCACGAGTTTCTAGACAAGTTTGTCATTGTATTCATTGATGATATCTTGATTTATTCTAGAAATAAGGGTGGGCATGCAACGCATTTGAGTTTGGTGTTAGGAGTACTCAGACAGCACCAGCTTTATGCTAAGTTTTCCAAGTGTGAGTTTTGGTTGGACAGAGTTCACTTTCTTGGTCACGTGATCTCTGGGGATGGAATATCTGTCGATCCAGCCAAAGTTCGTGCGGTTAAGGAATGGCCTCAACCGAAGAATGCTTCTGATATTAGGAGTTTCCTCGGGTTAGCAGGGTATTACAGGAAGTTTATTGAAGGATTCTCGAAGGTTGCGACACCCCTCACTCGTTTAACTAGGAAAAACATAGAGTATGCTTGGACTGAGGAGTGTGAGTCCAGCTTCCAAACCTTAAAGCAGAAATTGACTAATGCACCTATACTAACCCTTCCTGTTGAAAATGGTAAGTTTAGTATTTATTGTGATGCTTCTAAAATTGGACTTGGCTGTGTTTTGATGCAAGATGGTAAGGTCATAGCTTATGCTTCTAGGCAATTAAAGGTGCATGAGAAGAATTATCCTACGCATGATTTAGAATTAGCTGCGGTGGTTTTTGCATTAAAGATTTGGAGGCACTACTTGTATGGACAGACTTGTGAAATATTTTCGGATCATAAAAGTCTGAAGTATATTTTCACGCAGAAGGAATTAAACATGAGACAACGTAGATGGTTGGAGTTTGTTAAAGACTACGATTTTGAGATTAAATACCACCCTGGTAAGGCCAATGTGGTGGCTGATGCATTAAGTAGAGTAGTACCGTCAGGCTCAGCTTTGATTCTGGATATGCCGGTGGCCTTAGAGACTGAATTTCATAAATTTAACCTAGAAACTGTGTCCAATGTAGCAGCTATGCTTTCTGCTATCTCTTTGAAACCTACCATTCTAGAAAAGATAAAGGAAACCCAGGACATTGATGAGGAGTGTAAAAAGTTCAAGTCGAGCATGGATTCTACTGACAATTTGGACTTCCATTATACTGATGATGGAATACTTAAGTTCAGGAATAGATATTTTGTGCCAGCCAATAAAGAGCTTCGTGATGAAATCCTTTCTGAAGCTCACTCTTCTAGATTTTCCGTTCATCCTGGTAGTACAAAGATGTACAGAGACCTTAAGCAGACTTACTGGTGGCCAGGAATGAAGCGGAGGGTTGCTGAACATGTAGGACTATGTTTGATCTGCCAGCGGGTTAAGGCGAACATCAGAGACCTGCAGGAATGTTGCAGCCATTACCACTCCCTGAATGGAAATGGGAGCAGATAACCATGGACTTTATTGTAGGATTACCCAGAACAGTAAAAGGACATGATGCAATCTGGGTGATAATCGATCGATTAACAAAATCAGCCCATTTCTTACCCATCAAGATGACTTACTCTATGGATCAGCTAGCCGAATTGTATGTGCATGAGGTTGTGCGACTACATGGAGTTCCAGCTACTATAGTTTCGGACCGAGACTCTAGATTCACATCCAAATTTTGGAAGAGTTTACATAAAGCCATGGGCACACAGCTAAACTTCAGTACAGCCTTTCACCCTCAAACAGATGGACAATCGGAAAGAACCATTCAAACATTAGAGGATATGCTCCGGGCATGTGTTTTGGATTTTCAAGGTTCTTGGAGCAAGTATCTGTCTTTGGTGGAGTTTTCTTATAATAACAGCTTTCAAGCAACAATAGGAATGGCACCGTATGAGGCCTTGTATGGACGAAAATGTAGATCTCCTTTGTACTGGGACGAAGTTGGTGAAGCACAGTTGCTTGGTCCTGACATTGTGCAGTAGACTATTGAGAAGGTTACCCTCATCCGTCAGAGGATCTTAACAGCTCAAAGCCGACAGAAGAGCTATGCTGACAGAAGACGCAGGGAATTAGAGTTCGAAATAGGCAATGAAGTTTTTCTTAAAGTATCACCAATCAAAGGAGTTGTGAGATTTGGAAAGAGAGGCAAACTGAATCCTAGATTTGTTGGTCCTTTCTCAATTCTGAAAAGGATTGGGAAGGCAGCCTATCAGTTACAGCTACCAGCTTCTATGGGAGGGATACATGACGTGTTCCATGTCTCGATGTTAAAGAAGTGCGTGCGGGATCCGTCCCAAGTTGTTGAACAGCAAAGCATTGAAATTCAACCTACACTCACCTACGAGGAGAAGCCAGTAAAGATTCTGGATTATGCAGTAAAGGTACTACGCAACAAAGAAGTGCCGCTGGTGAAAGTCTTGTGACACAATCAGAACACAGAGGAGGCAACATGGGAGCGCCAACAAGACATAATGGACCAACATCCAGAACTGTTCAGGTACTGAATTTTAAGGACAAAATTCTTTTAAGGAGGGTAGACTGTAGCACCCGGTTCTATTAAACCCAATTTATTTTGTCAAATTAAGATGTGCAAATATGGGTTAGGTTAATGAATGGATATGCAAGGGCATTATGGTAAATTAACAACTTATTAGTGGATAACCTATTTAAAAAGAATTTATTGAGCTTAGCCGCCACCATTCATTCTTGCTCTCGGTTTTCAGCTCAAACCAGCAGACTTCCCAGGCGATTTCCTTCCTCGAATCCGTTCGACGAGCTAGGTAAGTTTCTACCTCGATTTTTCTGACTTAGTAACTAAGGAAGATTGTATGGGGAAGTGTTAGATATGTATTTTGGGAACTCATCAGGAAAGTGAGTAGATACGGGTTTAGCATAGAATCAGTAATGCTTGGCGATCAGAGCTCCCAACTATTCCCTTAGGTTTTCTGAATGCCTTAGAATGAGGTTTAGTACAGGTTGACTTAATGTTCTGTTTATGTTCTAGGTGAGAAAGATCCCAAAGAAGCTCCTAACCGAGCACTCGCCAAGAATCCAGGTAAGTAGAGTTTGTTTGTGCCTTTGGGCCTACATCACAAAACAGTAGGGTTTATGTATGTTTTGTATGTTTATTTTCCAGTTGTCATGCATCATGTTTTTGAAAGATTACGAAAATGAATTTACATGAAACGCATGGTAAGTGTGAGCAGGATGATCAGAACAACTGTTAAGGGGGATTAATCTGCCCCTTAACTGAGAACAGAGGATTGAGGTTTTGGGAAAAGTGATCCACTTCCCAATCCTACAGGGGGATCAGACCAGTTAACTGTTAAGGGAATTAATCCGCCCCTTAATTGAGATCAGAGGATGTATGCTTTGGGGAATGACTGATCCACTTTCCCATCGTACAGAGGGATCAACAGAGAACGAATTTGAATACAACTGAGATGAGAAAGTAGAGACCGCATGTTTAGGGAAATTATTGCTTCATTGATCCATTTCATTCATCGCTCTACTTGCTTAGCATTAGGCTAATAGATGAGTTTTGTAATGTAGGTGAAGAAGTTACTAAAGGTATGTTTACCGACCAACATGAGGAATAGGCTGGTTGGAGGAGCATTTTCAGGCATCAGTTTGGTCATCTGTTGAGGCGGTTTAATCCATGGCTGCAGGTGTTGAGTTGAGGGTAACTAGTTCAGTATAGATGTTTTACTGAAAATTTTATGACAATAGTGGTTTCAAGCTTTGAAAACATTTTTGAGAATCTTCTGATATTGGTATTCTGTTGGATTTTGAAAACATTGTTTTTACTGAATTTGGGAAGGGCAGTGATTTGGTTTGTTTCTGAATGTTTAGTTTTGTCGTTTTGCCAATCGGAAGGTGCCTTCAGTAAAGTCGTTGGATGAGAGAGAGAACATCCGGCTGACGTCATCGGCAGGTGCAAGTCGCAAAACCTGTAGTTTTGCTATCGGCAGATGTAGCGTATATTTTAATCTTATCGGAAGGAGTCGTAATGTCGTTGTCGGTGGATGTCGCGTGCTTGTCTATCGGCAGATGGAAATCTATCGGCAGATGAAGTTATGTTGACTTCATCGGCAGATGAAGTTATGTTGACTTCATCGGCAGATGAAGTTATGTTGACTTCATCGGCAGATGAAGTTATGTTGACTTCATCGGCAGATGAAGTTATGTTGACTTCATCGGCAGATGAAGTTATGTTGACTTCATCGGCAGATGAAGTTATGTTGACTTCATCGGCAGATGAAGTTATGTTGACTTCATCGGCAGATGAAGTTATGTTGACTTCATCGGCAGATGAAGTTATGTTGACTTCATCGGCAGATGAAGTTATGTTGACTTCATCGGCAGATGAAGTTATGTTGACTTCATCGGCAGATGAAGTTATGTTGACTTCATCGGCAGATGAAGTTATGTTGACTTCATCGGCAGATGAAGTTATGTTGACTTCATCGGCAGATGAAGTTATGTTGACTTCATCGGCAGATGAAGTTATGTTGACTTCATCGGCAGATGAAGTTATGTTGACTTCATCGGCAGATGAAGTTATGTTGACTTCATCGGCAGATGAAGTTATGTTGACTTCATCGGCAGATGAAGTTATGTAGTTGGGTGGCTTGTCGGTAGATGGTGGTGCGTTGTTTGTACACGTTCATCGGTAGAAACCTCCTAATTCCTATTTCTGCTTGCTTCCGTGACTTTGTCGTCGGCAGATGTGTTCGACTTCGGCAGATGTGTTCGACTTCGGCAACTTCACGGGCATTCCGCGTTTATTTTTTTAGCTTTACGTCTTTTAGCCAATTACTCTTAACACTTCCAACAGTCATTTTAAAATGTTTTCACAGGTCACTTAGTTTCATTGATGTCCAATTGATTTTCTGCTGCAAGTTTTAAAATATATTTAGTTTTAGAAAAAGTCAAATTTTGGCTGTCGAGTGAAATTTTAAATTTTGCATCAAGACGTCATGGTTCGGTTCAGCGTTATGAGTAGCAAACCAGGTCAGATAATTCGGGGCGTTACAAGTTTTTAAATCTTCTCACTTTCACTGGGAGTTCTGCTAGGGCTTGCATGGAGTCTTTATACTTTGGTTGGTTCTTAGGAACTTTATTATGTTAGTAATTATTTTAATTACTATATTGTTTGGTCCGGTTTTTCAAAAGACACCATCAAAGGCAACCGTCCATGTTGCACCCCGTCAATGGAAACTCTTTGATGGAAAGAGTCTATTATTGAGGGGTCATTTCATTGAAGATCCCCTAAGCCTATTTTCTCAAATATACGGAATACACCATCGATTGTGAGAATTAAAAATTTAGAAGAGATTCTTCAAGAACGGAAAGCAGCTGTCCCCAATTTATCGTCAATGGCTGGAGGTATTTCAAATTTCCACACTTAATCTAAATGGTTGTCTTTTTGTTGTAAAAGGCATTTTAGATGATAAAGATTAAAGTCTAACAGTTGGTATCAGAGCGAGTAAAACCTCTGTCTTGACATTTTTTCAACGTAAAGTTTTGAAATTTCTTTTTTATTTTTTAAAAGTTTACGTTTTGGGTGTTTTCAAAGCGATTTTTTGTTACGAATCATACAGAAACTTGATTACAAACATACTGCACTTTGAATCATTAAATTTGGTGTCCAAAATCATGAGATATCGTCGGATTTATGATGAATTTTCCGGCGGGTTGCGAGTGGGTCAAAATGACCCATTTAGAGGTTGAAGATGACCAAAACTACGTGTAATTCTGGCAGATTAAGACTACGTGTAGTTCTGGCATATTAAGACTACGTGTAGTTTTGGCAAGTTAAAACTACGTGTAGTTTGGTTATCATAAAACTTGATATTTTTTCAACGTAAAGTTTTGAAATTTCTTTTTTATTTTTTAAAAGTTTACGTTTGGGCGTTTTCAAAGCGGTTTTTTGTTACGAATCATACAGAAACTTGATTACGAACATACTGCACTTTGAATCATTAAATTTGGTGTCCAAAATCATGAGATATCGTCGGATTTATGATGAATTTTCCGGCGGGTTGCGAGTGGGTCAAAATGACCCATTTAGAGGTTGAAGATGACCAAAACTACGTGTAATTCTGGCAGATTAAGACTACGTGTAGTTCTGGCATATTAAGACTACGTGTAGTTTTGGCAAGTTAAAACTACGTGTAGTTTGGTTATCATAAAACTTGATATTTTTTCAACGTAAAGTTTTGAAATTTCTTTTTTATTTTTTAAAAGTTTACGTTTTGGGCGTTTTCAAAGCGGTTTTTTGTTACGAATCATACAGAAACTTGATTACGAACATACTGCACTTTGAATCGTTAAATTTGGTGTCCAAAATCATGAGATATCGTCGGATTTATGATGGATTTTCTGGCGGGTTGCGAGTGGGTCAAAATGACCCATTTAGAGGTTGAAGATGACCAAAACTACGTGTAATTCTGGCAGATTAAGACTACGTGTAGTTCTGGCATATTAAGACTACGTGTAGTTTTGGCAAGTTAAAACTACGTGTAGTTTGGTTATCATAAAACTTGATATTTTTTCAACGTAAAGTTTTGAAATTTCTTTTTTATTTTTTAAAAGTTTACGTTTTAAGGTTGAAGATGACCAAAACTACGTGTAATTCTGGCAGATTAAGACTACGTGTAGTTTGGTTATCATAAAAGAAGAGAAAATAAATTATTGGTCCTAATGGGATTCGAACCCGCGCCTCTCTCATGAATATTCGAGTGGGTTGCCACTCGGCTGGAACTTAATTACTGACGATTTTAGATTTTAAATAAATATATTATTTATTTTCTTAAAGGTTTCAATAAAAACATAATTTTGAAAATTCTGGGATTTGAACTCAGCTCTCTTAAAGAAGAGAATATGGTGAGTAACCACTGTGCTAAATCATTTTTATTGAAATAAACTATTTTTGTATTATAATAATGTTAATTCCTGTTCATATATTATGTTTTTTAAATATGAATATTTTGGTGAATTGATTCAAATGTTGAATGATCTTTAAAATTTGGTTAATTATTGAGTAGCCATAGCATCTTTAATTATCCGAATTTATATAGAAAGTTTTAATGATCATATTGTGACATTTATTGTGATTAATTACATGAATATAATGGATTTTATCCCACAGGAATCTCTCTTGTATTTGTGTAATTAATTAGGATAAAATATCGAATTATATTTCTTAAGTTGCCCACATGTAAGACCCGGAATTTCGGAATTTTGTAATTTCAGAATATAATGACATTTTGTTATTATGTCAAATCAAGTCCATTTTACGAAAAGATAGCGTTATTACGATCCTAATAGTTAATAAGGATTTTAAGAAAATTTTGGGAATTTTAGGAGTTTAACGCTAATTATACGAGAATTTCATTTCTCGTAATATAAAGAATGTTTTAGTAAAAATAGTAAACGGGGTCCGAATTGCAAACAGACAGTTTTAAAGGAACCCTGGTAATGAGTTGGGGTCATTGGTAAATTAAGAAAATTTGGAGAAGCCAAATCGTTAGTTAATTAACGAAACGAAAGACGAAACTAATAGAAAATCAAAGGAAGGGCAAAACGGTAAATTACCATGCCAAATTTTAATTAAAACTCACAAATTCTCTCTTTCTCCCTCATTCTCTCTCTGCTTCATGATCTCCTCCCCCTCCCTGCGGCGACCATTTCTCCCTCACGACGATTCCTCCATTTCCGATGATCGAGCTCTCCGATCGTCTCGATCCTTCACGTTTCTTCCTCCTCTCGCAACCCTAGGTACGATTCTAGGGTTTTAGGAAAGTTTATTTTGGTTTTTACGAAGTTTAAACGATTAGGGTTCGTTTAGGGTTTCGTTAAAAATGCAACTTAGGGTTCAAAATTGGTAAGTTTATCGAGTTTATGGATATAAATGACGTATTGAATGTTATTGGACGAAGTCAAATTGATTTGGTGAGAAATGTTAAAATTTTAGAATTTAGGGTTTTTGGGGAAAACTCGTAAACAGATATTTCGTGGTATCGTGCGCGAATTGGTTGTTGAAACGCCTCGATTAGTTGAGTTATAGCTCTATGAGAAATTCCTTAGTTAAGGATTTTGCTAGTTCGAGCATTTAATTGTTTAAGCTCGTTTTAACGACAATTTGGTGAAATTGCTTAGGTAAACAATGCTCGTGGACGGAGAAGTTCTCGTGATCTTCTCTGGCCGATTGGCCTACACCGTACGTCGAGGTCGTCTCGAGGAATTTTGGTGACGCTTTTGGTTTAAATTGTTTTGGTTGGGTAGTTAGATAGGATATGCTTTTAATAGCTTTTATTGTCTTGATGGTATGTATGTTGTTTGTTTACTTTAAGTACGTAACTGTTCATGCATCACAGTTTTAAATTATGCATAGAAAATGAATTTCCACACAATGTTGTAAAGAAAATGGCGATGCAGCCCGGAGGGGGGCTATTGATCTATTGTGTAGGCACAAAGGGGTCTGTCACAATACCGCATCTAATATGTACTCAATGCGGCCTGGAGAGGGGCTATTGATCTATTGTGTAGGCACGAAGGGGTCTGTCACAATACCACATCTAATATGTACTCATACAGTTATAGGTCATGCGAGATGGGGCTCAGGCACGGCTGTACGTGTTGTAAGCGTGTACCCCCTCCTCTAAGTGGAAAGGGTAGTCCGACCGCTGGATGTGCTCTCTCCATTTAGGGGGATGAGATCTCGGTGACAACCATAGTAAAGATAATGAAGATGATGCATGGTTTTACGAACGCATTTGCACAACACGCATTGCATTTACGTAGAGCTTACTGAGATTTTTATCTCATAGTGTGTCTGTATGGTGTAGGTGACTTCGACATAGGTGAGGACGAGATCCCTCCACCTGAGGAGTGATGCAGTTGACGGAGGATGATTGTGGGAGTGTGCTGGCGCAGTCGAGGCACATTTTGACCCGTGGGACTCATGGTTAGGTGTTTTGAGGGCTTTTTGGGAATTGTCGGGCTGATGGTTGTATAGAAACATTTTAGGTTTGGTTCTGGATAGTTGATAGGTTTATATTTTGATATTTCGATGTTTTGGTAAACCTGTTTTTATAAAACGTTTTGTTAAACTTTTATTGAAATCTATATGGAAGTATTTAGAGATGTTTTAGGTTGGGTAGGAATACGCTCGAGTTTTAAAGCTATCCACGCGGTTTGTTTTTGTGGAAACGTGTTTTGTTTTAATTATGTCTCGAGTCGGTTTTGGGGTGGTGTTTGTGGAAGAAATAGGATATGTTTCAGGTTGATCCATTTGGTGGTTGAGGAAGTGAGTAAATGTTTTGAGGATTTCTGGTGTTTCTGTAAATGTTAAGGAAGAAGCGAATTCCAGAGAGGAAGTTAAGCTCTCTGGAAATCTATTAACTAGTCGGGATTTTATAAGTTTATGGATGTTGTCCACGGTAGTAGTCCATTCTGTCTTCAGGAAATTTTATGAATTAATAAGTGTTCTGTGAAACATCGTCCATGGTTACTGTTGAACGATAGACGTCGTCTGCCGAGTTAATGAAGTCACGGTAACACGTGGTCTGCGGACAATAAGTTTAAAGGAGTCTGTGGGTTGACTACGGTCTCCATTGACCGCAGACGCGAGCTTCGTCGTCCACGATGCCTTCTGGCTTCGTCGTCCACAATGCCTTCTGGCTTCGTGTTGTGCAAAAATGACACTACACAAGTGCACGTATCGCAATTCAAGTAGTACAAAAGTATCGATCCCACGAGGACAAAATTTAATCAATCTTAAACTATTTATGGAACAATAATTTAATTTCAGAGAAATTGAATTTTCAATTATGAAAATAATGGAAACTAAACCAAATTATATGACTAGATAATTAGAAACGGCTTCGATTTGATTTCCTTCACCAATTGATTTCTTACTACTAATATTGTAGGGAATGCTATAGTTTTATGTTAAATGACTAGAATTTCCTCATGAATCAAGGCTTGGTCTATGCTCTTGATTAATTCTTTCTTATATTATTTTTCAGACTTATGAAAAATCAATACAATCTAGAATTCCACTTAAGCGTTATTCTATATATCACATGAATTTAAGCAACCATTATGATAATACTTATAATTGATACTTGTCACATGCATCAATCATCCATGCAATTCAATACACGTCTCAATAACTATTTCATGGCGTCTAAAATAGCATCCTAGTATTTATTCATGTGGCGTGCATAAAATAAATTAATCACTAAAAACATATTGAATTGTTTAACATAAATCAAAAGCATTCCACAAGAAATCAATAGTTTAGTACTCTCTCATCGAGCCAAAAGAGAATTAGTTCATAAGAAAGAAATTAATTAAACAATCCATAAAATTCATAGAAAAAATAAAATAAAAATGAAGAAGAAGAAGAATAATTATTGGAGCCCTCTGTTGAAGACCGTGCCTCCTCTGCTGAATGACTCCTTTTTCTTAAAAACAAAAATTCTCCCTCTTGCTGAATGATTCTCTTTTCTTGTTCTCCGTATCCAGCACACCTTCTCTCCTCCTTGATTCTCTTTGATTTGGTTTTTAATTTCCTTGATTTTTGCCTTCTATTTCTCTCTCTTCTCCTTGAGCCTTTGAATTTGAATTTTCCCGCTATTAAAATAACTCTAATTTTCACATGTGTTTCCATCTTTTAAATCTTCCACATCATCAGTAATTTGCAAATAAAAATAATTAGTGATAATTATCTGAAAAATAACACATATTTTTAATAATTGACAAAGATACTGATGCTGTGGCTTTGCTGCAGCATTCACTGTTAATATATATGCATTACTTTGATTTATCACTCAAATTTAAGCAATTTATAATTAAAAGCACTTGTAGAATAAGTCTTTTTCAAGACTTAACACTTCGTCGTCCACGATGCCTTCAGTCTTAAAATGTCCACGATGCCTTCTGGCTTCGTCGTCCACGAAGCCTTCTGGCTTCGTCGTCCACGATGCCTTCTGGCTTCGTCGTCCACGATGCCTTCTGGCTTCGTCGTCCACGATGCCTTCTGGCTTCGTCGTCCACGATGCCTTCAGTCTTTAAATGTCCATGAAGCCTTTGTCTTTTTAAATTTCCACGAAGCCTCTGTCTTTTCAACGTCCACACAGTCTTCTGCCACTGTTCACATTGAAGAAACCCGAGAGGAAACACAGTCTTATGTCACTGTTCACATTGAAGAAACCCGAGAGGAAACACAGTCTTATGTCACTGTTCACATTGAAGAAACCCGAGAGGAAACACAGTCTTATGTCACTGTTCACATTGAAGAAACCCGAGAGGAAACACAGTCTTATGTCACTGTTCACATTGAAGAAACCCGAGAGGAAACACAGTCTTATGTCACTGTTCACATTGAAGAAACCCGAGAGGAAACACAGTCTTATGTCACTGTTCACATTGAAGAAACCCGAGAGGAAACACAGTCTTATGTCACTGTTCACATTGAAGAAACCCGAGAGGGAAACACAGTCTTATGTCACTGTTCACATTGAAGAAACCCGAGAGGAAACACAGTCTTATGTCACTGTTCACATTGAAGAAACCCGAGAGGGAAACACAGTCTTATGTCACTGTTCACATTGAAGAAACCCGAGAGGAAACACAGTCTTATGTCACTGTTCACATTGAAGAAACCCGAGAGGGAAACACAGTCTTATGTCACTGTTCACATTGAAGAAACCCGAGAGGAAACACAGTCTTATGTCACTGTTCACATTGAAGAAACCCGAGAGGAAACACAGTCTTATGTCACTGTTCACATTGAAGAAACCCGAGAGGAAACACAGTCTTATGTCACTGTTCACATTGAAGAAACCCGAGAGGGAAACACAGTCTTATGTCACTGTTCACATTGAAGAAACCCGAGAGGAAACACAGTCTTATGTCACTGTTCACATTGAAGAAACCCGAGAGGAAACACAGTCTTATGTCACTGTTCACATTGAAGAAACCCGAGAGGAAACACAGTCTTATGTCACTGTTCACATTGAAGAAACCCGAGAGGAAACACAGTCTTATGTCACTGTTCACATTGAAGAAACCCGAGAGGGAAACACAGTCTTATGTCACTGTTCACATTGAAGCAATTTATAATTAAAGCACTTGTAGAATAAGTCTTTTTCAGACTTAACACTTCGTCGTCCACGATGCCTTCAGTCTTAAAATGTCCACGATGCCTTCTGGCTTCGTCGTCCACGATGCCTTCTGGCTTCGTCGTCCACGATGCCTTCTGGCTTCGTCGTCCACGATGCCTTCTGGCTTCGTCGTCCACGATGCCTTCTGGCTTCGTCGTCCACGATGCCTTCAGTCTTAAAATGTCCACGATGCCTTCTGGCTTCGTCGTCCACGATGCCTTCTGGCTTCGTCGTCCACGATGCCTTCTGGCTTCGTCGTCCACGATGCCTTCTGGCTTCGTCGTCCACGATGCCTTCTGAGAGAAAAAAAAATTTTATACGGTAAAATTAGGATACGGTAGGGTCGCTACACCACAGGTATTAAGAAAAAGGAACATAATTCGATAGTTTTATCATAAAGTTATATGAATCTTATTGAATTTAAACTTTAGCCCACAGACAAGTTTTATGTCACTTGATTCATAATCTTTGAACATGATTTATATTGATAAAACATGATTTATGTTGTTGGTCTCATATTGTAGTTGATAAGCATATCTATTTATTTATTTTGCAGCTATGAATATTGATAATTTCTCTGATTTCAAATGTAATATTCCTGAATTGAACGGTGAAAACTATAAGTCTTGGAAGGAGAAAATCCTTCGCAAAATGGGGCTGATGGACATTGATTATGCTATAAAGAAAGATGAGCCAATTATTACTCCTACTAGCAGTAAGGAAGATCTTATTCTTAGTGAGCGTTGGGAGCGATCTAATCGCCTCAGCATTATGTATATAATGACTAAGATCTGTGCTAGTATACGAGGTTCAGTTGGTGAGCATAAAAATGTCAAGGATTTGCTGAAGTCTATTGATCAACAATTTGAGACTTCAGATAAGGCACTTGCCAGTACCCTAATAATGAAGTTTTCATCATTAAGGCTCACATCAGTTAAAGGTGTGCGTGAGCACATAATGCAAATGAGGGGCATTACAGCTCAGCTCAAAACACTTGAGGTTGATATGTTTGACTCATTTCTTGTACACTATATTTTGAACACTCTTCCATAAGCATACGGACCCTTCAAAATATCTTACAACACACATAAGGATAAATGGTCTATCAATGAGTTATTGACCATGTGTGTTCAAGAAGAAGGAAGATTGGCTATGGAAATGGGTGAGAGTGCATATGTGGCAACACAAAGAAAGAGCCAGCATCAAGCCAAAAAGAAGGGGAAAGGTAAGATACCTATCCAAGATGGTGGAATCAAGAAAGAATCGAGGTGTTTCTTCTGTAACAAGAAGGAATACATAAAGAAGGATTGCACCAAATATAAAGTTTGGCTTGAGAAGAAAGGCACGTTAATCTCACTTGTTTGTTTTGAATCTAATATGGTTAATTCTATTTGTGACACATGGTGGATTGATTCGGGTTCTACAATCCATATTTCAAATACCTTGCAGGGTATGAGAAATCTAAAGAAGCCAGTGGGAAGTGAGCAATGTATCTATACAGGCAGCAAGATGCGTTCACGTGTGGAAGCCATTGGCACATGCACTTTAATTTTAAGTAGTGGTTTTGTACTAGACCTTGAAAAGACATTTTATATTCCTAGTTTTTCTAGGAATTTGATTTCTGTATCGAGACTTGTACCATTGGGATATTCCTTTAACTTTTCAGATGTAAACTTCAGTTTATTTTAAAAATCTGATCTTGTTGGGAATGACATATTGTCTGATGGTCTTTTCTTTCTCAATTTACAAAGTGATACTGCTTATAATGCTATGCATGTTTATGTTGGTAATAAAAGATGTGTTACAAATGAAGACTCTTCTATCTTATGGCACCGGAGATTGGGACTGTAACGCCCCGAGTTATTTGAACCTGGTTCGTCACACAATGCCCGTACGTGACTAAAAATTTTAACCGTAAAAAAAAAAAATACTTGCAGCGGAAATCGTTTAAGCAAAAATGAAATTAGACAAAATCATAAAAAATGTTAAAATGATCATTGGAAATATTAAGGAGTAACCAGCCAATGGGAAATAGAAGTTTAAATTGAAATACTTGAGATGTCACGGAGGTCAACCGGATCTGCCGATTAATAAAGTCAACGGAAGAAGCCGAAATAGAGAATAGAAGGCTTCTGCCGATGACGTCAGCCAGGTGAAAATCAAAGGACATCTCTCGGTAGACTGTATCTACCGGTGACTAAACGACAAAATACACTCTACATCTTCCGATGACGTCAGCCAGATGATTTCCTTCATCCGATCGACTTTGTTCTACATCCACCGGTGACTAAACGACAAAAGTCCCCCTACATCCACCGATGACGTCAGCACGCATCTGCCGATGAGTTTACTGAGACATCATCCGATAGACTTAAACCTACACCTTCCGATTGAGTAAACTGCATACGCCGATCGCTAAACGACAAACTCTCTACTTATATCTTCCGATTGACACATAACTATAACCCGACATCAACCGATAGACTTCATCTACCGATAGTGAACAAAACTACATCTTCCGATAAAAACAAACTACACATATCGATCACTGAACGACATATTTCGTTCTATATCATCCGATGGCTTCTACTGAAGACATCTTCCGATAGACAACAGACAACAACTCAACCTTCAGAAAAGAATTTACTCACTTCACAAAAACCATTCAAAAACATTTCAAACCATTGCATTACTAAAATCCAGTGAGTGTCATTATTAAATTCCAACAGAATACTATTAACAGGAAATTCTCAAAATCATATTCAAAACACTGAAAACACTACTGTCATAAAAACTCAACATACTTAAATTGAAACACTGTCAACTAAACTATCACACCAACAGACATCAGTTAATCCGCCTCATCAGTATACCAGTTCGAGACAGAGAAGTGCTCCTCCAACCCCATCTATTCGTCAGTAAACTCAGGGAATTCACCTGCAGTATCCTCAACACCTACATCACAAAACTCATCTATTAGCCTAATGCTAAGTAAGTAAAGCAGTAATGAAATGAATTGCTGAAATATAAATTCCTAAACATGCAATTTCTACTTTCTCATCTCAGTTGCATACACATACGTTCATAAACTGATCTGATCCCTTGGTTCCCTTGGGAGTGGGATCAATTCTCCCAATGTCATACATCCTCTACTCGATTAAGGGGCGGATGAATTCCCTTAATAGTTGATCTGATCCCTTGGTTCCTTTGGGAGTGGGATCAATTCTCCCAATGTCATACATCCTCTACTTGATTAAGGGGCGGATTAGTTCCCTTAATAGTTTGTCTGTTATATTCAGTTCATACCTTACCATTCTTACATGGAAATTCATTTTCGTAATGTTTCAAAAACATGATGCATGACATACAAAATCATTCACAAGATGCATAACCCTACTGTTTTGTGATGTAGGCCCGAAGGCATATGCATACTTTACTTACCTGGCTCTCCTGGAAATGCTCGATTACAACTACTCCAGAAGCTCGCTCACCTAAGGTCATGACAGTACATTAATCCAACTCTTACTAAACCTTACCAAAAATCAATAATATGTTTGAGGAAATCGATTTGAAACTCTGCTACCCGTGCATTCCCATTTATCACCAAGAACCTGAACCCACCCTCAATCACAGAAACCTCGAAATCTTCACATTGTATTCTCTCAGTAAACTAATCGCTAAAATGCAAGAAAACAAGACTTACCTAGGTTGAAGGAGAATCGGGCGAGAGAATCGCCTAGAGAGTTCTACTGCTCGAGCTGAAAACCAAAAGAGGGAAATAGGGAATAGTGGCGGCTACTCTCACTGGACTTTTCCTTAAATAGGTTATCCACTATGTAAAATTTTAATTACCATCATGCCCTCGCCTGATCATTTATTAACCTAATCAATAACTCCCCCAACCCTTCTATAAAAGTACATCATTAATAGTAAATTAAATTTTTGGTTCAATGGAACCGGGTGCTACAATCTACCCTCCTTAAAAGAATTTTGTCCTCAAAATTCAGTACCTGAATAGTTCTGGATATTGGTCCATCATGTCCTGCTGGCGCTCCCAAGTTGTCTCTTCAATGTTCTGATTATGCCATAAGACTTTTATCAGTGGAACTTCTTTGTTACGTAATACCTTTACTGCATAGTCTAAGATTTTTACTGGTTTCTCCTCATAAGTAAGAGTAGGAAGAACTTCGATACTCTGCTGTTCCACAATCTGTGAAGGATCTCTAACACACCTCTTTAGCATGGAAACATGAAACACGTTATGAATTCCTTCCATAGAGGCTGGTAACTGAAGTTGATATGCTGACTTTCCAATCCTCTTCACGATTTGGAAAGGTCCAATATATCTGGGGTTCAACTTGCCTCTTTTCCCAAATCTCACAACTCCTTTGAAAGGTGACACTTTAAGGAAAACTTCATTACCAACATCAAATTCTAATTCTCTTCGTCTTTTGTCTGCATAGCTCTTCTGCCGGCTTTGAGCTGTTAAGATTCTTTGTCGGATAAGAGCAATCTTCTCCACTGTCTGCTGCACAATGTCAGGACCAATTAATTGTGCTTCCCCAACTTCATCCCAATATAACGGAGATCTGCACTTTCGTCCATATAATGCCTCGTATGGTGCCATGCCTATTGTTGCTTGAAAACTGTTATTGTAAGAGAATTCAACCAATGGTAAATACTTACTCCAAGAACCCTGAAATTCCAGTACACATGCACGAAGCATATCCTCCAACGTTTGGATAGTTCTCTCGGATTGTCCATCAGTTTGAGGATGAAAGGCTGTGCTAAAACTAAGCTGTGTTCCCATAGCCTTGTGCAAACTTTTCTAAAACTTAGATGTAAATCTGGAGTCTCGGTCTGAAACTATGGTGTTTGGAACTCCATGCAGTCTAACGACTTCGTGCACATACAACTCAGCCAATTGATCCATCGAGTATGTTATCTTCATTGGCAGAAAGTGAGCTGATTTGGTTAAACGATCAACTATTACCCAAATTGCATCGTGACGTTTTGCTGTTCTAGGTAATCCTATAACAAAATCCATAGTTATTTGTTCCCATTTCCATTCGGGCACGGGTAAAGGTTGCAATGTTCCAGCAGGCCTCTGATGTTCAGCCTTGACTTGCTGGCAGACCAGACATGACTCCACATACTCCGCCACACTTCTCTTCATACCTGGCCACCAATAATGTTGCTTGAGATCTTTGTACATTTTCGTACCTCCAGGATGAACAGAAAGTCTGGAGGAATGTGCCTCAGATATGACTTCTTTTCTAAGTTCAGTATCAGCCGGAACAAACCATCTATTTCAGAACTTGAGAATTCCATCAACTGAGCAGTTGAAATCCGACTTGTCAGTAGAATCTATGCACAATTTATACTTATTACATTCAGCGTCATTCATTTGAACTTCCTTTATTTTCTCCAAAATAGTTGGCCTCAAAGATATGGCCGAAAGGATGACTGACACACTAGATACAGCTTCCAGGTTAAATCTTTGGAATTCTGTCTCTAAAGCTATCGGTATTTCTAGAATCAATACAGAGACTGAAGTAGTCACTCTACTCAAAGCATCAGCCACTACATTCGCCTTGCCAGAGTGGTACTTAATCTCGAAATCATAATCTTTGACAAACTCTAGCCACCTACGTTGCCTCATATTCAGTTCCTTCTGCGTGAAAATGTATTTCAAACTTTTATGATCCGAAAATATCTCACAAGTTTGTCCATACAGGTAGTGCCTCCAAATCTTTAATGCAAAAACCACAGCAGCTAATTCTAAGTCATGTGTGGGGTAATTCTTTTCGTGTATTTTTAACTGCCTAAAAGCATAAGCTATAACCTTTCCATCTTGCATCAAAACATAACCAAGTCCAACCTTGGAAGCATCACAATAAATACTGAATTTACCATTTTCGACAGGAAGAGTCAATATTGGAGCATTGGTTAGTTTCTGTTTCAAGGTCTGGAAACTGGATTCACATTTATCAGTCCAATTATACTTCACATTTTTCCTTGTTAACATAGTAAGGGGTGTGGCAATCTTTGAAAATCCCTCGATGAATTTCCTATAATATCTTGCTAATTCAAGAAAACTCCTGATATCCGTAGCATTCTTCGGTTGGGGCCATTCCTTAACAGCTTGAACCTTGGCTGGATTAACAGATATCCCATCTCCAGAGATCACATGACCAAGAAAGTGAACTCTGTCCAACCAAAACTCACACTTAGAAAATTTGGCATAAAGTTGGTGCTGCCTCAGCAATCCTAACACCAAGCTTAGGTGTCCTGCATGCTCATCCTTAGTTCTAGAATAGATTAAAATGTCATCTATGAATACAATGACAAACTTCTCCAAATACTCGTGAAACACCCTATTCATGAGATCCATGAAGGCTGCTGGCGCATTTGTCAAACCAAAAGACATAACCAAAAACTCATAATGTCCATACCTCGTGCGAAAGGCAGTCTTTGGGATATCTTCAGATTTAACCTTCAACTGGTAATAACCGGACCTAAGGTCAATTTTAGAGAAAACTTTTGCACCCTTAAGCTGATCAAATAAATCATCAATCCTCGGCAGTGGATACTTGTTCTTGACAGTTAGCTTATTCAATTCTCTATAATCTATGCACATACGCATTGATCCATCTTTCTTTTTGACAAAAAGGACAGGTGCACCCCATGGTGAAAAGCTAGGGCGTATGAACCCCTTTTCCAACAAATCCTCTAATTGTTTCTTCAATTCTTTAAGTTCTGTTGGTGCTAGTCTATATGGATTTTTAGACACAGGCTCGGCGCCGGGGTAAACATCTACCACAAACTCAATTTCCCTATCTGGTGGCAAGCCAGGAAGGTCATCTAGAAATACTTCTGAAAAGTCTTGGACAACTAAAACATTTTTGGGGCTTGATTTTTCTACTAGTTGTGTGTCTAAAACATTGGCCAAAAAGCACAAATACTCTCTGCAAGGGGAGGGTCTACAACTAACAGAAGTCATTACAGTCATTTCCTTACTCTTCTTCAGGGCCTGGAAGGTATGGTTTAAACCACTAGAGGGTTGAAAACTAACAATTCCAGTTCTACAATCTATTGTGGCATAATGCTTAAACAACCAATCCATTCCTAGAATCACATCAAATCCCGTTATGTCCATAACAATGAGGTCAGCAGGCAAATTCATATTTCCTACTAATACAATACTATCTGGCATCACTTGATTGGAGTGCATGTGTTCACCAGAAGGTAATGCTACGTTAAACACATGCTCAGAAGGAGTAAACCGTACATCTAACTTATTCGCAAATGCAGAGGCTATAAAAGAATGAGTTACACCCGAATCTATCAAAGTAAAAGCAAGCATAGAGTTAACCAATATAGCACCTGACACTACAGCAAGCTGGTCCTCATCACCGGACTCCATCATGGAGAATATTCTTGGCTTAATCCTGGCAGGGCCACCCTTCAAAGCTGGGCAATCTCTGTTGGTATGACCAACCTTGTTGCAGTGGAAACATCAAACGACTCGGGGCTTTGGGCAATCCTTGTACAAGTGTCCAACCTCTTCGCAGTTGAAGCACTTACCCGATCCAAATCTACACTCGCCCGGGTGATTCTTCGAACACTTTGGGCACTGAGGGAACGTCTTGGTGTCTGGTACCTTCTTTCCTATCCCTTGGCTGTGCTGGCCTTCATTGGACCTCTTCACCCCTCTCTGCAGCGGTGGTTGAACAAATTTTCTCGGGGTTTCCTTTAGTCCAGCACATTTCAATTCAGCTTCTTCCACCTCCAATGCTGTGGACACCACATCACTGAAGGGCAAACCTTTATAACCCGAAAACTTGATCCCTTTGTACATTTCTGGTTTCAGTCCATTCATGAATTGAAACACCTTATCTTCATTTCGGTGAATAAAGTGTCCAGCGAATCTGGACAGGGACTCAAATTGTCTAACGTACTCAGCCACAAACCCTGTCTGCTTCAAGTTCAAAAACTCTACCTTCTTTGCTGCCTGGACTGTGCTATTAAAATATTTCTCATAGAAGGTGTCCTTGAACTGCGACCAAGACATCGCTGAGACATCGGTGGTGGTCTCGATTGTCTCCCACCAAAGTTGAGCATCGCCAGTAAAATGGAACGTGCCCAACGTGACTTTGTCTCCTTCACCAACATTGGCACACCTGAACATACTCTCAATTTTCCTAAGCCACTCCTCAGCGACAATCAGATTGGATGACTTTCCATCAAATGTGGGCAGCTGAAGCCTTCGGAATCGGTCTCCTGAATGCTCATTGCTAGAACCTGAGTTGGCACTCCCCTGTACCTCTCGGTTCAGCAACACTCCTAACTGATCGGACTGCTGACGTACTAAGTCTGTTTGCTGACGTACCAAATCTATCAGTTGTCTAATAACACTAGGTTCCTCCTCACTCCTCAAGTTTGGCATTTCCCTTGGTATCCTAGGTCTTCCTGGGCATCTGGCCATTAATCTGACTTCCTGTACAAGGTTAACTATGTTGATAAATATCTAATTACTGAGGCTAACATAAACACTTACAGTTGTTGGAGTACTTCCATGCGACGATTGGCACTGATGAGTAATCTTTTGAACGGTTTAACTGAATGTCTCTGATACCACACTGTAACGCCCCGAGTTATCTGAACCCGGTTCATCACACAATGCCCGTACGTGACTAAAAATTTCAACTGTAAAAAAAAATAAAATACTTGCAGCGGAAATCGTTTAAGCAAAAATGAAATTAGACAAAATCATAAAAAATGTTAAAATGATCATTGGAAATATTAAGGAGTGACCGGCCAATGGGAAATAGAAGTTTAAATTGAAATACTTGAGATGTCACGGAGGTCAACCGGATCTGCCGATTAATAAAGTCAACGGAAGAAGCCGAAACAGAGAATAGAAGGCTTCTGCCGATGACGTCAGCCAGGTGAAAATCAAAGGACATCTCTCGGTAAACTGTATCTACCGGTGACTAAACGACAAAATACACTCTACATCTTCCGATGACGTCATCCAGATGATTTCCTTCATCCGATCGACTTTGTTCTACATCCACCGGTGACTAAACGACAAAAGTCCCCTACATCCACCGATGACGTCAGCACGCATCTGCCGATGAGTTTACTGAGACATCATCCGATAGACTTAAACCTACACCTTCCGATTGAGTAAACTGCATACGTCGATCGCTAAACGACAAACTCTCTACTTATATCTTCCGATTGACACATAACTATAACCCGACATCAACCGATAGACTTCATCTACCGATAGTGAACAAAACTACATCTTCCGATAAAAACAAACTACACATATCGATCACTGAACGACATATTTCGTTCTATATCATCCGATGGCTTCTACTGAAGACATCTTCCGATAGACAACAGACAACAACTCAACCTTCAGAAAAGAATTTACTCACTTCACAAAAACCATTCAAAAACATTTCAAACCATTGCATTACTAAAATCCAGTGAGTGTCATCATTAAATTCCAACAGAATACTATTAACAGGAAATTCTCGAAATCATATTTAAAACACTGAAAACACTACTGTCATAAAAACTCAACATACTTAAATTGAAACACTGTCAACTAAACTATCACACCAACAGATATCAGTTAATCCGCCTCATCAGTATACCAGTTCGAGACAGAGAAGTGCTCCTCCAACCCCATCTATTCGTCAGTAAACTCAGGGAATTCACCTGCAGTATCCTCAACACCTACATCACAAAACTCATCTATTAGCCTAATGCTAAGTAAGTAAAGCAGTAATGAAATGAATTGCTGAAACATAAATTCCTAAACATGCAATTTCTACTTTCTCATCTCAGTTGCATACACATACGTTCATAAACTGATCTGATCCCTTGGTTCCCTTGGGAGTGGGATCAATTCTCCCAATGTCATACATCCTCTACTCGATTAAGGGGCGGATGAATTCCCTTAATAGTTGATCTGATCCCTTGGTTCCCTTGGGAGTGGGATCAATTCTCCCAATGTCATACATCCTCTACTCGATTAAGGGGCGGATTAGTTCCCTTAATAGTTTGTCTGTTATATTCAGTTCATACCTTACCATTCTTACATGGAAATTCATTTTCGTAATCTTTCAAAAACATGATGTATGACATACAAAATCATTCACAAGATGCATAACCCTACTGTTTTGTGATGTAGGCCCGAAGGCACATGCATACTTTACTTACCTGGCTCTCCTGGAAATGCTCGGTTACAACTACTCCAGAAGCTCGCTCACCTAAAGTCATGACAGTACATTAATCTAACTCTTACTAAACCTTACCAAAAATCAATAATATGTTTGAGGAAATCGATTTGAAACTCTGCTACCCGTGCATTCCCATTTATCACCAAGAACTTGAACCCACCCTCAATCACAGAAACCTCGAAATCTTCACATTGTATTCTCTCAGTAAACTAATCGCTAAAATGCAAGAAAACAAGACTTATCTAGGTTGAAGGAGAATCGGGCGAGAGAATCGCCTAGAGAGTTCTACTGCTCGAGCTGAAAACCAAAAGAGGGAAATAGGGAATAGTGGCGGCTACTCTCACTGGACTTTTCCTCAAATAGGTTATCCACTATGTAAAATTTTAATTACCATCATGCCCTCGCCTGATCATTTATTAACCTAATCAATAACTCCCTCAACCCTTCTATAAAAGTACATCATTAATAGTAAATTAAATTTTTCGTTCAATGGAACTGGGTGCTATAGGGACATATCTCCATAGAGAGAATTAAAAGATTAGTGAATGATAAAGTACTTTGTGCTTTGGATTTTACTGATTTTGACACTTGTGTGGACTGCATTAAGGGGAAGCAGACCAAAAAGAGTAAAAAAGGTGCAAAGAGGAGTAGTGACATATTAGAGATCATTCATACAGATATTTGTAGTCCCGTTATGGACTCTTATGGTTCTAGATACTTCATCACTTTTATAGATGATTTTTCGCGATATATGTACATCTACTTGCTTCACCATAAGGATGAAGCACTAGAAGCCTTTAAGGTTTTCAAGGCTGAAGTAGAAAAACAATGCGGTAAGCAAATAAAGATCGTGAGAAGTGATAGAGGTGGTGAGTATTATGGTAGATACACTGAGAATGGACAAGCACCTGGTCCGTTTGCGAAGTTTCTTCAAGAGCATGGAATAGTTGCTCAATATACTATGCCTGGTTCTCCGGACCAGAATGGTGTAGCTGAAAGAAGAAACCAAACATTATTGGACATGGTGAGGAGTATGCGTAGCAGCTCCAAACTTCCGGATTTCTTGTGGACTGAAGCACTTAAGACGGCCGTGTATATATTAAATCGAGTTCCAACAAAGGTTGTTGTTAAAACACCATTTGAGTTATTTAAGGGTTGGAAGCCGAGTCTACAACATATACGCATATGAGGTTGTCCAGTTGAAGTAAGGATATACAATCCACAAGAGAAGAAACTAGACCCAAGGACTATCAGTGGATATTTCATTGGATATGCCAAAAAGTCTAAGGGTTATAGATTTTATTGTCCATCTCATAGCACTAGAATTGTGGAATCAAGAAATGCCAAATTTCTTGAGAATCACTTGATTAGTGGTAGTGATCAATTTCAGCACATTGTTACTGAAAGAGATCACATTGATGTTCAACCTTGTAAATCAAGTGATAAATTGATTATTATGAATCACACTCCTCAAGACCAAATGAGTGTTGAACAATCAATCATTAAAGCTCTACAAGTTGCCGATAATAATCAAGTAGATCAAGTTCTTGAGAGAATACCAGAAATTGTTGATCAACAAGTTGAACAACATATTTCTCAAGAAAATGTGGAAACAACATTAAGGAGATCTAATAGAGAAAAGAAATCAGCAATCTCTAGTGATTATTTTGTGTATTTACAAGAATCAGATTATAATATTGGAGCTGAAAATGATCCTGAAACGTTTTCACAAGCCATGAGTTGTAAATAATCAAACTTATGGTATGATGCTATGAAAGATGAGATGGATTCTATGAGTTCTAATAAAGTTTGGGATCTCGTCAAGTTGCCTGTTGGTGTAAAAGCCATAGGAAGTAAATAGGTTTTCAAAACTAAGAAAGACTCATCAGGAAACATTGAGAGATATAAAGCTAGACTTGTAGCTAAAGGATTCACTCAGTTGGAAGGAATCGACTACAAGGAGACTTTTTCTTCTGTATCTAAGAAAGATTCTCTTCGTATTATTCTAGCATTAGTTGCACATTTTGACTTTGAGTTGCAACAAATGGATGTGAAAACGGCATTTTTAAATGGAGAACTCGAGAAAGAAGTTTATATGAAACAACCTGAAGGATTTTCCTCTAATGAAGGTGAGCATTTAGTTTGCAAGCTTAAAAAAATCCATTTATGGATTGAAACAAGCTTCTCGCCAATGGTATTTAAAATTTCATAATGTTATCTCTTCATTTGGTTTTGTAGAGAACATTATGGATCAGTGTATATACCTTAAGGTCAGTGGGAGTAAGATTTGTTTCTTAATTTTATACGTGAATGATATTTTGCTTGCTACTAATGATAAAGGATTATTACATGAGGTGAAACAATTTCTCTCTCAAAACTTTGACATGAAAGATATGGGTGATGCATCCTATGTTATAGGAATTAAGATATATCGAGACAAATTTCGAGGTATTTTGGGTCTGTCTCACGAAGCCTATATCAATAAAGTTTTAGATGGATTCTTGATGAAAGATTGTTCACCTAGTGTCGCTCGCATCGTGAAGGGTGACAAGTTCAATTTGAACCAGTGCCCGAAGAACGATCTTGAGAGGGAGCGAATGAAGAATATTCCATATGCTTCAACTGTTGGAAGCCTTATGTATGCTCAGGTTTGCACTAGGCCTGACATTGCATTCGTTGTTGGAATGTTGGGACGATATCAGAGTAATCCAGGAATAGACCACTGGATAGCTGCAAAGAAGGTTATGAGATATCTTCAAGGGACAAAGGATTACATGCTTATATACAGACAAACTGATGATTTGGAAGTGATTGGATATTCAGATTCAGACTTCGTTGGCTGTGTTGATTCTCGTAAATCAACTCCCGGATACATTTTTATGTTAGCTGGTGGAGTTGTGTCATGGAGGAGTGCAAAACAATCACTAACTACTACTTCTACTATGGAAGCAGAGTTCGTTTCTTGTTTTGAGGCTACACTGCATGGTGTATGGATGAGGAGTTTTATTACTGGGCTTAGAATTGTGGATTCAATTGCTAAGCCATTGAGATTGTATTGTGACAACTCAGTTGCTGTTTTTATGGCTAAGAATAATAAAAGTGGTAGTTGAAACAAGCACATCGACATAAAGTACTTAGCCATAAGAGAACGTGTTAAGGATAAATCAGTGGTCATTGAGCACATTAGCACTGAGTTGATGTTAGCTGATTCTTTGACAAAAGGCATGCCACCGTCAAAATTTAAGGATCATGTACAATGCATGGGACTTGGATCCCTCATGTAATTTCGTTGTAAGAACGAATATTTTCATAAAACTCTGTGATGTTTTCTCATGTTTGTTTTATTATATGTGCATATTTAATTTTGAGAAACATCAATAAAGTATGGACCTAGAATAAACATAGAGTTTATTCATAAAGTTTATGGACAATAAAGAAGTAACATAATGCATGTGATGCATGGAAGATAATACTCGATTTAATTAAGAGGACATATCGCCATGATTCATGTATTGTGTTTACTTACTAAAGAAATACGAAAAATACAGACCAAGTGGGAGAATATTAGTAATTATTTTAATTACTATATTGTTTGGTCCGGTTTTTCAAAAGACACCATCAAAGGCAACCGTCTATGTTGCACCCCGTCAATGGAAACTCTTTGATGGAAAGAGTCTATTATTGAGGGGTCATTTCATTGAAGGTCCCCTAAGCCTATTTTCTCAAATATACGGAATACACTATCGATTGTGAGAATTAAAGGTTTAGAAGAGATTTTTCAAGAACGGAAAGCAGCTGTCCCCAATTTATCGTCAATGGCTGGAGGTATTTCAAATTTCCGCACTTAATCTAAATGGTTGTCTTTTTGTTGTAAAAGGCATGTTAGATGATAAAGATTAAAGTCTAACATATTACACTCATATATGATTGCCTGCAGTGTCCTTATCATTCATGTACTAAATAATAAATAGCAACTAATTTAGGAAGAAAAAAACTTAAGATTGTTTTACCTACACTTCTTCCACTTTTGACATTGTTTAATATAAAGTAACATTCTTAAACCAAACAAAAGCAAGTTTCTTTTGGTCATGAAACTAATTTCCAAAATGTTTTTTCTTCTCAAATTGGTTCAATTCTTGTTGGAAAAATTTATATCAATACATTAATTTCTAAGTGATAACTAGTTGTAATACTTAGAATGGGATCACCTAGAACGTCGGCTATGGGATTACTCTTAGAATACTTCAATCCTTGGATAAATCCTCATAATTTTCTCCAATTGAAAATTTTCCAACTCATTGGAAAGATTCTCTTAGAATGTGCTTACTTGATCGTTGCTTAAATAAAATTGAAATAAACTTATATCGGTAATGGGAGGTTTCTATGTGGTTTCTGCATCTGCTTCCAAAATCTTTCTTCTTCAGACGCAGTAAGACAGAAAGGTATTTTCATAAAAAGACAGAATTCCCATTTTAATTAACGTATCTTTGATTGAAAGCCTCATTTGGGTAAAGCTAGTGTGAACGAGAATATTTGATTCCTGCAGGGTTGAAGCATCCTTTCGGAGAAGAATATTGGGCAAATGGTCTTGGAAACAAAGAATAACTTGAACCTCGACTATGGAAAAAGCATAAAAGAAAAATAAATTTAGGATCTATTCCTTGCACATTCTTATATGAAAGTTTCTCTCTCTCTAGACGATATAAAGATCAATTATCATTATTCTTTTCTCTCTCCTTGTGAGCCGTATGCAATATGGTACTGCCCATTTTCTTTGTCATTTTCATCGTTTTACCTACATTTGGAGCTTCTTCTTTCACCGAGAGCTCTCCTGATGATTTGAATTTAACTTCACATTCCATGATCATGCAAACATGTGTAGATGTCGAGGATCAAGATGTGTGTCTAGCAAATCTTCATACGGAGATCGGAAAAATGAGGTCTACACATCTGAACGCGATCTTTAGTGCTGCTCTAAGAATAACGCTCAATGAAGCAAAACAAGCTATTGAAACAATATCTAAGTTCAGTACACTGTCCTTTAGTTTTCGCGAGAAATGGCCAATAGGGAGATGTCCGTTGTTTATGGTCAGAGAAAGAAATAGGAAGAAGAAACCAATCAAATGCCTGAAAAACATAGAGACTGGAATGTTGAAACATCACTGCATTTTGCCAAACTTCAAAAGTATGAAGATTGAAGCTCTAAGATCTTCTAAAAATTAACCAATTGAAAAACATACAAATTACCAACATGGAAACTCAAATGCAAAATGGTAAAATGGAGGAGAGGAGAGAACGCTTACGTCCAGACATTAACGTCTCATTGTGCATGGGGGAAGAGCTAAGCAAGACTTGCTTCAAGGGCAATTCAGATCTCTCATACCCAAAATGGAATTCATGGTCCACTCAAATAGGCGGGTAAAGAATGTACTCAACCAGATGGTCTTCACTTCTTCAACACAAATATCTTCACCTTCCCTGTTTTGAAGAAACAGTTTGATGATTCTCCAGTTTTCAGACGAGGATACAGATTTTCACAGTTTTTCTGAAAACACCATCATTCTCTGCTAAACCATCAGAATTGTCCGAATATACTGCTTGATTGCAAGTAATACAAGGG